>BGPT01000564.1:167246-181213 GCA_003297045.1 Symbiodinium sp. clade C Y103 | reverse complement strand
TTTTTTGCAACGTATTAATTGCGTTTTAAATTGAGATTTAATTGATTTTGAAATCGAGAAAAATAGTTTTTAGTATTAAGGTCTGGCGCTTACTATTAGAGATCCGCTTCGAAATCCAATCTTTTGCAACGTATTAATTGCGTTTTAAATTGAGATTTAATTGATTTTGAAATCGAGAAAAATAGTTTTTAATATTAAGGTCCGAAGTTTACTATTAGGGTCCCCCTAATAATAAATACCCCCCTAATAATAAAAACTACCCGAGGTGTTTAGTATTGGGGGGGGTTTAGTGTTGGGGGGAAGGGATTAACCATGGTGGTATGATAGTAATAGGAATTCATCTTCAAGATGGAGATTTGAAGCAGGATATTCACAGTGAAAAATTGGGCTTTGATTGAACATGGGAGATTCAACCAATAAAGTTTCATATTTGAATGGGTATGAACTGCAAAATTAACACTTGCTTCACAAACAAATCAAATCCACAGTGCGGCTCAAGCCGTAGGATGTTGGCTATCATGGAAAACTTGCACAGGACCTCACCTTTCTCAACCCCCCACTCATTTACTGTAGATATAACTAACCAACTTAATATTGTATGATGTGTGAGTTTGTTTGGAGATGGGGCATGCTGTACCCCACAAAAATAAATAGGGAAACATGAATGAATATGATGCTTAAACCCGCTGATTTTGGGGTATACCCTATTTTCGGACAATCCCAAATGGATTTGGATGATTTGGTGATTTTGAAGTGAACAACCCAAACAAATGGACGTGTTAGGGCAGGGATTGACATTCCGGTGGATCACAGCCCCACAGGATACATCACCCAGAAAAGTAGTGATTTTCGCCAAGAAAAATAGGGAGTTCAGCTAGCAACAACATCGGGAGTGAAACAGACAACAAAGGTGCTTTTTAACATCCTTTGACAATCGTTGACCTAAATTTTATTCCGACCAGCAAGGAGTGTGTTAGCGTTACTACTGATTCAATCAACAACAATCTTGTGGACTTGCCACTCAGACCCTATCGTTCTATCAGGGGATGGCATGGCCCGCACATCTGACCGGAGACAAGGACCACTCTCCCAACACTTGACAATCCCGCATAAATGCTACATAATCAATGGTAGGCCCAATGGTCTATTTCATATTCTTTGCAAGATGCTGAAATACGTCATCCCCGACTTACACCACTTTGATATACTTTGATATACTTTGATATACTTTGATATACTGATTACATCAGATGAAACAGGCGGCACAACTGCAGCTTCAACGAATGCAGGAGGACAAAGATTGTGATGGGAACATGTGCTTCATGTGCTTGTGCGTTCAAAAACGACCTGGTGAATGATCGATTGATTAGATGACGTGAAGTAGTTTCTGTTGCGAGTTTTCAAGCGCGGAGGTTTACACTATCTTGCGGCTGGCGCATGCTGGTACATGTTTTTTACCGTCTGACTCTGTCGGCCAAATGCCAAACTGGACCATGTAGATTTGTCAAAAGGGCATTCTTTCGGTATTGCATATATATATATATACATAACATATATAGAGAGATGGAGACCCAAGGATTTTCCATTATTTCCATCTATGTAGTACCACCTACGTTTGGGACAACAGATGATTCTTCATGAATCTGACACTTATCAACCACTCGTTGTGAGGAGTTGAAGGCAGCCAAAGCTGAGCTCCTTCGGAGGTGACTTCGGAGATATTTTGTTGGGAAAAAAAAGGCAAACAAATGTAGATAAGCAGCATGTCAGCATGTCCAACAAGAGAACGGTCCACTCTTGGGTCAGGCACCGACAAAAAAGAACCAAGGCTTGTGATTTCACATGTCGTTTTAGAAGTTTTTAGATTCCATTTCTACTTTCATTGCATTGATGAACCAAAGTTGGCAGATTTCTGTAGCAACTCATGGCTCACACTCGTGGCAGGAATGACAAGCCGAGAGAAGTGGAGGTGCGGATCGCTGGATGGCAGGGTAGCCGGGTCGCCTTCAGGTGACAGATCTATGGGTATCCATTTTTCGGTATTCAACGGGAAACCCTCCAGTAAACCATAGGAAAACCATGGGAAAATGATGATTTAATGGGATTTGAATAGGATTTTAATGGGATCTACCCTCTGGTGAACTAACATAACTATATGGAAAATCACCAACTATGTGGAAAATCACCATTTTTAAATGGGAAAATCCACAAAAGAAATGGCAATTTTCAAGAGCAAACTGTTAGTTTACCAGAGGGTAAGCATTTCCCAACCACATGATACTTAGATCCAACAATGTCAATCCCAAATGGGTAGACCTTGATGCCGTCAAGACTTGATACCGGCAGCCTGATCGGGGATGTCTTAACCACGGGGCCCTCATTTGAATGTGAAAAGAGGGCGTCAAAGATGAGACAAAACTCCTGGGAATTCCTGTGAAATCAATCCATTTGGGCATGAATTCGGATTCAAAATGCTGATGTTCCAATCAAACCATGGATTTTCTCGGCAGTTCTCAGCTGCCATCGTCACCAGGCCTTTCGTCCGACTCCACCAGGCCATGGTGGAAACAGCAGAGGGGAGGTCAGGGCCAAGAAACTCTGAACGATCCAATGGAATGGGAGTTGTGTCCTCAAACTGTCTGATGATGTATGCATATGATCTAGCCCGCATAAGTTTGTTGTTTGTCAGACCAACCCTTGAACTTTTGGTAATTACTTCACATGTGTTTGGGTCACAAGTGGGCAATACAAACATGTGAATGGTACCAAAATACCCAAATGGTGTTAAGAACTGGCCATTTACAGGCGGATTGTCCATTGCCACGCTTGATTACCAGAGGGTATTTCCGTCTTTAATTACTCTGTTACTCAACGCCAATCGATCCAGTTTCATCCCGGCCGTGCCTGCGTTGAAGCGCAGGGATGGTTTCAATTCTTCGATGAACGTTGCCTGCGTGTTTAATCCATTCTTGGTGGGTGAAAGTGTCCGTGTTTGATGCTCATAGAGTCAAGCATTGCCATTTTTTCCGTGCCAGCCTCGGACAAAATGATTCAAACACAGACACACACACACATGTATATATTTATATCATCTGGGTGCCAGCGTTGCGGATTTTATTTTCATTCAATTTCCAACCCATTGAATTCACTTGTAGCATAGGCCGCAGCGAATCAGCAGCAATGTGCCTTCGAGAAAAAAAAATCATATATAGTTATGTGTTTTTTTTTCGTTTTACTTATTTATATAACACATCAAAAACTCATGGTTTACCATAAAGTTTCCCCATGTTTGACCATGGATTTCAGTCACCGCCGCGAGGCTTCAACGGGGCGCAGGCTCCAGGTTTGGTGGCGCGCTGTTTGGAGCTGGGCAAGGCCAATAAGGCGCGCCACGACTTGGCCGGGGGCCGGGGGGTACAGGACACTTCCCTTAAAAATGGAGGTTTCCTGAAATAGGGGTACCCCCAAATCATCTATTTTAATAGGATTAACCATCAATTTTTGGGTACCCCCATTTTAGGAAACCCCCAAATGATATGACATATTATGAAGTGATCTACCCTCAGGTATATCAACATAGACCCTGAGAATAGCTATTTTTA
The DNA here is from genome assembly GCA_003297045.1 of Symbiodinium sp. clade C Y103. Classification (NCBI taxonomy): domain Eukaryota; class Dinophyceae; order Suessiales; family Symbiodiniaceae; genus Cladocopium; species Cladocopium sp. clade C. The sequence goes on along the minus strand of BGPT01000564.1, from coordinate 177,611 downwards.
GAAACTAGTCTTCCAATCCCGATGACTGCCAGGGTCTATGTTAATTTACCGGAGGGTATTTTGGTAGGTTTTCCATGAGTTACCTTGGAAAAAATGATGGGTGATGTGTTTCTGCTATCTTGTGCTTTGTTTTTGCATCAACAAAAACAGCTATCACCATTTCCCATGAGTGGGTAAACATGTGGGTAAAGGGTAAAACCACACCCATTTGGAGACTCTGTAGATAGCTCACCCAACTCTTGAAAATATGTATTTTCAGGAATTGTCCAGCGGCAGGTTAGAGAACCCAAGAGTCATACAATCTGGAACCATATCCTGACATTGCCCTGGCAGCTCCCTGTGGCTCAGCTTGAAGCACCTTGTTGCCCCACAGTGCTCCAAGCAATTCCTCTCTTGGAAAGACCGCAATGGGGGAATTCATGTTGATTCAGCCACAGTTGCACTTTTCCTTGCAGAGTCTGAAATGTCCAACCGATATTTGGCATTGAATTGATTTGCTTTAGGGTCAAACGGATAGAGACAACACCCACTCGTTCTGTGGCCAAAGGCTCTCTCGCACCTTGTCCTGAAGAAGAGAGAACTACTTTCATCATTCCAACTGAGGAAACTTATTCCTGGACTGTTGTTTTCTTCAAAGCTGAGCTCTCCAGTTGTCGTTTTATTTTCCGATAAATTCTAGAACTGTCATAGCTTTGGTGGGATCGGAAATCTTGGTTTCAAAACGGGTACCACATACCCAAACAATTCCCCAAAATGGCTTTTCGAAGAGGAGAAACATGGAGAAACACATTTTTGGAACAACCACACATCACCATCCATTGCTTTCATAGAATCTCTTCCTTTGGCTTCAGAGACAGCAGAAGACCAATCTGTTTTTTCGAGCGCGATGCCCACCCATGTCGCAGCCATCGCAGCCAACGGCAGAGGAGGAATTCTTGAGATGGGCGGTGGCTTGGATTCGCTGAACCGTTTGGGAACTCCCAATCTCTCCGGAACATTGGGGAAACCTTCATTGGGGAACATTTCAGCTGCAACTTTTGCGAGGAAATAGCTTATTCTCTAACAGGCGTTTGTTCTGAGTGATCTCAACATGAATTTACTCCCACCCTCTTGGTTGGATCTAAGGTGAGCGTATGTGAACATACTTGTGATGCGTATTTCCGGCCACCCACGGCAAAAGTCCATTTCAATTCGATACATGTCACCAATCACATGTTGTCTCACCAATATTGTAATATGCGCCAAGTGTTGCTCAATCCAAGCTATGAGGGTATTCGATCTTCAAGGTCGGACCAGGTACCAGGCGCTCGGGTGCTCGTGGGGTAGGTTGAAGATGTTGAAGGAATCCAACTCCGCACTGCGGGGCCACCAGTATTGGTTTTTATGTCGGAGATATAGCTCCATCTGAGGTGAACCAGCAACCTACAAAGACAACTGTGGGGCCCCACATTATCTCCATCTTAATTGCTACATTTGATGGGTCAATCCCATCATACCCCCATGATATACCCATCCATTTCCGTAATTAAGGCTTAAATGAGCATTTTTCATAAACCCTGCACGATTGAAAACTTGGATTTCATAGCCCATTCATTAAATCAGCATCAAATCAGCATTATGATGACCCATCAATCATGCATTTAATGAAAATGCATTATATAATCATAAATATACATAATCATTCATTCACCCATGCAATCCCATTGTTTGACGGGTACATCGAGTAGCAATGTTTTTTTTGGGTGTCACCTTCCCGACAAACTTGCCTCTGAGGTGGACATTGGAGCATTGGGTTTACACCAAGTGTGCCCTGGTGCAAACGACTGTTGAAAATTGGAGGATGGAGATGCAGATTAATTAATATTATGATATAATATAGGCATTTATCCAACAACAATAGTGGTACAATGGGGATATAATGGAATATAATGGGAATATGTCATGTCTGGATGAATTTGATCGTGACTCCACGTCGTGACTTCACTGGGGATCATCCCTAAATGGCGGAACTGTTCAGGTATTTTTGAGGTTGCTGAATTATGATAGATCAGCAATGTTTTGCGTTTGATTGGGCATGTTTGGTAGGATTTTCATGATTTCGATAGGGCTATTTTTTAATTCTACACAATATTATAGAATGCAACCTGTGATGAGAATGGGGTTACAAAGTATTATAGGGTTGTGATTCTTTTTTTCTGGGAGGAGATTTGGATGTGAATAGAATGACAGAATGGGAGGATTGTGAGGGGGTTGCCATGGGTTGCCATTGGTACTGTATTTTGCCTTTTAATGAGATGATGATGGGAGTGGATTGGGGGTCATGTAAATGATTTGGGTCAGTTCTTGCGACCTCACTGGTGCCCTTGACACCTTAAAAAATGATGGTCATTGTTAGATTCGGAATCATCCAAACATATGGTGAAAACTTATGGTTTTTAAGTCAATCTCTTGATGTTTGCTTCCAGGGGATGATCAGCTACTGGTAACCGGCTTCATCCGGCTTCCATGTTTATCCTTTTCCATCCCGGTGTATCCCAGTTACAGTATTGAAACTTACCATTCACTCCTGACCAATTTGCTGACTCTTCAGGATTGAATTTTGTCAACAGCTACAGGAAACCTCCATATTTGATGGTTGAAAAAAAAAGCTTGCTTTTCTGTAGCTGCTCTCATGAACCCAATGGTCCGTTAGGGATTTAATTGTGACATACAACAACTAATGTATACATGTAGTTATAAGTTATAAGCCCTTTATAAATGGGATATATAACTTATAATCACTTGGGGGACTTGATTGATAACCATGGTTTTTAGCCTATATATACAATTCTCTATACATACATATGTTGATATATACATTATTTTGTACACATATGTTCCCATTGTTTCTGCCATTTTCGCTGGGTGTTTCCAATTGTTTTTCACTCCGGCGTTTCGATGCCAGGAGTATCACCTACCTCGAAAAAAACGGCGTTTTGGTGCGAAGCCTGGTGGCTGCGAAGGAGGTTTTTCGACTCCCGACGCGCCTGGAAAACTCGAATTGTACCACTATCAATGGATTGGTTAATGGGAAAATTTTAACCGGAAACCATGGTTTTTACCATCAAAAATAGAGGTTTCCGGTAAACATTTTCCCTTAAACCAATCCAATGACACTAGAGTGGGTGGGAATGCTGATTCGGTGTTTTCAAGATGTTTGAAGTTTCTTTCTTTGCAATATCACTTAAGATGATGATCCCAATTGACCATGTTAGTGGGGTTGAAATCACCAGCGTTGCCCCCACCAGGTCAGAGTTCGTTTGTAAACCCATGCAACTGCACAACCCTGCATCCTTGTAACTGGAGTTATACTTATGAATCAAACAGTGCAACACTGAAATTCATGAGAATCACCTTTGAACTATTGGTTAAAGCGGGTCGAACGCAGAACTTTACAGCAATCTCCAAAAAAACCTTGCCGAACAGTAATTGATCACCATTTATTTTCCAATCAAATTCTACCAACATTCTCTCTTGTTCTTGGTGCTACCCCCCCCAAAAAAAAGGGGGTGTCTTTTTTCAAACGACGCTCCTGGCGTGGCGTCTGACAGGTTACGGAGCCCATTTTGCTGCCGCGGAATTTGCTGTTGATGGCTGAGAATGACATGGATCTAGCCTGGCGCCTGGCTCGGGAACGCCTCAGGAGCGATGGGTCGACTGCGGAGGGAAGGCCGCAGGTAAGTTCGGAAACCAAAAGACGGCAAGTTATCCAAAAAAAAACATGGAGCATATCATATTCATTCTCAATTCTCACCCATTGATAATACATGATATATAATACTATTTTTTATGATCTATTAATCTCATATTTCTTGTAATCTAATTTGGCCTTAATGTCACCGGCAAACTTTCCATTGCCCATGCCTGATGAACGGACAGTTGAGCCACATCCTCTGAAAATCAGCAAGCCCTACCGTTATGGCTGATGTTTGGCCTTGTTTCGGATACAAAGGTCAAGAATTGGTAGACAGTGTTGGACCTGCTGTGTGAGAAATCCAGGTATCGAAATGTCAAGTTCGTTTCAACACAACATGTCACACTTCCATCATGTGAGATCCAAACATTGTGGTCCTGTATCATCCGCNTGTGAGAAATCCAGGTATCGAAATGTCAAGTTCGTTTCAACACAACATGTCACACTTCCATCATGTGAGATCCAAACATTGTGGTCCTGTATCATCCGCTGCACAGGGACCCCTTTAGCCAATAGTGGCACTCGTGCCATCGCTGGCCGTAGACGGCCCTGCTGAAAGCGACTTGCCGACGCCATAGGTGGAAAACCGCCGTGCTTGCACAAATCGAGAAGTGTACTGATCTTTGACATTGTGTTGGCAGTTGCTACCTTACATNAAGCGACTTGCCGACGCCATAGGTGGAAAACCGCCGTGCTTGCACAAATCGAGAAGTGTACTGATCTTTGACATTGTGTTGGCAGTTGCTACCTTACATTGGTAGCGGAGCCGGGCGGTCTGGCCTGGCGAGCTCAACCAGCGGGTTGGGCTGACTATCTCCTGCGGACCTTCCTGGTTGACCTCGAGCTCTACGGGATCCTCAAGCAGTGGTCTTCGACCGTGCTACATCTTCGTCTTGACCTTCTACGAGGGTGGCTGCTGTGCGCCCTGGCTTCTTTCTGGAGGAGCTCTACCTCCCTGTGGTGACCTTCCTGACCCTGGTCCTGTGCAGGCCAGCTGGTCCTTGCTGCGCCAGCGGTCTGAGTGACCTGCGGCTGCAGCCAGCACCGGTCCTGAGCAGGCCGTGTGCTAGCACCAGTCCTGAGCAGGCTGTGTGCTCTCTTCATCACTGTGGAGCACTACGTCCTCCAGAATGTCTTTGAGCAAAGACTCCAAAGATGTAGCATCATGGAATGGGGATCTGACTATGTGGAATGATTATGCTCGACATGTTCGACTTCAGTGGGAACGGACGCCCAAGCACAAGAAGCGACTTCTTGGACCTGAACTTGCCTCGAAGTTGACGGACAAAGCCTGGGCGGTGACCCCTGACTTAGATCATGCAAAGCTCAACAAGAAGAACGGCTGCAAATACTTGCTTCGCTTTCTTCAAGATCGCCTATGTCGTACAGCTGTTCCAGACGCCGGTGCACGTCTTGAAGATCTTCTCATTAGGTTGAGAAGACCTGCTGGCATGTCTATGAGTCAGTGGTCAAATGAAGTCTTAGAAGCTTATAGAAGAGTTCAGAGGGCGATGATTCGAGCCCGGCAACTTCAGAGGACGAAGGACAAGGCTGACAGCAAGAGTGAGCCGGAGCCACATCGCGAACCTTCTTCAAGCCCTACATCACCGAAGAGCGCAACCAGGACTTCACCAAGGACCTCACCGCAGAGCCCTTCACGATCCACGACGAGCCCTACGCGCAGAACCGCTGGANCCCTACATCACCGAAGAGCGCAACCAGGACTTCACCAAGGACCTCACCGCAGAGCCCTTCACGATCCACGACGAGCCCTACGCGCAGAACCGCTGGACTTTCTGGCATCCAGGAATCAGGTGACGAAAGTGGAGACTATGCTGAAGTTCCACAAGATGAAGAGCCTGAAGCTGATGGACAAGAAGATTGGTGGTCACCTGAAGACTGGCGCCGATGGAAGAAGGAGCAACGAAGAGCTTGGGATGATGAATCATCAAGTGGAGAAGATCTACCTTGGGATGAACTTCAAACTGAGGAAATGCAGGTGCTGCCAGACGAGGTACTGGGGTGGTTGTTGCTTAGACGGGCAAACCTCAGTTCCAGCAATCGGCTGTCTGTGCAAGCCTCAGTTGGAAACNGCTGCCAGACGAGGTACTGGGGTGGTTGTTGCTTAGACGGGCAAACCTCAGTTCCAGCAATCGGCTGTCTGTGCAAGCCTCAGTTGGAAACAGCTTGCGATTCAATGACCTCGAGCTGGCCTTGCGTGATCAAGAAGAAGAACTACTTGCTGCTGACCATGGACGCGGACATCAATCTACCAAGAGGAGATCTTACTGGGTGGAGGAAGATGGATGCTGGGGGATGATTGTCAACCCTGCAGAGGAGGTTGAGGATATGGCAGAACAACAAGTTCACTGGGTTGGCAATCAGCTGCCGATGGATGTCTATGACCCTGGCATTTCCTCCAACAACAACAACATCACTGAGGAGGACGATGAGATCTTCTGGACTTGGGAAGCTGATGGATGGCATGGATATGTGCCTGATGGATATGGGTACTGGTTGGAAACTGACGGCTTTGGGGCCTTTTGGACTTGTGAGGACCCCATGGCCGAATTGTCACCTGAAGAGGCAAGGGAGCTGGATGAGGCGTACATGGCCTACGAGAACAAAGCTCGGACCTTCTTGCAGAGCCGACAGCTGCAACGTGCCAAAGGCACCAGCAGGGGATTCTTCCCTCTCTCAATGATGAAAGGAAGTGGCCGAAAGGGCAAATCCAAAGGCAAAGGCAAGAAGGGCAAGGGCTATGGCGCTCCTATGTCGACCTCACCATCTACTACCACCAAGCCGCTGTTTGCAGCTCAAGGAATGGATGGATCAACGACGACTACCAGTTCAGGGTGTTTCATATGTGGTGACAAAGGACATGGATTTAGAAGTTGCCCAAAACGATCTACCTCTTCCAGTGCCAGCATGTCAAAAGGTGGCAAGAAAGGTGCTTTCTGGGTTGAATCATTGACTTCGTCTCCGTTGGCTTTTGTGGGGATGGTCAACCTCATCGAGGACACGGTCCACGACACAGCCGGCTATGGTGTCCTCGACCTTGGAGCAACTGAGACTGTTGGGTCACTTGAGGCCCTAGAAGCCCTGATGGCTATGCGCAGCCAAATCCATGGAGTTCAAGAACCAGTGGAAGTCTACACTGGATGGTCTGGCCGAAAGCCCTTCCGATTTGGAAATGGAGGAGTTCAATATAGCTCCAGCAATGTCACTGTGCCACAACGTTTGGGCGACCACCTCGTGCACCTGGGCATGTTCACGATCGATGCGGAGAAGGTGCCGATTTTGGTGGGCATCAAGACTTTGACGAAATTAGGTTCAGTGATTGATGTGAGTGGCCGTTGGATGGTGCTCGCAAATGTTTCTCCAGAGGTGAAGATCCCTTTGGCACGTAGTCGANACTTTGACGAAATTAGGTTCAGTGATTGATGTGAGTGGCCGTTGGATGGTGCTCGCAAATGTTTCTCCAGAGGTGAAGATCCCTTTGGCACGTAGTCGAGCTGGCCACTTGCTTGTGAATCTCACCCAGGACTGGCTTACTTTGAGCCGACCATTGCAATCCAGTTCCGAGCAGGGAGCATACATGGTGCGCAGCTTGAGTTTTTCGAGTGGTTCTGAGAAGGCAACAGGTGAGATTGAGGTTCCCATCATTTCCAACATGAACATGCCAGAGTTCACTTCAGCTGCAGAAGCCGTCACATGTTCCACAACTGTTGAGAATGTTTGGATGATGGATGAAAATGAGAATGAAGGTAGTGATGGAGGTCAAGGTTCATACGATGATGTGATTGATGAAACCGCCTTCATCATCATGGATCCAGATCACACTCACCGTCCATTGCCTTCAGCAACTCAAGACATGCGAGACGAGATCTTGCGACAATTGGTGAGCCCCTCGCAATCCACTACCGCGACTTCCTTCAGCCATGCCGCCCAAGGAGGCCACGACCAAAGCCAAGAGCAAGCCCATGGCCAAGGCGAAGGTTCCGGACACCGAGAAGTACGACTGGAGCAGGACAGTTGGTCCGGACCCGAGAGATCCCAGGACTGTGGGACCACCATGCCATGGGGAGCATGTGATAGCTCCAATGGGGCGTGGCTCGAAGAGTGGAGCCAATCGTCATGCGCGATGGGAGAACTGCGAGGCGTGTGGGCTGCGCCTGAGTTACACTCCGACCTGGGGATCTCACGGACTGACTCGTCAAGCTGGACCACTGCCACAAGACACCAAGGAGCAGATCCAGGAGAAGTCTCCGTCCAAGGGCAGTGTGGAGTTGGTGGACAAGAAGATCGGCTACGACGCCCAGCAGAGATCCTTGGAGAACCAGTTGAAGAACGTCCAGGAGAAGAAGGAGGCCTGGCTGAAAACACAGGCGATCAAGGACAAGAACCTGGGCTACAAGCAGGACTCCAAGGACCAGGACTACACCGAGCAGCTGCTGGCCGACAAGAAGTGGATCCACGCCGAGAACCAGTTCCTCGAGTCTTTGGACCCAACAGCAGTGGAATCAGGTTCAATGCCTTCGGCTCGTTTGTCAAGCTTGCCAAACCAGTTCTGCCCGCCGATGACACCCGAGGAGTTGGCCAAGTACCACCAACAGCAGCAGGAGGAGATGAATGCGACACCAGGTCGAAAGATGCGCAAAGCAGAGGAGGCAGCCGAGAGCTTGGAGTACAACCAAAGAAGTCCCGATCAGGACGATTGGTCAGTTGTGACCGGAACCCAGGCGAATCAGTGAAGGACAAGCCGGATGGCGACAACCTGGGGAAGAGCTATGAAGTATCACCTGCATTGAATTCAACATCTACATCATCCACCACCTCTATGGCGAGTTTTTCAAAGGTCAATGTGATTGATCTCACAGAGGGCCAGAGCACAGGTTTCACTACATCCGGCATTTTGCCGACGGAATCTCAGGGCATTCTGCCTGACTCTTCTTCTCGTGGCAAGAAGAAGAAGAACACTGATGCTGAGGAGTCAATGGTCAGTACTCTTGAGGATGAAGAGACCATTTTCCTCGTGCAGGAGCTGGACAAGTTCAACAGCGAGATTGATGAGCTCTTTGTGACACTGAATGCCTTGGATCCTGGTGGCCGTCTTCCCACAGTACTGGAATTATGCTGTGAGGAGGACAGTGGACTTACGAAGGCCATCGAAATGAGAGGAGGTCGAGGCATCCGTTGTGGACTTTTCAACGGTTGCGATCTCANTGGAATTATGCTGTGAGGAGGACAGTGGACTTACGAAGGCCATCGAAATGAGAGGAGGTCGAGGCATCCGTTGTGGACTTTTCAACGGTTGCGATCTCAACAAGCAGAGCGGCTTCAACAAGGTCAAAGCTTTGATTGAGGAGGAGAAGCCCGATGCCGTATGGGTGGCTCTGCCATGTGGACCGACCTCCAGCATTCAGGAGCTCAACAAATTGACACCTGAGGGATTGGCAAAAGTGCAGGCCAAAGTTGCGAAGTCCCGCAAGTTGGCTGGTCGTGCTGTGACCCTTATGGAACTTCAAGCAGCTCGTGGTGGTGAAGTGATCCAAGAATGGCCACGATACAACAAGGGATGGCAATTCAACTGCATCCAGAACTTTTGGAATCGAAGAGAACACCACGAAGCTTATGCTGATGGCTGTGCCTATGGACTTTGTGCACCAGGTGGAGGAGCCATCAAGAAGCCTTGGAGACTGAGGAGCACGACACGTCGCATTTGGAAGATGCAACGACTATGCCAATGCCAAGAACCTCATGTGCCTTGCGAAGGAGGAGANCAAGAAGCCTTGGAGACTGAGGAGCACGACACGTCGCATTTGGAAGATGCAACGACTATGCCAATGCCAAGAACCTCATGTGCCTTGCGAAGGAGGAGACCTGACTCGACGTTCAGCCCTTTACCCTCCGAGAATGTGTCAGCAAGCTGCACGAATGGTGGAAGAGATCCACGGTGACCGAGAGGCAAGTAGCTTCGCAGTTTCTGATGCCACGGACTGTNTGCACGAATGGTGGAAGAGATCCACGGTGACCGAGAGGCAAGTAGCTTCGCAGTTTCTGATGCCACGGACTGTGACATGGACTGCCTCAAGGCCTACACTGACAGTGAAGTTCAAACAACAGCTGGTGAAGTTTTGAAGTTGCACCGCAAGCTTGGTCGTCCCAGCCGACAAGCTTTTCTGAAGATGCTGCGAGACCGTGGAGCTGGAAAGCTGATCCGCACCCTGGCTTCCATTGTGCATTGTCCTGATTGCCAAGAAGCCGCAGTCCCTCCATCGAGACGCGCCGTGACCATCGAGCAGGCGACGGAACTGTGGGAGGTGATCCAGATCGACAACATGGAGATCACTGTCGGTGACCTCACGTACCACTTTCAGATCGTCATCGACGAGGCTTCTGGGTACGGGGCAGCGAACTTCCTGTTCAAGCACAACGCAGCAGCCAGCAGAAATCCAACCACATTGGAATGTGTGGAAGCTCTTTACAAAGGTTGGATCCAATATTTTGGATACCCAAAAATGATCAAGTTAGACAAAGAAGGAGCACATCGTGGCAGAACCCTTGAAGAATGGGGAGAAGGTCATGGAGTCGAAGTTCAAGCAGTACCAGCCGAGAGCCATGGCCAAATT
>BGPT01000564.1:128162-166775 GCA_003297045.1 Symbiodinium sp. clade C Y103 | reverse complement strand
ATTGAGATCGAGACTGAGGATGACGACATGCCTGAGGAGACGGAGGTGGACCCACGTCATCAAGTTCAACCTGGTCTTGAAGGCGATCGACTCTTGGGAGATCCTGAACATTTTCCTCTTCAACCTCCTGATCCAGCACCTCTATATCGACATCCACTTTTTCTCCAAGCCCGCCAGAGGCATGAGCGTTTGGAGCGACCCCATCATGTCCAACGCCAAGAGTTTTTGCAACGGGGCACTCTGGAGACTGCCGATGAGAACATGTTTGTGGATGAAGAGGAGACGTTGAACGAGGTGTTCCTAGCTCAAGTGGAGCACTATGCGTATGCTGTGACACTGCCAACACCTGAGACTGAGGCAGAATGGAGAGCGATTGTGAAAGATCCCTCAAGGTTTGTTGCAAAGAAACTTGCCAAGGGAGTTGAAGTTTCATGGCAGCGCTTGAGCGCTGAACAACGTGCTGCTATGAAAGAGGCCAAAGGCATAGAGATCAAGGAGTGGATTGCAGCCAAGGTCTGCAAAGTAGCTGTGGGCGATGTGCCGCCAGAGCGCATGATGCGCATGCGTTGGGTTCTGGTTTTGACAGGAACCGATGACCCCAAAGTTGTCAAAGCAAAGGCACGCCTTGTGGTGGTGGGGTTCACCGACCCGGACTTGGGCATGGAGGATGTGCGGAGCCCTACATTGTCAAGGCGAGGACGTCAATGTCTTCTACACTTGGAAATCACAAAGGATGGTCAACTTTGAAATCAGATGCCAAAGCGGCATTTCTTCAAACCGACAACACCCAGCAAAAACGACAGATCTTTGGGATGCCTGTGGCCGAACTTCAAGAGGCCATGAACCTTCCTGCTGGAAAAGCAGTGCAATTCCTGAAAGCCGCCTATGGCTTGACTGTGGCGCCCAAGGAGTTCTACCACCATGTGGATGGCATCTTGCAGGGCTTCAAGCTATCGCGCCTGAAGATCGATCCAGCGATTTGGATTCTCAAGGAGAAGGACAAGATCACTGGAAAAATGACTGTTTTTGGAGCAGTGAGAGCGCATGTCGACGATTTTCTGATGATCGGCGACGAGAATAGCAAGCAGTGGTGTGACTTCTTGCAGAACTTCCACTCCGCGCTCAAATGGTCACCATGGGAGTGCGCTCCAATGACTCACTGTGGAATTTGGATGGAGCAAGATGCTCACAACACGTGGCACCTCAGCCAAGCAGAATTCTGTCAAGGCCTGAACCAGGTCACTGAAGATGGTCAAGGAAAAGATTTGACTCAGAACGAAATGCATCAGTGCAGAGCTATCCTTGGAGCTGCCCAATGGCGATGTTATCAAACAGCCCCTCAACATGCAGCGAAATTGAGTCATTTGCAGAGCCTGTTACCCCGAGGTGACCGCACTACTTTGAAGGATGTCAACAAGTTTGTGCGGGAGATCTATCACCTGAAGGATGAGAAGGTCTCTGTGTATGACCTCAAGGCTGAGAATGACTCGGACATCATTGCCGTGGGATGGAGCGATGCTGCCTTGGCGAACCGTGTGGATTTGTCTTCAACGGGAGGCTATGTGATCGGCTTCACCCATCGCAAGATGCTCAGTGGAGTGNTGTGGATTTGTCTTCAACGGGAGGCTATGTGATCGGCTTCACCCATCGCAAGATGCTCAGTGGAGTGCAAGGACCAGTGAGTTTGGTGAGCTGGAGCACTCATAAGCTCCGTCGAGTCTGCAGATCAAGCCTGGCTGCAGAAGCTCAAGCCCTTGCGGAATGTGAAGCGGAACTATTTCTTGTCCGAGGTCTTTGGCAAGAACTACTTGGTGCTGAGCTGGATCTTGTGAATCCCTGGAACACCACCAAGCAGACACCTGGTGTGCTGGTGATCGATGCGAAAGCATTGTATGACACCCTGAAGCAGCAGGAGGTGCCGAACCTTGGAGCCAAAGAGAAGCACACGGCTTTGGAGGTTCTTGGACTCTCCCAGCACCTGGTGGAGCAAGAGACCACTTTGAGGTGGTGCAATTCCGACCAGCAGCTTGCTGACGGGATGACGAAGATTTCAGCTCAAGACCGCGTCACACAGTTCCTGAAGGGCAACCAACGCTGGAACTTGGTCTACGATGAGACCTTCACCGCTGCGAAGAAGCTGAAATCTGCCAAGACGGCAGAGGATGGTAGCTCTGAGTACAGGGATCAAACGTGGTTGGAAGTGTTGAACCAAACTTCGGGGCATGTGAGAAATCCAGGTATCGAAATGTCAAGTTCGTTTCAACACAACATGTCACACTTCCATCATGTGAGATCCAAACATTGTGGTCCTGTATCATCCGCNAAGCGACTTGCCGACGCCATAGGTGGAAAACCGCCGTGCTTGCACAAATCGAGAAGTGTACTGATCTTTGACATTGTGTTGGCAGTTGCTACCTTACATGCTGGTTGGCAACCACTTTAGAGTTTGGTCACTTGTTATTATGACACAATCCGTTTTTTGGGGGTACCCCAGTTTCACCTCATTCGAATTCCATCAATTTCCATCAGTTTTCCAGTTTGCCCGTGGGATTGTCTCAAACTTGGAACCTTCCACGCTCAGCCCACCGGGAGCCGGAAATTCATAGGATGGAAGATGGCCAAGTGTCGTCTTTAGCCCCTTGGATACGCATCCTGCCATCTGAAGAGATGCTGAAGGAATATCATGTGGCGTATGTCACTTGGCCCAGGGGGAGGGGTTGGGTGAAAATGGTTGATGTTAGATGCTTCGACTGCTGATGACATCATGGGAATATCCATGGGAATATCATGGAGCATTCACGGACTCACTCACTCTTTGGCAAATTGTATTTAACCATGACATGAGTTCGCCGGCAAGCATGGTGGGGATTGAAGCATGAAATGATTGGGATGTATTATAACAAATGATGATTTGGCTGGTGGTTTAACATGTCTTTATTCACATTCTGGAAATGGCATGATGATGATGATGATGATGATGATGGTTTTAAAAATGATATTGTTTGTGATGGTGATTGTGATGGTGATGATTTTCTCCATTGACGAGTCAATATCTTCAGGGGGTGCAACCAGCCACAAGAATACCAAACAAGATTTGTACCTGGCTGGTGATTTCACTTTAGACAACATTGGTGCACCCTAAGATGATGATCCCAATTGACGAGCATGTTTTTTTCTCCAGATAGGTGGCCCAACCAGCAACCAGTCCTGGTTATCCCGGCTATCCCAGTTATAATAAACCAACTTATATAATAGAACTATTATATATAGGCATCATTAAATTAATTATGCATAAATCAAAGCCACATTTTTCCAAAATATTCCCGGGTATGACTCATACGACCCACTTGTAAACCATTGCTCTACCAACATGTGACCCCAGTATCTTTGTCTCCCCAGGCATCCGATAGCGTTCTAGAGACCTTTGCTGCGCTGCCGCTGACGTCCAGGGTGCAGCACTGGAAGCAGAGCGTGTGCAACGTTTGGCAGGCGGGATGGATGGGCAGGATATTCTGACTGAGATTCTGATTGGTTATTTGACCATATTTGACATAAAGATGGACAGTGTGTCATGCATAGGTAATTCATGATGACTTGCCTTTCAAAGAAGGGTGATGTTCATTGATTTTCCTTAGATAACCAGATTGCTTGGGATAACGATCGAAAAATACAATGGAGCATATATGAGATAAACCAAAAAGGAGATAGCTGAAACAACTGGTGGGGCATGCTAGCCATGTTGATGAGGACCAAAAACTGTTTCGTAGGTTGCCGGTTTTGTGCCATGCGGCTGGGAAAATCGATTGGTGAAGATTCCTGTTTTAGGTATACATTCCGGAAATTGAGCATAGCTATTGAAAATTGCCCATTGAGAATTGATTAATCAATCTATGGAAATGGTGATGTTCCATAGTCATGTTAGTTTACCAAAGGGGATCAGAGGCCATGAGTGGAGACTGGCTGCAGGACCCTTGGGGAAATGTGCATTTCGAATATACCACCCTGTGCCCAGTGATTTCAAGCTGCGTGCAGGACAGAAAATCAGAATTCATGGACGTCAGCTTCGACGCTTTCAAGTGGGCCGCAACCATTTTGCAGACGAGGGTGGCCTGGTACTTATTCCAGGCAATGTTTGAAGGAAATTCATCGCCCCGGTTGGGTTTTAAGCTTCACAATCGCGGAATTCTGAATGTTCTGGATGTTTTTTGTTTTTGTGGTTTTCTGATCAAAATAGGCCTCCCATGATACATGTTGGCTTGCCAGATACCTCCGATGAGGTCTTCCGCCCTCCGCCCAGCTTCTGTTTCATGCCGGTGGCAGACCCTTGACATCTGACATCGCTGGGAGGGGGCCCCACATGGGTTGGAAGCGCCACATAGCGCAACCACAGGTTTTTGACATATGCCAGATGTTTTAATGATGACGAAGCCAGATTTTGTCCACCAACAGTTTCACATGGTTGCCTCGTTGACTGGCGCCTTGCAACTCCCGCCTTGCGTGATCTCAGGATATGATGAATACCAGTCTGACGCCCAATATGGAAGTCTATGACAGCTTCTTAGCGCACTGGACCAGGGTGAAGAGAAAGCTGGTGAAAAGCTGCTGAAAGCCTGATCGAAACAAACGTGAAAGTTGGGAACCCTACATCGTTTATGCTCGTTTTCCATAATTTTCCAGTAGCACACCTGTTTCAGATCGAGTATGTAATGTTGAGTCTGGCTGGATGCAAAACAAAGAACTTCAGTGAGTGGTTTCATTCTAAGGGAGAACATGATCAACTGAATGATCACCATTGAGTGAAATACAGTACACACAGATTTCATCAACCATGGTTTCTTGAAATCAGGGGGGGCTTGTTTTGCTTTAAGTCACAACTCTTGTTGGTAAGTTGCTTTGAGTGAAGTATCTGGAAAAATACGGACAGAGGGACAGACGGCAAGCACTGTTTGTTGGTTCGTTACATTCATTTCACCCACTCAACCTGTAGATACATCGAACATAACATACAGGTTATTGCAGTTATACAGCCACAGACTATCACAAATCATCATCAAACATGTTTAAATCCCCATGTTGGTTGCCAAAAATATTAGTTTAAATTCCGATTTTTTTCTGGTGAAATCTCTCAAAACAAACCGGGGCACCCCGATTTTTCCAGGTTTGGAGTTGGAAGAAGCCCCTGAAGACATCACCAACAGCCCAGCCTCTGCCAGCAGCAACATGGGATACTATGGCCTACTGCCGTTGCGCGAGATCATGCAAGGCCAACCGAAGATCATGGGCTTTCATGCGGAAAAATCTAGCTATTTCTCGGGGATTTAAATGAAATTAAGACATAAATCAGGGGAAATTGGGGGTTTATATAAATGGATTTCAAGGGGAAACAGAGGTTCATGAACCGAAGTTCAGAGATATGTAAATGGAATTAACACATCAATCTTGGATATTCATTGGGTATTCAATCTTGGTAAAGCAACTGGACAGGCAAATGCTATACACATATATACACTTTGGGGCTATTGCAACTAGTCGTCGTCCCCTTCAGCAAGGCGAAGAGTTGACGCAAGCCTACTGTGCCGTGGACAACTCCGAACGTCTCTTCAGGAGCGGTTGGACGTTCAAAAGCGGGTCGATTCTGGGGATCTGGGGGATATCAACCAACTATGCCCGTACCTAACTTGGGATAAAATGGGATCGGGTATGGCTGTGTGTGGAGAAAAAAATGGCATACCTGCCATGGCAATTTCGATGGGTATCCAGTGCGTGGGCGATTTGCTTTCGCACAATTTTCTGGCAAACCCCATTCGTATGATCGGTTGCTTCTTTTGGATGCTGGTCGTGATCCTCGCAAGCCACTAAAAGTCCCAACAAAATATCGCTAGGTTATTTTTTGGCTGCATGGACATTCTTATAGAATATAATTTTGAGACTAAATGAGTTAAGTCATGTAAAAGTTGATTGCGTTAAAACTTGGCGGGGCGTAGGGCAGTATATCTCATCAAAAATGCTGCTTAGAAAAGGTAAAGGATCTTATGTACATCTACATGTATATTTATGTATTTAGTAATTATAGGGCATACATTATGCATACTATATATATATATATATATCATGATTCTAGGGAACTACTGCAATGAAATTTGCACAGGTCTCTCACAATGATCCCTTTCCTTTTTTCCGCAGGTGTGGCTTCCTACTTCCAGAAAACCCCACCGCAGTGGAACCCTTGAGCCGCAGAAGTGTGGAAGCCATGTGTCGGCAGGCAGAGTCACTGGAAGGCAGGAGAGTGTGAACAAACTTCTATCAGGTGAGGTCCCCATGAGAAAATGGTGACTCTACAATTATATCCGCAGTGGGGTGGTTTGCTAAATGTTGCCACTCCGGGGGTCCTCTTTGTAGGTGTGAATCACCATCTTGAAGACGCTTGGGCCTCCCCCTGCAAGGCCCACGTGACCTCCTGGAGTCTTTGCGTGCCTTGGCGTTGGAGCATGCTGAAGCACCATGAAGCTGCTGAGTGTGATGAGATTACCATGGCCCTGATATGGACCTTGAGCTTGGAGCTGGAAATGTGATCTCGCGAGCTTGCGCTGCTAGAAAGGAAGATCAAAAGCAGTTTGCTGCGCGATTCTGGATGCTGGAAAATTTAGCGAAAATTCCAGATGCTGTATCAGAGAAACTAATGATGGAAATGGGCATGACTCATCTTGAGATCAGTGCATGATAGTGCATGTATAAGGATTGAGAGCTATAATTAGCCGTCAACTTTGCCGTTTTTGAACGTTGGCGGTGGCAGGTTACTGGACCATTGAAAACTGGATGGTGAATGAAAGAGCATTGGCCTCGTTGGTCGAATTCCCAAGTTGCTCAAGTTGTTCTGTCTTATGGGTAGTTTCATACCCCATTTCGGTTGGTTATCCCTTACTCAGACCAGGGAGTTAGCTAACTGGTTTGCAATCACCTTGCGAAACAAATAAAGAAATCCATGGCCAATCCAGGTATGTGCTTATACGAATCCCTATCACAATTCACATGAAACATGTTCCCCACATGTCAGCTAGTTTTGTTGATCCTTCATATCCAGCACTTTTACTCCATCATCCGCATTATCCACATCCAAAAAAAACACATGACAGCTCTATGGTTGTTTGTTATTATACTTTGTTATATATATATATGTGTGTGTGTGTATATGTATATGTATATCCCTTTGAATTATCTTCAGCACGCATATTTTGTTGGTCATGTGAAAAACATCTCCAACCAGCCAGCAACACCACAGTTCCAGCTTTGGACACATAAAAAAGCATAGTTCTAGGGGCCTCATATCCCAACGGTTCCAACGGTTCCCAACGGTTCCCAACGGTTCCCAACGGTTCCCAACGGTTCCCAACGGTTCCCAACATCCATGGCTTGTTCTTACACCAGGCCCTGCTGGAAAGCCTTTGCGTGGAGCAACGCGAGGGCTTCGAGCCCTGAACATCGCCGTGCCCTGGGCTGGGCTACCGCGGGGCGCTCTGAAAGGGTAAATCATGAAATTTATGGTGACAAACCATCAAGAATGGAGACATGATATGCATATGATATGATATGATATGATATTATATGAATTGATATGATATGACATCATGAGCAAATCCACATTCCTATGATTTGGCCTGTAAAATATGGAAGTTGGAGCAAAACAACTTGAGGCGTTTGGGCAGATGGCCAGGTCTGGCTCAGAGGTGATGGAAATGGGGGGAGCAGAATTTACCATACCCCTTCCACTTACCTCTGCGATAGGTCACCAAGGTGATTTTATGAGGATCTTGGACTCGGTTGCCCTAGACATTCAACTGATGAATTGGAAGATAGATATTTCAACGAGTAATTGTAAAATTGACTTTTTCCTGATAACATTTGGTAAATATGTTTCAACCTAACGGATTTCACACATTTTTTTGGGGGCATACCATGTGAACACCACGTCGGCCATGGCGTTTTTGCGTCATGCGCCGCCTGGCAGCTGAGACATTGAGGTCCCCGACCTGGAGCAGTTGGAACATTGGAAAATCATCGGAGTAATGTTGGTAAAACAAAGCCATAAACCATCCCCAATTTCACCAGAAATAGGTGGTATAAACCCTTCCCAAATGGGTGGTTTATCATTCTTTTACCCACATTAATGGGAATACCCTCTGGTAATTAGACGTAGCTATTGAAAATATGGTGATTTATAATGGATTTTCCCATGAAACATGGTGATTTTCCATAGCAAACTGTTAGTTTACCAGAGGGTCAAAATCCTAGGAATATCCCATTATATAATATTTATTTTACATAGCCACGGAAAATGGCTAATTATTGGATGATTTTCCCAGCTAGAAACCTCCATTTAGTTCGGGGATTTTCCATGGCTATGTTAAATAGCCACAGGGTAATGGGAATAATTCAGTTCTTCTACTTGGATTTGCTGAAGATGAGTTTTTATTTTCCCAACGAGACGTCCACCATTTGAGGAAGCTTTGTACTAGGATTTTTTGTTGGGGGGATCCAAGACGCAAATCCAAGTATATGAACTTCACCTGTAAGTTCAGCATGGAATCCAACAAGAGCCATATCCAATACTCAATCACCTCTGTGGCAACCCATTTCAAAGGCTTGAGGTTGAATTAAGGGGTTGTAAGTTGGCTTGCCTTACTCCATTGATCTCGTAGATGGCCTGTTGTTGCTGACATTTTAGACACTTGTCATTGGGGGTCCCACCCCACAAAAATGGGGTCCCTCCACACAATAGAATGCCAGATTCAGAGTGTCGGAATAGATGTCAACTAAATTGTCAGCTAGAATGTCGAATGAGATGCAAGATAGAATGTCACATAATATGTCAGACACACACCCACATATATATATATATATGTAAACAAATATGTTAGAATATACATATATATATTTATGCGTCATAATGTATGTCAAATATGTGTTGGCTAGACTGTCAGATGCGAATATGCATTCGTGAAATGCCAAGATAGAACGCCATATATTATCTATATATATATATATAGTCATACATATATAATATTATATAATATAATCATATTTGATATATGTGTATGTCAGAGTGTTTGTCAGAAGGCATGTGAGAACACTCGTCAGATTGGATGCTAGATAAATGCCATAAAGAATGCCAGGTGACAATATCATCAGATTGATAGAGTGGAACAAATATATGCCAGATAGAGTGCCACAACTCAATGCAATTCATGTCAGGTTGATTGCCAGGAGAAAAATGTCACATAGGATGTCCGTTGGAGGGGGTCACTCAAAAGAACTAATGTTGAAATCAACCCAGCCAAGTATGGTTTTGATGATCCAGAATCATCCACGATTTTATATTCTCATTGGATTGGTTAATGGGAAAATTTACAGGAAACCTCTATATTTGATGGGAAAATCCATGGTTTCCTTTAAATTTTCCCTTAAACCAATCCAATGATATTCGCCTTGAAAACCATGACATAACCCAGCTCCACCTCCCACTTCGCCAACTCATGGGCCACGGCTGGTCCAAAACAAGTCCAGCCGGAGGCGTCACTTGCAGCGCCATGGGGCGGACTTGGAGGAGGCGGTAATCCGCCATGTTGCTAGCTACAAGGTGCCCCATAGTTAGCTAAGTTGGTTTAGAACTCCAACAGCTTTCGGGCTTATGGATGTTTATGGTAGATGCATGTGTGTATACACATATATATATATATATATACTGTATATGTGTATATATATATATATATATCCATAGTTACTATGGTTTATAAACCACCATCTCCCTGGAAGGCCCCACCCTGTAACTGGTTAGTAATTACCTTACAACGCGGTAGACAATGGGGTTTAACCCACTCACTAAGGCTATTTCAGGACAGGTATATATGGAGAGTTAACCAACAAATTGGTGGTTCATACGGCTCAACCATTTTGAAATGAGGAGATAAGCATAGTCAACCAAATATTTAAGCCTTGGTTGTGTATTGGGAAATCCGTTTTTCTTGTCCCAAAGGCCACTGCTTCCATACACCTGCTTGAGGCAACCCTGGGTCCCTGTGAGGGTCCAAAGGGCCTTGGAATGTACGCCCGGCGGCCCATCACCAAAGGTGAAGTGGTCGCTTCAGTGCGCCAGGGTCCAACTCCAGGGCCGCTACAGGGGCAATATGGCTGATGAACTATTCAGCAATTCTTGTGTAAACATGTATAGATCTTTCCACATTTACGATTTGCACCCAAGTAGTTTTCCAATGTTTCCCGTCCTTATTTGCCATGATGATTGCCAATCGAGCGATAATTTTTGATCGTCTATATACAGGGAGTTGAAGCCACCAGGATCCAGCGGGCAAGGATTTTCTCGGGACAAACCGTCCAAGAAGATCAGAAAGATGTGTTATATACTTCAGTCCATATAGGTCCCAGACTTGATTGAAAGAAAAAACGTGGTTAAGAAATGATGGTTTGTTCAAAGTCTTTAAAAATGATTTGACAGGTTCACTATCTATAGGCCTCCCTGCCAGGTACCGCGTGGCCTGGTGCTGGAGGCCCCTCTCCTTGGGGCTGCCCCTCCATCCGACACACTGCCCCTGGCCGCGGCGGCCGGCGGCCACGGCCAGTGGTACGACGTCCTGGGTTCCGCCAGCGGACGTCGAAGCGCGGTGAAGCTGGCAAAGCGGGTGGTGGAGGAGGAGGAGAAAGGCCCGAAGGTGGGCGTGGATTAGAGAGGCTGAGTTTTCTTGGACGTGATTTGATCGTTATGATTATAGGTTTGATTGACAACCCATGAAAGTTTAGGGTACCCGGCCCCAATCTCAGGGTTGATCATCGTTTTCCCCATTTGGATTACATTTGCATGTTTTGATCCGATTTGATAATGATCAGCAAAGGTGGTCTCAAACTAGACTTGTTCTGTCCTTTTCAGCCTGAACATGCCCTGAAAACACCATGGTTCAGCCAAGGATGAGCCAGTTGTTTGGGGTGTTTGTTTGGGACCTCAACTGTCCTCCACAGTGGCATGGAGGTCTCCAAGAAGCCAGGTGAAGCGATTAGTTCAGTTCCATCTGTGTTAGACAACCGCTATGTCTGGGGAAGCGCATGTTCCTTTCTTTTTGGGACTCACCAGCCACCAACTGCAAAACAGAAAACGTGTTCACCATTCATCATCGTCATTCAGCGCAAAAGTAAAATTGTTTTCTAATAGGATGTATCCTCCAGTACTCAAACCTGGCACTGGACAATTTGAAAATCCACCATTTATAATTGATGTTCCCATTAAAACCTCCATTCATAGTAGGTTTCCTAGATTTTCCCATGGTTTTCCTATGAAACCAAGGGATTTCCCAGCCACATTTGATGACACATCGCAGTCGCCCTGGGCGTCGTACCTCCATGCCCTGCCGGGACCAATTCCTCCGTTGCATCCCTTGGCGAACGCTTGGCCACCGGAGCTGCTACTGTGCTTGGTCCGTGGGGAGCCAGGGTGAGCCATGAAAAATGGGGAGATGCCAATGATATACCTACGAAATCCTCAGGCCATAATAATGGTCTGAATGCATTCAGGCTGAACATTTAGCCTGAACCAATATTTTTAGCCCGAGCTAAAAAAAATAGCCCGAGGCACTTTGCGCAAAAAGTGCTGGTTCAATGGTATTGAGATCAATTTCAGATGTTGAATGTCTTTGATAACGGGGTGCATAATTCAGAAATCCCAGAAGAAACTGTCCCATACAGGTAACATCATGCAACCTCCCTGCAGATCAGCAATGTCAGAAGCACAAAGCAGAAGTCCGATCAGCTGATGATTGGTAAATCTGACTGGCTTCCATCCCAAAACTATAATTTTGCATTCAAAGATGATTCTGGGACATGGCGATAGGTAATTCAATCATGTTTTGAATTCGAAACAAAATCATGAAAATTCAGGATTTGAACCTCAACAAAAATCATGAAAAATCTGAACATTTTGAATTTCGACATTTTTTGCCCGATTAGTGCGATTTTTTGCCCGATTAGTGCGATTTTTTGCCCGAGTTTTTCATGGAAATATTTGTGCATTGAATAAATTCAGGTTTGCAATTCCAAACCAAGCTTGAAATCCCAGGGGCCCAACACCAGTATACTGGAAATAATACTGGAAATAAAATGCTTCCTGAACCTGTGCAAAGCTGGCAAGATATGGCTTCTACCACTAACACACTTCAAGCGTGCCACAGTATCGTGACTTTTTGGATTCTGAATTATTGAGCTAGTTGTTTGATCTAGCTTCTACCGGAAGAGAAAAAGATGCTGCAAGCATCAGGATGGCAGTATTTTTNACTTTTTGGATTCTGAATTATTGAGCTAGTTGTTTGATCTAGCTTCTACCGGAAGAGAAAAAGATGCTGCAAGCATCAGGATGGCAGTATTTTTTGAGTTCTTTCCTGGTTTGAGCCTGACTTCTTGCCGAATTTAGGGTGAGATTCAGGGAAATCAGCCTGAAAATTTGAAAATAGCCTGAGATCACCCTCAGACCGAAATTTCAGTCTGAGACCCAAAAAGTCGGTTTTTTCACCTTCAGGCTGAAATTATGTCCTGTTGGAGTTCCTAGGTATGATGTATAACTATATAGTATATGGACATTGATATTATACATAATACTCATAATACTATATATATATAATACAAGTAAGATAGTGAAAATGTAAGAATGTATATACAAATGTAGGTCTATCAAATTGTATAATGCATGTGTTTAAAAGACATCCTTGCTTTGTTTCAAGGTATAATTTTATTCCGACAGAGATTTATGTTTCAAGACAACTTTCCATTTTGCAGAGATTTCTGTTTCAAGCTAGCTGGATTTTGCAGGGGAAAAGGAATTTTGATGGTAGCAAATCTTGCAAACTATCGCAACATCATGAAAGGCTATGAAGGCCTCGTCACCCAAAAATGGTAGTTCTGCATGAGTCATGTGGCACTCAAAAAGCCAGAACCCCCATTGTTAACGGATAAAAATGTTAAGCAAGCCGCATGCAATTTTTTCCTGGTTATATAAATGTGTTTTTTTTCGTGCAACATCATAGGTTTGACCATATTTGCCCATTTGTTGTCTTTCCAAGCAGCCAAGGTGCAGTCCTTTCCTGGCTCGCCTCTATGAGGACCCAGTTTTGCAGCGTTGAGTTGAGATCCGGTTCTTGACTTCTTGGTGTATAATATGCATCTAGTGATGTGCATGTACAATTACATATATATTTATATTTCGAGAGATTGTGAACTTACATGTATATATATATATAATTATATATAATATTATACATATATATATATACATGTATGTATTTATTTACGTGCAGTGTAGAATGTATTATTATACACAGATTTTGGCACTGTTTGCCCCATGGCAGTTTGGTTTTCATTGGATTTTTGAATAATTCTGAGTTTCTCGATAGTTTCTGGGAGGCTACCAGTGAATGGATTTGAGTGGAAGATTGATGGTTTATTTGTTGCATATGAAATGGGTAACATGCTCTCCTACAAAGACAAACACCATGGTTTTGCATTTTTTGTTTCTGGCCTATCTAATCTAAGGTTCATATGTATGTAATAACATGTCCTAATCATTCAACCATTGTTGGCCTCATTTCCATCAACCACATTCATATGTTTTGGTAGCCCTTGTCACAGGCATGGTTCTCAAGGAAATCTATTTCAACCCATTTCAAACCTTAACCCGCTGATTCTACTCAATCGGGTCAGGGTGGCAGATGTGATTGGATCATTTTGGTATGATTGCACTTTTCTATTTTTTGGGGGTCGCAACAGCCTGAAGTGAAGCATTCGCCACAGCTTAGGTGCGTTCTGCAGCTGTTCTCTTGTCTCAAGTTGTGCCCCTGGAAACAGAGATTAGTTAGTCATTATGGCGATTCCGGCTGAAGCGCAAGGGACACTTGGAAAACATTGAGAAAATGTGGAGAAACGAGATTTTCCACGAAGTGGTTGCTCCCTGAAGAGACACATGGACCCCAAAATGCCACCCCGACAAATCATGCAGATCAGAATATGGTCTTGGACTTGGACCGTTATTTTTTGGACGGGACAACGAGTTGGGGTTCCATAAAGAACTCAAATTCAGTGGTATAGTCATGGGGATTCATCCAAAACCCATTTATAATATTTATAAATATTTTTAACGGGTCATTACAGGCTGATGATGTCCATTCGGTGGTTCACTTTTGGGGGATGGTTCAATTTCCCCCCGGAGATGGGGGGGCCGTGAACACGAGACACGGGATCACATACTATGTATATTTAAAATGAAATGAATTATTTTCATTTATACTGCATATGTTGAATCTCTTTGTTCATTGGATGGTTTGTGATTTACTTTGAGAAAATTTTCTTTCTTCGTTTTGCCATGTGAAAAACAATGTCGCCGTGTCACACGAGGATCACTGCGGCTATTTTATGTGCTCCTTGGATATGATGTGCTGCGCTGCCACACATTTGTTGTGTTTTGGGGTTTCGATGGATTAACCGCAGGGTGCGACCTCCTAGTTACAAGTTGGTTTTTAACCTTACATATGTACCCTCTGGTAAACTAACATAACTATGGAAAATCACAATTTTTAATGGGAAAATCCACTATAAATGGCCATTTTCAATAGCTATGTTGGTTCACCAGAGGGTACATATATTGACTATAGCTATGCAGCTAGATCCTCCATAAACCCACACGTCAACGACCAGCAAGCCATTTGTGCGTCATGTTTGGCTAACGGGGGCCCCACCTTGCACCGAGAGCTGTTTGGAGCTAGGGATTTGTTCAAAAAACTGGGGAGCTAAGGGCCCATTTAACCCATCAACAAAATGGACATGTATTCACAACTAGATCCATGGAACTGCAGTCCAATCTCAGGGGGAAGGTGGCGCCAGTTACGAAAAAAATGAGGCTTTGGCCTCAGACGAGGTCATGACAATGGCTATATAATGGAGATTCCTCCATCCTGCAGTGCATGATTCGCTGATTGATCACTTTTATCACGGAGATTTTCCAATTGCTACTGGTTTGGTGACTGGAAATTATATATATATATTATAAATATATATGTATGCCTGTATGTGTCCAATGATTTTCAGATTTCAATGGCAATGATTTGCTATGTCTGATTGCTGCAGATATGCGTTAGAACCATTTAGAACCTATATATAATACCACATGTTGATACATTTTTGGGGGGACACATCCATGGCTCCAAGCTTTTGTTGGGGGTTCACCAGGGTACCCTCTTGTTTCCAACGCCCGGATGCGTTCCTCGTTTTTTTTGAGGCGGTTTTTAGCACAGCGAACCTGATGATTAGTCGCTTGGCAAGATTCCCAAGGCGTTTATGCGTATAGATCATGATAGAGCAAGACGTGCTGCATGATTCGAGTCAGCAATTGATTCATTGAGTTTCACCTTCTAGTCTTGTGGGCAGTTTAGTGTTTCAAGTGTGTACGTCGTGTACGTACATAAAGTACTTACATTGTAATTACATATGTCCACCCTAGGCACCCCAAACTGATAAACACCTCCGGGTGTCGGTTGCAGCGATCATTTTTGATTTTGGAGATCAATCAGTAAATGTGTTGCAACATGTTGTAACCCTTGGGACTTTGATAATCCGAGACATACTCGTACCTCCGGTGAACTATTGAGGTGGGCCGTGGAGTTAGGTCGGTTAGTAATCAGCTGATAACTGGACACACCATGGTTTGCAAGCCACTGACTAACCAGTCAACTAACTCCATGGCCAACCTAAGTATCCCCAAAATGGTTTTCCAAGATCCAACCTTCGTAGAATCTCATCATCCAACCTTCGCAGAATTTCTGACAGTCGTCCTTGCCAGGTAAGATTCTGCAAGCCTGGAACTGGCCTTATTTCTTTCTTGCTGGTCTCTCGGCCCTTTGCTTCTTGGAAAACACATTGGAGCTGTTGCCTTGGACCCATTTGAAACCCCAATAAAAAAAACATGTTCTGAATCATGTTTCGACGTTTTTCTATGCAAATTGTCGTTTAAATATGGTCCCATGATGTCCCATCCTTTATTTGTTTAGAAAACCAGTGTGGCCAATTTCAAGCCCGGATTGTGTGGGGTAACCAGAAAAAGTGATGATTTGCCAGTAAAAAGTTGCCCCCCCCCCCCCATTTAAACAGGCCAGGGGTTACAGTCGGGGGTTGACATTACTGACCATCATGATTAATCATTATTTGCGCGCAGGCGTTTAAAAACCACACTGTTGCATCCGGGCCAGAGAGGGTCGTTATCCTCTCATGGCTTCACGAAGGGCGAGGCATGATCCCCTATCATCTTGTCACAACGCAACTTCTACAAGGCAAATTTGACTCTATCTCCAGCAGGTCCTTTCACTTGTTGTTTTGCCTTGCGCAGCATTTGCAGATACATTTTGGGTCCCCCAGGTATCAGCCTCTAAGGATGGTCTTCGTTGTTGCAGGCAGGTTTTGGATGTGTGGCCTTTTCTTCCGAACCATATTGCCACTGGTTCCCAGCCAAAGCGCCTGCCATCGGGCACGAAGGTATTTCTTTGGGGCTGGCTATCACTATGGTGTGCCAGAAGACTTACAAGCTTCAACGCAGGGAAGTGAAGTGGGTGACTTTGCTGGCAGGTTTGGTTTGCCCGTATCACAGAACATACTTAGGACATAGTTACTGCCTGGAACATAGTTGTTTTTGAGGGGCAGATGAGTGCTTTCTGTGGGGGATGGCTTGGGTTTGAATCCCTCATGTATTCAGCTGCCCAATGGGTCCATGGGCGCATTTTGCACTTAGAATCAGAACTTGTTTTTATATATGGCTCAGACCAATGTGTAATTTTCCATCTTCATCAGATCTGTTTTTCAGGATAACTGTTTCATTTTCCATCTTCATCAGATCTTTTCTTAAGGATAACTACGGGTAATTGATGTAAATTGCTTAAGTGACAGTGAGTGGCATTATTCCATCCCCCATTATATGGTCATAAATATGCGTTTCTGTTCCCTGCTACACCAAGGTTTCTGAAGCGATGTCTATTTAAGGGTTGAGCCTGCTCAGCTCACCTCTGTTGGCAAGATACCTTTGGGTAATTGTCATCCAAAGAAATCATTTGGAGATCATTTTTCTAGGGACACTGTGGATGTTCCAGATCTATTTTTATGTACTGGAGGGTAAAACCTCGAAATTTGATTTATCAAAACAATAGGGTTGAAACCATGGCTTCTACACCGTTCGTCCACCTTAGGTGATTTTGCGAGGACCCACCGGTGCCGCGGAGATGTGTCACCAACTGATTCTAGACCCAAATTGAAGACTTAATATTGCTATTAGATGGTTCAAATTACTTTATTTAACATCGTACATTGAACTGAAACTCAATTTATATTTTGACCAGCACAGGCATGGTTCAGCAATAAGTATGCCGAACACCAATAAGTTACTGGTACCCTTTTCCAATTTTGATATGAAGCACATTTTCGGAAGGGAGTCGGTGGGGCCACAAGTGCCCTGGGGAAATTTGCCACACATTCAACTGAGGGAAGTGGCCTATATAAAACTGATGGGAGATCTCTACAACTGCTTTTGATGAAGAGGATGATGATGATGATGATGATGATGATGATGATGATGATGATGATGATGATGATAATACCATTATATTCCCTATCCCCATTAATTAGATTTCCATGATGTCCCTATCTCTCTCAGTTGAATCACCATTAAGATGATCTCGGTGATGTTCCGCCGGGACGTGGGTGGAGGATTTGAGGTCATGGTTTCAGTTTTATGAGTGTTGTTGACGACATGACTTCGTGGGCAAAAAAAGTTCTCATCCAGCACCAGAGGAACATGATGTTCAGAAACAATGGAGTAGTATACGCAAACTGTCCACATTTGGGACATTTTCACACTAAGTTGAATCTTGAAACACCATATTGCCCTGCCGAGAGGATTCTTTGGTTGTGGCAACAATGTGCTGAGCGTTTGTGCTGTATTAGCCGGCGCCGAGGTGTTTCGGCCAGCAGGGTGATCCTTGATACGATTCCTTCCTCCAATCAATGAACTTTCCCAATCCTACCATGGCGATGAAGGGACAACTTGCGGGATTATTTTTGTAGTAGGGAAACCAAGTGTTTCCTTCATGTTTTCCTTTAAATCCACCCAACAAGCCAGTTGAATGTAGCGGATGTCTTCATGTTGAAGTCCCACACAAGATCAGAACCCGATGATGCTTGGGGTAACAGGAGACGTCCCAATTGCTCACCAATTGCTATTTCCAAGGATCACCCCAGCAACTGTTGTAGACATATCAATTTGAAGCTGGTAAATCTGACACAATGGAGGACTCCTCCAAGAAGCACCGAGGTGTCCTTTCAAGCCTTGGCGGAAGTTTAGCTGTATCAGCACATGTTATTCAATATTCATCCATACTTGAGCATTGACTGGCTCTGGCGCTGTTTGCCCTCTTGTTTTTACTCCCTTTTCTACCCATGTTGCATTGTTTTTTGCAGATCAACATTTGCAAATCCAAGATTGAACTTGAACATATCCAACCCAAGAGATGAACCAATCGTTGGAACTGTTTGTCGATTGAGCCTTATTCATTATCCATGTTGCTACAAGCATTCCCCAAGCCGATGGAAACCCATCAGGACTAGGGGAACATGATTAGAAACCTGACCCGACCATCAAATTCGATCATTTGTTTGTGTCCCTACTTTCAAACAAAGCAAAATGTGTTTTCCCTCATCCCCCCATGTCCTATTGTGAATATATATATATACATATATATATATAGATATATACATATGCATTACAACCTTCAATGCTCCCATCGAGGCCCAAAATGAATTTGTCCAATACTTCGATGTCCTCCCTGCAGGTGGGTTCCGTGGGCGCTTTAGGCTGCGTCAACACGGTGGTGGCTGCACTTTTAGGACGGACCGGGACAATTCGGAAAGCCTCGGAAATTGGTGAAATTTTAAGATAAGGCGATTGAAATCCACTGAAAGATGGGAATTTATAGGAAATTCCATGCAATTTATGGGGGTTAACCATCAGCAATAGGGGAAATTCATGGAATTTATGGGATTTATGTGACCGAACTGGTGAACAACCGAGATTTACAGACTTATTCTCACCTCTGTATGTATCTATGTACCTATGTATGTATGCATCTATGTACGCATCTGTGCATGCATCTCTAGGTGTGTGTGTGTGTGTATCTCTAAGACTCTATGTTTCTGTATGTATTTCTATGTCTATATTTGTATGCATCTGTATGTACGTAACTACATAGAAGTTCAAACAGAGGCGTAGATATGAATAAAGATAGTGCTTATGAATGTATCTACCTACACGAGTGTGTGTGTGTGTGTGTGAAAATGGCACCCCGTTCTAACCTCAGCCATGCAAGGCCCAAGCTATAGCCGTAAGAAATCGATCTTTTAAGCAAAGTGAAAGCCGACCTGTCAAAGTCGTCGGAAGCTCCAGCTAGCAACAGGGGGCCAAACAGGGTGGGGGATTAAGCATCAACCATGAGGGATCAAGCCATGCAGCCTTTTTTTGGGCGTGTCTGAAAATGGGCTATGCCCCCAACCTGTGCCATCTAAATATGGAAATGATGATAAACCATCGAACCTTGGCGTTACTGTCATTTCAGACAAACCCAGTTGGTTTTCTGGGATCCCTACGGTAGTCAAACATTGCAATAGCAAATCTTCCATTTAAGTATAGATGAGTTTCCCATTAAAAAAAACGCCATCTACTCTGGATTGCCATGTTTGATTTCCGGAGGGTAAATGATTTCTGTGTCCATAAATCTCAATAGAAATACAACCAATACCAGGGGATCAACGGACCTCTTGAGGTTGGACATGGCAGCCATTGGCAAATGGAGATGCAGCCATTGAATTTGAGGTTCCTTCCTTTTTGGGCTATAGTTCTATAATTCAGAATATGGGATTGATTAAGTTCCCCTTTCAATATGTCACTTAGGTTGCTAAAGCCCGACAAGTCAATGGTGGACTACGTGCCCCTTGTTTTCAACTTTAATAGCTCCCGTGTTTGCCAATATCTTGAAGATTGCAAGGCCTCATGATACCATGTGATAGCGCCCTCCAGGACGTTTGGTTCTTGGGGAAGCTCTCGGAAAGCCGCTTGGCGCCAGGGTGTTGGTCCCTTCCCTGTACCATGATCATCCATTTGCCGTGTTGGGACCTGCAAATCAGATGTAAGCATTACTATGGTTTCTGAGAGTTGGATTATATGTTACATGGAGTATACATGAGTAAACTGAAAATCAAAACTATAACCATTCATTTTGTACTTGACTAACAACCGTATCCATGCTTCTGAAATATGTTGTCATGCACCCCTGATTACATGGGACATCTCCATTCTTGGCACTTTCTTAACTAGGTTACATGTGGGATGATTCCCAAGTAGAAGCATTCGTTGGGTAGTTGACCTACAGCATTCATTTCATTTCCCCTAGTATAGGAGTACCTAACTGGGTTTTAATCAACTGTTGAATGGTACGGTAGGTTGTGAGACTATGAAGCAGAGCTACTGGGATGTTCCCCCGAAGTTGCCATATGTTCACTAGGTGTGACCCACCGGTCATGATTATATATCATGAGAAAAATGGTGCGACATATATATATATATATATATATGTGTGTGTGTGTAACCTAACTAGATAATATTAGATATATGATTGATTATATATCACTGCATTTCAAAATGCTTATATTTGGTCGGACTCCAGATTCTCTCAACATCTCTCAGTCCTTGCTTCTGGACTTAGGACTTATGGACTTTGTGACCCCATGTTGACACATGATGTGACAAATGTGAGGCTGCACATTTTGGCCGTGGTCTTCTCCTTAACTGGTGCTGTTCTCATCTCTGACCCTGCGCAAGCCATCTCGAGTATGGGATGCTTGGACTTCAGCTCCAAGAATTGCGGAAGGAACATAATCTTAATCTTAGAGGAAAACACAACATATTTGTATATTCTGGATTCCTTTGAATTTTCCCTTGCATCAGTCCATTTATAGTCCATCCATTGGTTTGTGCGAGTTCTTTCAATTTTGAGAGCGTTTGGAGTCCATCGGCTTGATGCCCCACCATCCGCCCATTTGTTGTTGTTGAGCTTCTAAATCTGCGGTTGAAGTCCCAGTGCACATGGCTGATGATTGAAATCCAATTCTTGCTGTGTGGATGACCTCTTTAGCAACATATACAACCTCAATGTTTGTACTCAACCCCCCGGATTTTTGCTGGCCAATAATCTCACTTTGGTTCATCTGATTAAGATGTTTTTATATATATATATACATGTTTTCTATTTGTTGTGTTGTCATTGTGTTGTTCCTTTTTTTTGTTCCTTATATGTCCTTTGATGTTGGTTGACATCCCCACGTTTGCCGGTTGAACTCTGCTGTACCTCTTTCCCACACATTTTTCGTTGGCGTTTGTTTTGTGCCAGTGAACTCTCTCAACTCCCATGTTGGCTCACTATGTTTTAGTGGTCAAACAAACATCAACGGTCCTCGGGCTGGCTCCCAGCATTGGTTTGTATGAGTAAAAGACAGGTTCCATGCAACAAGTGACAGTGAACAAAGATAGAGGAACCCATGTTTTCATAGTTAAACCCTATAAAAAGTGGGAACAACATGCAGGAAACCATAGCAAACCCCTACTTGGATGGTACGAGGCCATAGGATTTCCCATGGATTTCTCCAAGCCATGGCCCCAACGAAAACGCTGGCAGGTTCCAGTCTGCTGGGCAATTTGCTGGCGCTCCTTGGGGGGATCTCATTGGGATGCATGTTCATCAGCTCCAGGTGGGGCCGGGGACATTTCCCAAGGCTGAGGAGAAAACGGACCCGATTTTAGGACCTGTCAATTCGAAAATCTCAGATGGGGTGACTACCAAGCAAAATGGACACCTCTGAAAAGATGAGGTGACGCATGATGGTAGAATTTCTTGAACCAATGATTGGAGGGGGTTACCATCAAAGTTGTTCGCCCTTTGAACCCATCATAGATCCAAATCTCCATGTTAGTCGGTTACATCCTTGTTTTTGCAATGTTTAGTGGCTAGGCGGCTAGGCTAAGTTTGCATTTTCACTTGTTTAATCACCATGAACTGCAGGTCAAACCTCGTTTCTCCAGCAAATCTCCACTTATGTTCGCTAATTTCTACCTTTTTTCTGCTTAGATTCCCTATCAACTACTATTACCTATTGTACTTTGTGGCTCACCCAAGATAGTAAGTGGGATATTTTCACACTTAAAAAGGTCAAATTCTATAATCCTTATTTTGTGGGGTTGTAACCCACTTGCAATACAAAGTGGCCCCCACGAAGTTATATAAGTTGGTATGATCACCAAGCTATAATAGCTATCATCCCCTTAAGAGTCTTACCTGTACAGTAAGATGATCAGCTAATCACACGTGGCAATGCACAAATCCCTAAACATGGAGGTAATCGAACTACTTCACTTCAGGTGGATTTCCCAGCAAACCACGTTTCATGACACCGGAGGGTAGACTTCTTATGTTCACCAACTTAGCTTTCCACATCGGTCCCCACATCCGATGCGGCAGGAAATCGGGTTCCGCCTCTTCGATGATGCTCACCACTTCGGCCATGCTGCTTGGCCATGGGGGGTTGGTTAAAGTGGTTGCCCTACGGTAATCAGACATTGCAATAGAAATTTCTCCATTCTATTTTTATGTTCCTATCAAAACCCCCCATTAAGTTTGGGAATTTTCTGGCTAGCCACCTTTGATGACACCGCAGAGTAAATGGGTGAAAGTCGCGTGAGCTGTTTTCCACCTGTAAGAAAAACACCAAACGCAAACCGATGATGGTCAGCTTAGGCTGCAGCGCTGCATAATTTGTTGGTCCTTGCATTTCATCCCAGCAGTGCCCGACGGACGCTTCGAGCTGTTGTGTCTTGGCCGAAGGATTGGATATATTGAGAATACTTTGTCCAACTAGCCTAGTCTGTTTTTAATTAATACACATTGGATCTCATGATCCATTCATTATATCCATGTTTCTTGCATATCTTGTTGTTGGACACATTTGACGTCATCGTGCTATCCAAAACGATTAACATGAGCTGGCTATAACACGTGATAGCGGTTCAAATCCACTCATCCAAGTCTTGATACAGTAGTGGGTCATTTTTGTTAATCCTCCTTCTAAACATCGAACACATCTTATAAAACCCGACTAAGATGAGAGAACTCTGTTGAACTCTTCGTGTCGCCAAGGGGAAAGAGCCTCTGGCAGAGCCTCCTCTTCTTTTGCTGCCTGGCGGCTGCGCCTGGGCGACGATTCAAGCAGCCAAGATCGTTGGAGAAACCCATCATCTTCCATCAATGGGGGTACCCCATGAATGGATGGTTTGTAATGGACAATCCTGTTAAAATTTATGATTTGGGGGTACCCCTATTTCTGTATATATTGTAGGGTGTTATTATGAATCATCTATTCATCGTCAATTGATCCATACTAACCCATCATCGTTATTAATCGTTATGTGAAAAAAGTGGACAAAGTAGACATTTACCCTTTAGTAAGTAGGATGAAGTAAGCCACAAACACAATCTTTTTTGTCTGGGTTAAGCTATCCTTTTTCTACCGATAAATCCCTTACAATCCCCATGTTCTCGTGGTTATAAGATGTGATAATATGTGATATAAATTCCATCAAATCCTCATGTTTTCTCGGGAAATCCTGTGGAAATCCCATCCTTTTCCCATCCTTCTTGAGGCCTCTTGGGGTGCCTCCTGGCAGGCCATCTTCCTCACCAACATCCTCGCTTCAGTGGCCTCAAAGCACTGCCCCGCTGCGTTGAGTTCCACCATTATGAATGGCAGTTGTATGGCCTTTGGGCTCCTGGCTCTGAATGGAGGGTTGTTGTGGTTGAGATCCAGTGGAAATGATGGAAAATCTAAAATTACATCTTTAATGGGGAAGAATGAGGTGTTCAGGGATGTTAGGACTGTTAGGGGTATTTTTAGATGATTTTCAGACTAAGCCATGCGTGTTTTTCTGGGATTTCAGCGGAATTTACCAAGAAACATATATGGGAGTCTAGCAGCAATGCGTTTTTGATGTTAAGAGATCACCAAACATGGGACATTTGATCACTTAAACGTGGGAGATTTTAGGATCAAGCATGGACAACTGGTGGATTGGACAAAGCATGGGGAGGTTCACCATAAATGGTGCAGTATAAAACGTCAAATAGGATGGGAGGTGTATACATGTGTACACATCATGTAAGCGTGTGTGCTTGATAAGCAATAGCACACTGAACTGGGGGGGACCCGCATTTCGTGTTTTCCAGAGATGGCCTTGCCCATTGAGCACTCAGGTACATCATGGATATCCTGGTTTTCCACAAGGTTCCTACCAAGCAGCTTGGCATGTATCGCGATGTTTTTGGGGATCACCCCGGGCGAACCTCCAAATGACATGAATCAAAAGTAATTAGTTGGCTTGCAAAACCTCTTCGACTCTGGATATATCATGATATATCCACCGAAGATTCAACTAAGTTATCCTCCTCGTACTTACTTCATCTTATTTTCACCAACTTAGCTTGAGGTTTGGGGTCACCCCTTCGCTTTGGGCATCCTAAGAAAGATATCCCTTCACGGGGCATGGCCGTCCGATGACGCTCGGTCCCGAGGCTCACCGTGATTGGTGCCGCCATGATGTTGCTGGCTGTGATGACAATGGCCCTCACTCGCTTGCCGGTCAGAAAGTCGGCAAGGACTTCCTGCTGCAAAAAAAGTGTGGCTTTACCCTCAACTGGAATATATTGTGGTTTTATGATGTTTTATGATATTTGATGGGATTTAATCATAGACTACGGGATTGAGATGGGATTTATTGTTGTTACCGGAGGGTATTCAACGGTCAAAAAGAATCAACAAGATCATGCAGTCAGCAACGCAACTGCGTTTGTTCAACAAATGTCTGTTGGTCAAATTCAGCCCCCAAAAGCTGCCCTCAGGAACAATCTAAGAATTGAGTGTTACGGGTTCATGAACCACGTACCAACGCTCACTTTTTCGGGATTGAACACCATCTATCATTGGTGGGGTCACCTTCGGGGGTTGCCGCACCCCACCAGCCCTGCATCAGGACAGAGAACCATCTTTCGACCAAAGAAGACACTGCCACACCTAGCAGCGTGGCCAGTGCTACGAGTTTGGCTTCCTTTGTGGCCTCCGAATTTGCCGAGAGACAGGACAAGACAAGTCGAATTTTCCTTCAGCCCATCTAGATGGAGGATGGGTCAAAACAGCTGGTACCTTGATATGGGATTCTCCCGTATACCGGCAAAAATAGGAACATTTTGATGATTCTTGGTGGATTTTGAGATGACCGGCATCAAACCTTGGGGTCAAAAATCCCACCGGCTTCCTGAAGCCTCCTGCAAGGTCCAACCTGGCAGTGGATACTGTCAGCTGCGATGTATCATTGCCAGATGGTAGATGAACATTCCAACATATCCATAGAATGTATAGTAGGACCCCCAATGATGGGACCCCCATTCCCACAATCTTCCCATACTATTGGGGTTTATCCTAGCAGTAGTACTGCATGGGAGTAGTATGGGAATGGGAGTCCCATCATCCGGGGTTCCAATAAATTCCGCTAAACATAGATTCATCATAACTGGCGAACTTTGTGTTGCTTTGCAGCACCATCATCCCATGTTTGACATGGCCATTGCTTGCTCCCTCATGAGAATGGTCAACCCTGATTTGATAGGTTAAGGAGTAGATGTTTTGCAACCTTGATGGAGGAACACCTTTCCTTTGCAAAAAGCAGATCTTGTTGGTAGTCAACTTTTGTGGGGCTCCTCAAGTAGCAACACCACTTCCCCATCCAACAAGCATTTCCGAAGCTGCTTTGAGATGAATATTACAGGGTCTAGCACTGAAAACAGACTGTTGTTCTGTGCCAAGTGTCCCTTCAATCAAGCCGTTACTAGACCCATATCTTTGGATGCAAAAGGACACACTCTTTTGTGGTGTTTTCATTGATTGCGTGTCTACTAGCATTGCTATTCCGTGCAACTGCTATTATTGCTATTACACATTACACGTGATTATTTTTTCATTCTTATCATTGTCATCACTGTAAGTATCACCACGTATTGTGTTTAGGTCAATTGTTGTTTTGCTTAATTCCTAATGCTATCCAACATTGCATCCCCCAACAAAAATAGAAAATGAGAAAAGCCATGGTTTTGCTTCGCATATCCCATATTTTACCTTTGGAAAACTACAACATCCGTCAAGTCATCCCAGCACTTTTTTTCCTTTCGCAGGAGATGATTCCTTCGGAGTTGCCAGGGCCAAGCGTATCCGGACCAAGGCCTTACTCAAAATACGCCGCAACGCATGGATTTGCCATCAAAATCCCATCAAAAAAAACGGATTCAACTATTTCATGTCGAACTTATTATATAGATTTTTGCAAACCTTAGAGAGGCCCTGGCAAAAAGAAACAGTTGATAATGTTTGGAAATGATGTTTGTGCAAAATTGTCTTTGGGCAGTTTTTGTTCTAGTCACACCCCAAATTCACCAAAGAAATTTCTCTTGCCAACACCAAGTCAGTGGACGCAACTATTGCCCTCTGGTGATGACTGGCAGTGGGCAAAGTGGAAAATTAAAACACTGTATCATTTTAAAGAGGCACATCATCGAACCCAATAGACAACCTGTAACTTTCCATTGCAAACTGTGAGCAAGCACCAGAGTTTTTTCCTCCATAGATTGATGATGATTGTCCCAGATACTTGTACCTCCCCCATGATATCACCATTGTTGATGGTGGCTGCGTCCGCTCCTCCCCACTAACGGCCAGGCAGCGATTGCCGGGCGTAATGCTGCCGGCAACTCTCTTCGGCGCACAAGCTTGAGCAAGAGCGAAGAATCCCTGGCAGTGGAAAACCAGTTGAACAAATATGGGGATATATGAAAGTGCCAGCTGGTATTCTTCAGCAATGACGAACAGCTTGCGAACTGGAAGATGAATGAACATGGACAAAAATCTGCCAATTTTTAGATGATTTACTTATTAAGACAGTGGTGATGTTCCATAGCTGTTTGAAATTACCACAGGGAAAAGATGGGAAAACACAATTACATAGGAGTTAAATGGAATTCAGTGCTTCTACAGTTTAACCACTGCCTTTTGTTTCCATGGCAATGGGAGTCAGGAACATCCCATCATTTGAAGTGGAAACCTGTCTCTTGACTTGGCAGTTTCCATTGCTGAGGGGGTTCTAGGGTGGCTTTCGAGTTTGCTAGTCTTTTGTAGAAGCTGCTCTGAAACTCATATTCAAAACCGCTCCGGGTTGATGATTGTAGCAGCTTATGCTATCCTTTACTGGGGATGATCACCATCTATGAGCAGGGAATCATGTTCTGAACTAATCAGTACAATAGTACGGTATAGTGGAATGACATTTTGGAGGTTTGAATGCTCAGTTGCGCAAGATGTACAGATTAGGGTGCCTAGCCAACTTGTACAGTGGCTGCGTGGTGTCGCTGGTTGTCGCGGGTGTCGCAGTTCCAAACGCGTGCCGGCCACGCTGCGTGGCGTACGGGGCTTCCCACCCAGAGGCTCGTTTCCTGAGCCACAAAAAAAAGCGGCTGGTGATTTGGGTTCAGAGCTTCCGCAGCAAAGGACATCCTTGGAGTGCTGTCGGTCAAAGTAAGGTTCAATGCAACGATGTGTACGCATTGGCTAGATCCCGATAAGTGTTGTGATTGTTTGATATGTCTGGCGTCCAAAAGGTTTTCAGAAGCATGATGCATGATGATTCCATCGCAATACATCATTGTCATGTACAGTACCTTTATAGACAGCGCATTAGCAATAATTTATCCATTGTTCAGGTCCAGGGGTTATTCATTTTTGTCGCAGTGGGTCGTAGATGTGGTTGTCGGCTATATATATATATATATCAACTTACACGAAAACTTTAAGTTGGTAAAACTATGCGACTATGCTTTTCTACATTTCCCCTTCGGATTCTCCGCTTGAATGTCATACTTTTTGATCAATTCTTCCATGTAGTCACCCTTACCTTCTGTTTATGAACATGGACACGGACAATTGCCCATTGGTAGATGGTTTACCTATCAAACATCGTCATGTCCATTATCCTTTATTTTCCATTGCAATCTTAGATTGGCGGAGGGGTAACTCACGTTGAATGTGCTAAACTCCAAATGTCATAAACCATCACAAACTTGTTCTTTGTGGATAGTGTATACAACCTATTTGATCCCATTTAAGTGACAATATTAGGGATTGTTTCATCAATTGGTTTACCACATCCGGAAGGACCGGGTCTACAGGAGGCCGAGCACTGCCATACGCAGTGCCTGTCGCTTGCCGAGCCGAGCCACGAGCACGAGCGAAGCCGCTTGCGCCGGGCGCTGAGTGCCGTGATCACGCGGAACTTCGCGCTGCAGGCGCGTGGGATGACAAGCATTTACCCGGGGACTGGATATAGATGTTTTTTGTTTTTTTAGTAACATTTGTGTACTACTTGTAAATATCTCCAAAGTATGATTGATTTGTTTTCATATCATTGTATGGTGACAAACTATACACTACTATACTGTCTATACTTGTGATTAGTTTAAGCATGCTATTACCCTCCAGGTCTATGCATACCAACTTAGCATCGAATTACAAGTGGCCAGTGGGTATATAGACATCCCACATGTGGTAGAAGTGTAATTTCTTTCACCCCCCAGCAGGGTCTATGTTGGTTGGGGGACGGTATATATTGTAGTAATTGATGCATGTATTTGGTAATATGAGCAGTCCATGATGGGCATCCTTCCAACCAAGATCAAAGGGCATTGGATTGTGGCCACGGCAATGAGTTTTTTTTTCATCCAACTCCCCATTTTTTTTGGTCTACAATTTCTAGCTACAGCCAGTGTCAACAATTCATTTTAAGCTATGGCAACAACAGTGGCGGTGTCATCAGAATACAACGAGCTGCCCTCTATATACAACAATCATAATCATCTAGGATGTTGAGAAGATTTTGCCAGCAAGTGCCTTAATAGAATTTACAAACATATACTGTAAAAGGCCAACACAACCCAAGCAAGCTGTATTGCCCAGGGGCCAGCGCTGGCTTTGCTTCCTTTTCTGGATTTCTTCAACCATTGCAGCGCTACACGACTTGGCTCTATTGATTGGACCTGCTCCTTCCATGAAAGGTGCAAGCACTCAGTGGGCTCCCGCAATCTCCCGCATGGTACAAAACCTGGGTCGACTAGGAGTGATGACTTGAGCAAAGCCTTGGCTAGTTCAGTATTTACTGTAATTTTGTGCTATTCTTGGACGAATATATTAACCTAACCAGTTTTTTTGGCAGGGTGTCAGAAATGAGGCAATGGCTTTTGTTATTGGTGATTAGCAACATGTATGAAGTTCCTTGGCCAATGGCATGGGAAAAGGATGTAAGATATCATAGAATGATTACAGTAGTGTCATGTTCAGATGCCTGCCCCCAGCCTACTCCCCGGTGTCAGGCATGGCTCCGTGACCATGGTGGCGGATCGCTTCATCACCGCGGGCGAAGAACTGAGCTTCGTCTACGTCGCAGCACCCGACGCAGTGCTGCTGGTGCAGTATGCCATGGCCCCCGGGGGTGGCAACGTGCACAACATGGCAGGCTGGGGGTCAGTTGGGTAGTGTTCAAAATCCTTGTTTCAATGGATTGGTTAATGGGAAAATTTACAGGAAACCATGGATTGTCCCATGAAATATAGGGGGTTCCTGTAAATTTTCCCTGAAACCAATCTAGTGATTGCTGGTTGATGATGACTGTATAAGATATCATAAGGGATTCTGGTATCAGGGCATTGGTTTCTTGAGGGTTTTTTTATCCCATCCATGGGCAGGTGTCCAGGACAATTGTGTGTCTATGGATAGGAATCCTCCACCTGGGGCTATGGAAAAAGCCAGGTGTCCAGGTTTTTCCGGAAGATGTCACTGGCGCGATGTGGGAGGAGAAGTGGCGGCTTGACCTGGTCGGATTCAACAGGGGCCTCTCAGGAATCGGTGAGGCTTCCAGTTAGCACCCGTTGAAAAAGTCGCCAAGTTGACGCACATAACTTGCTCAACGTTTGGGTTGATTCGGGGAACACAACTAATTATACTAATTATACTTCATAGGGTTATTGATTGTTTTTTTTGTTACTGAATTTAAAGAGATAAACCAACATCACGTTTTGGGATCTTTTGGGGCCTCACCTTGTACAAAGAATATTTAGTGCTTGGGAGGTCCAAAAACTTGGGATGTTTGTCAACCTGAATGATTGGTTCACATGACGACCATCTTGTTGGGATGGGTTGAAATCATCAACCAGTTGATATATTTACCCAGCTATATCATATGGAGGAGCCCTAAGCCCAGGGGCTTATCCAAAAACGTAGAAGTGCCAATTGTTTTAGTTCATTGAGGGGGATATCAGTGTTCTGTTAGCAACCCAAAGAAAAAGATGGAAAAGTAAATACCTACTATCATAGTGATAAGTTATTATTCTATTTTGAAGGGGTTTGCGATATGTTGTTTACCAGAGGCTACAGTATCAGTATGGGAACCATTGGTAATATATACGATCATGAACTGTTGGGATATCACATTTGATGGATCCAAAATATTTGGGACTTCGCTATATCTATCTACTCATTTTTGAGATATCACAGTTTCCAACATAGCTGTGTTTTTTCTTTTTTTGTCTTGGGACTTGCTACATCCATTCCTCATCTGAGGCGCGTGCTGAAGCAGTGGGGTTGGAATGGAGCAGCACCGCTTCTATTCACCGTACCGGACACTGGGAAACCGGGCAGTTGGAAGGGTTGCTAGCCACATGACTATTGGGTTTTCAGTAGTGTAATTGGGTTTACCGTATTGCACTATATGTACTAAAACCACATAAAACCCTAATGAATTGCTATAGTTCATTATAGTTCTCCCATGATTATTCATGATCATCCCATCACACCCACACATATCACATATCGTATCATATTCATATAATATATATTGTTGGCTACATTTCCATGATATTCCTATTATTTTCCATGTCATTCCCACCATTGTAAAAAACATATTTCCATGATTTTCCCACTATTGAACATATACTGAATATATTGGCTATATTTCCATGAGATGATATCCCCATATATGTTCCTATTATTTTCCTATTATTGTTGGTTTTAAACACCATTGAGCCACCATGAAAACCCTGAAGGACGCTCTGGGCCCCGGTGCTGCGCCCTTGCGACGCCTTGCGGAGTTATTGGCAGCGGAGACCTGGGATGGAGAAGATGATGAAAGATTAACGGGATTATGTTTTTATTAACTCACCATCCCAGTTTAAAGTTGAAGGACTTAAGTTGATT
The DNA here is from genome assembly GCA_003297045.1 of Symbiodinium sp. clade C Y103. Lineage (NCBI taxonomy): Eukaryota > Dinophyceae > Suessiales > Symbiodiniaceae > Cladocopium > Cladocopium sp. clade C. The sequence goes on along the minus strand of BGPT01000564.1, from coordinate 135,254 downwards.
AAGGTTTTGATTAAGGTTTTGATTAAGTTTTTATTATCTAATTCACTGGACTTAATCAACTTGACTTGATTAATGAAGGACTTAAGTCCAGTTTACTTGGGATTGATTAATTAATTAATTGTCGATTTTTCATTATTTTTTGAGGTGATGTTAGGATGACTCAGGGAATTTCATGACATTTTCTAGGATTAGCGTGAATAGGAATTCGCTGGAGATTTCGACGAATTCATCATTTGGTAATCTTGTTTCATGGTTTAAGAATCGGAAGATCAGGAGGGGGCCCACTACTTGGGAAAGTTGGTTGTAACTGTGTCAAGGGGGTTATGGTAGATGTATCTATTCATGTATGTATATGTTGTTTAAATAGCGATAGAGGCAGAGGGGGTTGAAAAAATTGACTTAAAACTGGGAGGGCGTTTCCTGCAGATTATACATGGGAATTTCATGTTGTCATGTTGTTTTCCCATGAGTTGATACCTATTCTATTTGTAATTTGTGTTTGATGGTTTAATGAATTCAGCCCCGGATTACATTTGAATTTGCTATTGACTGATGGGATTCAATTGGACATTACTGGCAGTCTCACTCGACGAGATGGCGATAGAGAGAGAGAGAGAGGGAGAGAAACCGGACATTACGGGCAATGAACCATCACGAATTCAGATCCAATGGGAAATGAAGGTATTTGCTGGGTTCTATTTGTCATGTAGTTCATTTTGCTTTTGATTAATGTCAGCCCGAATTCAGAACCCTTGCTAAATCATTTATGTAATTTATGCAAGGTCCTTCCGACCAGAATTGCACCTGCCCAATTCAACAGATAGCTCGGTTGTCGTTCATTTGCCGTTAATATACCAGACCAGATATTGGCAATAGCAACCCCCAAAAAGATACAGAACAAGTATAAAATCCAAAGGAAATAGTGATATATGACATTTTTTGGAATTAGCTTTGTGGTAACTAGGTCGCTTGGTATATACGAGATGGGCCCCCCTAGTACTAGATACGAGAGTTGGTTTATAACTCATATAACTCTAATAACTATTATGAAGGGTAGATATATATATATATACTTACTATTATTAGTTAATGGTGTTTAGAAACGCAGAAACAAACGGATAACTAGGGGGGTCCTACCTGATATTTATATATCAAACCTACCAAGCCATTGCCCCAGGAGGATGGTGAAGTCATCGCTGCTGTATGCGCCTTTGAAGCGCAGAGCCGGGGACGGAGGCGTGACGGGTGGGGCAGTTTGTTGCGTACCTTGGGGCCCACCCAGAAAATGTGTTTTACTCACCATTTGTAGATCATTTTTCATACGGAAAACATGGGTTTTCCACATCTTGGTTTGCCCTAGCACAACTATGTAACCAGTGATTTAGCCCCGAAACTTTGGATGTGGCCAAAAAAGCAAGCAGAAATCAGATTTCAACCCAAAAAATGGGGCATTACAGTGGATGTACCATCGGTTTCGGTTCGTGTTTACAACCCCAATCCTTGGTGGATCTAGTGCAGATTGCAAATCCTGAATGGACTGGAGGGCCCCGCATTGTATGTGCGGATGGCTTGGTGGAAGAATCGCATGCCCAAATGCAGTATGATAGTATGGGTAGTAGGCGTAGAAATACTTCATACATGGTGGATAAAAGAATTGATGACTAGATGCACGTATGAATGGGATTGGATGATGATGATGATGATGATGATGATGATGATCATCATCATCATCATCATCATCATCATCATGATCATCATTATCATGATCATGATCATGATTTGCGTATACGTATATATATATATATAAATTTAAATATATATATATATTATAGAATTGGATGAATAGCCAGACATTAGATGGATGGAGGGATGTGCAGACCGATAGAATCAGATATATACATATTTGCAATGGTAAGCTGAGAATCATTTATATCAGCCCACCCCCTAAGCCCCGGGGAAAGATCAGCGTGTGTACACTCATCAATATTGACTGAATTTCCCCCAGGGCCGTTGGCAAAAGATATCACTACGACCCTATTCGATGCATTGGGGATGCATTTGGGATCACTTCCAACAGATTGGTGATGGATTTTTTAATGTTCTTATGAAGATCTGGTTTATTTTAGGTCTGATGCAGGCCTCACCCCCGGAAAATGAAGGTGGAACATCGTGGAACCGGATGTTTAATATCAACGGTTGCGGACGGTTGTAGATGTTTGTTTGTGATTTTCCTCTTACAGTTTAAATTTTATATACAAAAAAGATATTGTTTTTCCTGTCAAATATAGTATCTAATATAGTTACCAAAAAAATAAACACCTGGTGCATTATTCCCAACTGCTTGGAGAATCATCCCACCCGGGGGCTCATTAGTAATCGTACTTATATGGGATCAGCCCACTTAGGCACCTACTACCCAAGATTATCAACCAGTTCCTGTTCCATACTGTACCCTCCAAACCAACATTAACATAGATATGGCGAAAAACGTAAAAAAACAAAAGTGAACAAAAACACCAAGCTTTTACAGTAGATCATTCTGTATAGAGAAACCATGCATTTTCTACATCTTATTTTTGGCAAAGACCTGAGGGTATTGGGACAACCCTTCACAGAGACGCCCCAGGAGACGCCACCGCAGCAGCAGCGCAGCAGCTCTGCGCTTGTTGCTTTCCTGGCTGCAGCGGGCGCGCCGCCGGCTGGTGAGGGTCCTGAGTGCGGCGCGAGGGCGGTGGCCGGGGTAGATCAGTTCAAAACGGCGGGAATTCCCCAAGTTATGGCAACTTTTAATGGGAAAAAATATGATACCCTCTGGTGAACTAACATAACTATTGAAAATGGCCATTTATAGTGGAATTTCCTATGAAAAATTGTGATTTTCCATAGCTATGTTAGTTTACCAGACGGTATTTAATTTTGAGGTACTACGTGGAAGCCCATTTCCAGACAAACCCAGGAAGGCTGTTAAACATTACTAGGCTAAGGGATGGTTTTGCGGCGGATATCTGTACTTAGATGATCTTAGATGGGGTTATCAAATGTTATAAACCAACAGAAAGATCTGGGGGGCAGTTTCCTGTACTTTGGCTCTGATGATACCAGCTTGACTTTCATTGGAATTGCTTGGCAGCTTGCAGCCGTTCAGGCATTGCCAGATGTGTCCATGGACTGCACGCACCAGGACCACAAATCTTCCAAGCCTTTTGTTAGTGGAAGAGTTATCTACATGCTTGAGCCAATCGAGTTTTTGCCACCTACCAGATGCCCAGGTGTTGGTAAACATCCAATCTGCATTGGCTATGGGCCAGGGGCACCTTCCAAAGGCCCCCCATTCGATTTCCAGGAGCTGAGATCCGCCGTTGCAGCAGTGGTGGAGGGTGAAGCGATGGTACTGGAGCCCGGGGTCGAGCGAGCCTGGGGCCGACCGGCTGATCAGAAAGATTTGTAAAGTCATCCCCCAAAAAGATGTGCTGACGGGCCCTACGGCCGCTCGGGATGTTATGTCTCAATTCTGCCTCAGAAATCTGGTCATGCTCAATATGAAGCCATCTATGATGAGTCTTATGATATTCAGCTGAACATGGTTGAATTAATTCAAGTTGATTCAAGGTGTCTAAGTTCAGCTGCGCCTGAGGAATCCTGACTGGGGTATTGTTGGATGCCAATATGCTCCTCTGAAATTAGTATGGGTAATGCATGGCTATATATGGTTTTGTCCAGAAATCAGGTGCATGTGAAAGTGCGCATTTCACTATGGAACTTGATTTAGGTTTTTTGGGCACCCGATCTTTCAGACAAACCCACATTGCTCAAAGTTGCCAGGAGCTTCATGGTTTCCAATGTTTTGCTACGGAGTTGCTCACGGAAATGCACACACCAAATCCACATCTTACTCTTTCATTTGTTGATTCTTGTGTGTTTCTGTGTTTCCCCATTAGTGTCACAAAGCCAACCAGAATAGTTCTAAAGATTACGCTTATATTTATACAGTGCGTGTATAAATATATATATATATATACATATATATATATATATACATGTATATATATATATATACATGTATATATATATATATACATATTATGTGAATGTATATGCCATAAATAGTCACCATACTAAAGCAAGCCCCAGAGAGATAGCCAAGTGTTTCCAGCATGGAACTCACCATGTTTCCCCCCAGGAGGACTGCCTGGAGCAGTTGGAAACCGAAGCGCTGCTTGCGGAACTGTTTTGGCGGTCCCAGGTAGCAGAAAACGATGACACTTTGGGGCTGCCGGTGGTGGGCCGTTCTTTTGTTTGCAAAGTTCATAGCGGTTCATTGGGTTTATAGTTTGGGTTAAATAGTGCTATTATAAATCCAATGAACCGCTATGTGAAATAAACACTAGGTGAAAAACCATTGGATTCCATTATGTCGATGAAATAAACATTTTTTTTTGGCCATCACCAGGTGAACTCTTTGGGTGAGTGATGAAACAACGGAGAATTCTCACATACAAACACCATAGAAGGTGCATTTTCCTATAGAGTAATGATGTGCAAATAGACCATAGTATTGTACGATATAGAGTTGCTATTGCCCTTTGGCAATCTAATATATAGATTGCCATGGAACATGATGGACACTGGCCACGAAACAGCAAATCCTCAAGAAATTGGGACATTTCCATCGGGAACTCTGAACTAACCAGAGGATAAACAGGAAAATGAAAGTTCTATATTGTGTAGTTGAAAGATATTTAAGGCTTGGATTGTTATCACCATGCAGCTAAGTGAACGCACATTCTCATAATCAATACTTTGAATTCACAGATGTAAGAACCATTTGCTGGAGACCCTTTTGCAGCTCCATTACCTGCAGTGGTTCCGTGTGAAACTCTTCAAGGTGTGCTCACGAGCCGCCCAGCACCAGGTACATGACCTGAGTGTGGCGCGACGCCAGTGCGGCATGTAGAACATCAACTTGCTATTGCCACGGATGCCGAGTGTCCGTGCTGATGAACAGCACCCAACATGCATCAACAAACACCAGTGTGATGATGTGTGATGTAAGCCTAGAGAGAGATCAAGAACTTTCAAGACCCCCTACTCGTGTTTTGAGCTTTCGGGTGGCATACAACCATCATGCCCCCCTGGAAAATGTCACAAGCATCCGGAATGATCATTGCAAAGAACATCACCCGGCAACTCATAGTTGGGTCAATTGGACTTGTCGCCCGGGCATCCCACTTGATACCCTTTGGTTATTGAACATAGCCATGGAAAACCACCATTTTATAAATGGGCCATTTTCCATGGCTATGTTAAATAACCAGAGGGCAAATGCTCTTTTTAGCTCTATAGAAGATGACCTTCAAAAGGTTCCTTGGAGATGTCTGCCCCTGAAAAAAAGACGATATTCCACTGGCATCCAGTTCCAACAGGGCTGGAAGTTCGCAACTCATCACAAACCATTTGGCGCAAGACCTCGGCTTCGGGTAAACCTGTACCATATTCCGGTACTCATAAGTTACGGGGTGCTGTTCTTGGAGCCATGAGTGCTTTGAACTTTAAGAAGTGGTAGCTTGGACTGGTGAAGGATTACTGGTTTACTCTCAACCCATGTCAACCCGATGATAACCCCCCTGGACTAAATTTGTTCAATATTTGGCAGGGGTGGGGTTTCAGCACTGGTATTTTGATGGATGGACGTATGAAAAAATGATGATTGCTGAAGCCGACCGAGTGGCGAAAGTGGTTTCTAAAGTCGGAATATAGTAATACAGTTATACAAGTATAATAAATAATAAGAATAAGAATGGCAATCAGAAGCTTGTTCAAGGATTGCTCCAGGTTGGGCAATAGCTTCAAGGGGTACATTTTTTTATAGCGCTTCCATGTGACCTGCCTGCCATGCGGGATCAAAAACTCCACTCTACTGGGAAGATGACATTCCTGTCCTTGCCAACACCTGATGAATTTCATTGTCCTGTTTGATTGCTGGTGACTTCGAACCCCAGAACTAAGTGCATGGTGTCGTCGAGGCTTTGTTGGATTGCTCAATTCATTAGATTGGTTTAAGGGACAATTTACAGGAAACCTCTATATGTAATGGGAAAATCCATGGTTTCCTGTAAATTTTCCCATTAACCAATCCATTGCTCAATGAGGCTCCAAAAACGCATCCCTCTCTGCTGGCAGATGGCGAGCCCTCGCTGCCCATTTGCGGCGGTGCGCCCACGCCAAATGTTGAGACATGGCGATGTGGCTCGAAATACGTGAGAGACCGTTTTTTGTTGAAGATCAAGGTTGGATGAGAACTTGCGCTTTGAATTAGAGGGACCCCCAAAAAAATAGTTGCAGTAAAATCCCACCAAAATTGTGATAAGTTACTTTTTTCTTTTTGGGGAAACTCGATTCCTATTTATTTCCTCAGCGCAGCAATTGTAGTCAATGCTTTAGTTCGACTGAGACGTGATTCACATTTGTGGACGTGCTACTCTTCCAAATCTTCCAAGTTCTTCACCAGAACCTAAAATTATATATGGTCTAGGCATGGCATGTAATTATACTGACGTTTTCCTAGAAGGCAGATTTTCTTGCAATAAAGGTGCCACCTCTCCCCCCAACAATAGGTTGAAGGAGCGAAGCCCTTTTCATAGCGCCCTAAGAATCTGGTTCGCAGCGAAACTTCTTTGCCATACCTTCTTGCTTTCTTAATCTTTGAAGAATTTGCAAAACATCCCAGTTGCGTCGTTGCTTCTTCCTCCATCCCGATGCTTTGTCAGGGCACTTAGTGAAGGAAAAAAGGAGATCGGGTAAACCGAACATTTCGAGCCACATGCAGCGCTGGCAACGGCAAGCGCAGAACGAAAAAGGATGAGTTGTAGCAAGGAGGCAGAAGAGGAATCATTGGGGAGATTGATCTTGAATTCACATGTCCATGGGTCATTAAATAGGTTGTTAAATGAAAGTGAACTTGTAAGGACCAATGATGATATTATACCAGTTGGCATTGAATAATCCCTTCCCCCTTTTACTAAACGTCCCCCAAATACTAAAAACTAGGGTCCATCTCCAATTTTGGGAAATTTGTGGTTGGCCAATTTGACT
>BGPT01000564.1:115945-127778 GCA_003297045.1 Symbiodinium sp. clade C Y103 | reverse complement strand
GGGGTCCCCCTAATAATAAATACCCCCCTAATACTAAAAACTACCCGAGGTGTTTACTATTAGGGGGGGGGGTTTAGTATTAGGGGGAACGGATTATAATTACCACCATTTACAACCACAAAATCATATACATCAAAATACCCATCAAAGGGTGACCCAGAGCACAATCAGAGCACAGCAATCCCCCTTGCCACCTTCTTTACATTGTAGTCCATGGCTACCCTCAGCGCACCGCATCTCGATCCGCAAAACTTGCTGGTTGATTGCGTGTATAATAAGCCCCAACAACCAGGTAGCATTACCCCCGCCTAATAACAAAACAAAAAGGCTTTTGGTCAACAAATTCAATGAAAGTGGTCCGCACAAAACGTGAAAACCTGCGGTCTGGATGCAAAAAATATTGACTCATATGCCGCATAGTTGTCATAATCAGAATCATTTTAATTTGCCGGAATCAAGGACCCAAAATGGGTAGATGCAATGCTAAATCAGGTTTGCATAAGGACAGGTTTCTTTGCGTTTCCTCTGTGTCATCTTTTTCCGGAAGGTAAATCAGTACTCAACCACCATTCCAAGTTCCAAGTGATGTTGTGGCCCCGGAAAGTGGAAAAAAACAATGAACAACAAGTAAATCTCAACTCTTATCATTCATTTCTGTCAATCCCAATGTTGTGTGATGACAACCCACTTCGGCTGATCATATATTGATCTGAAATTATGCAATCTTGTTTTTCCGTCAAAATTACTATGTTAGTTGAATTGATCACATGGAACCCCGCAAGGCTAGGTGGTGAAGTTTCTAGCAGCATGGCCACAGGTTCTTCCGGCAGGGGGCTCTTGCCAAAACTTATAGCTAGCATCATCAAACGTACATTGTACAGTGTACATAGCAAATGAATCTAGGGACAAAGGAAAGAAGAAAGAAAGTCATCTTGTTAACCAAGTTCATATACACATACGCACGTGGTTCCAACCTATTGCCAATGGTCCAACGGTCCCAAGTTATTCCTTTTGGCAAAACTGCCACCAGGGCGCGTGGGAAGGATCCCGGCATCAAATCTGTCATGAGTATAGCGCAAGACCTGCGGGACCCCAACGTGGCTTTGCGGGACCCAGGAATCGTAAGCAGCGAATTGACGCTATGAAGATACAACATTATATAACTGGGATGATCACTGGAATGTGTCCCATGCGAACTTGGTTGAGAAGTTATGAATATATGATTGTTGCTTACCTAGTGACCAAAAAAGCATATCGAACTATGATATTGTTAGCTTTCAGAAATGCGTGGTGGTGGGGAATGAATGGTATGTAACTTAGGGTTGATGGTTAGTGTTAATGGTTCAGTAATGGTTCGTTTGGAAATGTGCAGCTTCTTTTTTGTTGCTGTTGGATGTTTTTAAGCAGGATGGACATCATGGCCAACTTTAGACAACCTGCAAAACCAGCTGCCGCTATTGTTCATCTGCGTATTGGTCCTTCCCAAAAAGAAAGGCAAAAAATGATCCGTTCACACCTACCTTTCACCGAGATTTACCGACTCTCTCTCTCTCCACATTTCAGCATGGTGAAACCCTTAGGTCTGCAGAGTTTAGAGGGTGACTCTTCCGTATATTGGGAAATGATCCATTTGCCAGTTGTTTTGTTGCAGTCTTATGATGTGTTATCAATTCTATGGCCATCTATTGGTGGACAAACCAACAACTCTGCTGGGGATTTATCTCAAACTAAGGCACTATACGACTACCATTCACCGTGCTTCACCCAAGGTCATCAGAGTAGGATCCAATTCTTCTTCTTTCAACTCCTCAGGTGATTCTTGAGTCATTCAAGGTTGCCTACCTTAGTACCGCCCAAAAGGATAGACAAGATACTAGTTTCGCAATTCCAGTCAGATTTTGCTGCCCTTTTTGGATGGTTGCGATACCTAGTGTTTGGTTGACCCCGGAAATCCCATTGCAACGCCCCGGAACGAACCGCAGCGCACCAGGGAGGACTTTCCGGCATCCGAATCTCCCAGCAGCACCACCTCATGGGTATTTGTTGTTCAAGCCCCCTGACGGATGAAGCTCTCAACAATCTTCAACAGTATTTACCCTCTGGTAAACGTTTACATAGCTATGGAAAATCACCATGCTATTAATGGGTAAATCCACTATATATTTCTATGGCCATGGCTTCAATAGCAAACTGTTAGTTCACCAGAGGGTAACAACAAGGGTTTGGCTAACCATCTATCATGAGGCTGGGTCACCTTTGGGGGTGGACTTTCGCTGGGATTTTTAGGCAGTTCAGCCATAAACAAATCCATGAAGATCAAAAATCAAGGCGAATGACTACAAAATCAATCTAAATGCTGATGAGATTCAATTTCAGTAAGACTTTAATGATTTAAACATGCATCATGCTTCATCATCGACAATGTATAGATCTAAGACACATCTGGTTGAGTGTTGAATCAATGTTTTTGGAGTCCCAAATCGGGAGGCATCGATCCTTTGGAGGGCTGGCATGGCGAATCTGAGGTGTTTGACAAGCAGGATATTCATCAATCGATGTACCAGAAGAACCTACTATTTCCAGACATCATTTGCAGTCATGTATACCTACAAAGTCACCGATCAACCTGACCAATGTACCGGATATCCAGTAGGGATCTTCACTGGCACGAAATCACAAAGCATCTCACCCTGCAGCACGCATCTCACGATTCTAATGGCTGGATGCGGTCAGCATTCTTGGCTCCAGCTAAAGTTGAACATTGGATCACTGACAAAACACTGTCTAGCTCAATGCGCAAACGCATGCACATGCCGCCTATATACAACGATTGTTTCCGGGACATGCAACGATAACCATCCACCGACTTGGCAAACACCATGTTTGATCCGATGCTGTGCTTGTCGGTTTTCCACGGCCAACCATAGATACAACTACTTTTCAACACTATAATCATTGACTTGTATAATTATTGCGCCCCTCCATCACAATTGGCTCAAAATGCACCCATCTTCACAAACATCACTAACAAGTCACCAAGCTTTGGCGAATAGCAGAGCCTATATCCCCATTGAATGGCGGTTGAAATCCAAATGTCATGCTGTTTTCACCAACCCTTCAGCTTCCCGAGCTGCCTTGTAGCCAGGACAGGCCATAGAGTTGTGTTCGCTGGCCCAAAGATCAAAAGGCTGCAGGAATACCAAATGGCCCAAGATCTCACTCTCGAACTAGGCTCGATTGACTGGTAACCCCTCCCAAAAAAAAAATAAAAACAATGAAGTTTAATACGAGGTTGTGCTTTTTCGGGCCATATGGGTGTATTTAAATCTAAATCTAGTACATTTAGTACTGTTAGATACTAGCAGTATCAGGGCGATGAAATTCGAATTCGCCAAAGTACCTTGCAGCTCTAGTGACCCTCTGGGTGACATTTGCAGCTGCTTTACAGGGCTCCATGCAAGTAACCACTGGATATTCATACTGTAGGGTTCCAGTCCAGTTTTGACTGGTACAAAATGACCCCTCACAACCTTGCAATATCATGTGATATCACTCCAACTTCCTTGGTATTATTCGTAATCTATGGTAATCTGCTTATGGGGTGTTTTGGACCACGCTGGTAATTGAGTTGAATGGTAATATACAGAAATCACAACTAGATACCATGGGCAACAATTATAATTGAGCAGGATTGCAAACCCGATGTAGAACGAAGAACCATCTATCAATCTGCCAGAGATGTCCCGCTTTCAAAGCTATGAAACTTGGGTTCGGCAACCTCCGGTACACAAACGTGGCAATGAAAAATCCACTAAAAGTAATCTATAGATGTTCTTCCCCCTTACTTATAGGCAACTGTCCATTGCCACGTTTGATTTTCGGAGTGTATCCCCGAAAAAACGATGGACTTGTGAAGGCCAACATCGACCAAGCTCTTGGAAGGGCCATACGACCTCAGGTCTTTCCTGTGTGTCATTGGTTTTCAGCGCACTAAGACCAAAGCCTCATTTTTGCAGTAGTATCTAGGAGAACTCAAAAGGAAACAGCTCGGTTGGTTTATTGTCTCCCATTCACCAAGGCTGTAAATAATTAGCCACGTAGTTATCCTGTTGCAGCCAATGTTGGTCAAACCTCACGAACCTCCTCAGTTAACTTGGTTATTGCTGCCATACTCTGCCATTTGCCAAGGTTAACCCAGCTCAACCCCTTCTTATTGGCAGAACCTTTAAGGCTAAGCAGGCGGTAGCCCTACTTTCCCACTGCCAGAGATTTTTTTCGCCATCAGCGGTGCACTCATCCAGCATAGGATGCCTCGAACGCAGCGCGATAACAACTTGGGGGTGCAGTTCCAGTGAACTAAGTAGATAAATAACCAAAGGAAATTGGGGATCCATATTCCAATTTTGGCACGGCGGTCATTCGAAAGCAAGTCTACAAGTGAGTTAAGTAGACCCGGATTTGCTCAAGGAACCCCCAAAAAACGACAAATATATCCCCTATACATTTCCCAAGCCGTGGATGTTCCTTTGGGAAACCAAAAACATCATGGAGTCAGCAAATCCAAGTAGATACTTTGGTGAGATCGAGTAGCTGAACCCAGCAGAAATCACAGCAGGGGGCCGGAGCCCGGAATCATCTTCAGCAAATGCGAGAAAATCTCCGTTGCTTTTCTCACTTATCTGAGCTACATCTGTATCCCTATTGGTTCTGTATTATTTTCACGTATACCCTCTGGCAACCAAAGGTGGCAATGGGAAATGTCCTCTAAATGGAGGTTTTCATGTGAAAAACATCTGTAAGCAAAAGTCATTGCAGATCATCATCCCAACATATCGGTGAAAATGACCGAAAAAATGGTGAACCACCACCCAGGATAAAACTCACCCTCCAGTAAACCAACCTAGCTACTTAAAATTGACTATTTGTACATGATGTACCCATTAGTTTTTTAGGAGAGTTGCCATAGCTATGTTACTTTACCAGAGGGTAGCAGTCACCGGTTGACTTCGCCAACTCGATGCGTGATATGCGTGGGCGCCTCCTGTGCTTTCAGCTGTTTCTCGGAGACATTGAGCCTCTCCTGTGCAGCGCGGAGCTGGTGGGCGATTTATTTATCTACCATAACCCTAGTGAAATAAGAGGTACCCTCTGGTAATTCGACATAGCTATTGAAGATGGCCATTGCTAGTTGATTTACCTTTTAAAATTGGTGATGTTCCATAATAGCTATGTTAGCTTGCCAAACGGTATAAACCAACTTAGCTACCTAGGAGGACCCTGCTTCACCGGCCTCCCAAAAGACTGCAAAATTCCAGCTCGATTTTATTAGAGCATTGTGAAATTGGACTGCTGACATAGCTGACAAGTCACTGGAACACAGGATTGGAAAGCTTTCTTGGGGCTGCAGTTGAATTTTTTATGGTATTGTGGTAACCTCCATAACTTGGTACATACCCCTATGATTCCCTACAATCATGGTAATGCATCCACTTTTTTCCGCTTACAAATGGAACTGCACCCCAGGTTGCGGCCACACCTGGACGTTTCGAACAACTGACGGCTCGTGGCTTGACACGCTTTGTGTTGCTGGTGGGTGTTTGTGTTTATCCCTTGCTGAAGATTTGTCTTGCCAAATGTCCCAAATACATCCCCATGATTGCTGTTGCAAGACTTGGATATGGGTCAAGACTGGGTATCGCAAAAGAAGGATAAAGAAGGTGGTTCACTACCCAAATGGGCCAAAATCTGTGGTCCCCCGGGTTTATTTTTTGCCATTCACCAACTGCTCGAGGCTGCTTGCTATTCTTGAGGCAATCCCCCCTTGCTAGCTCATCATCTGTGGGGGCATGGTCGCCGTGATTCAACTTGAAATTGCGCAGAAAACATCAAGCAAGTGGGTTTTCCCCTCTCTCTCCCCATTTGCTTTAAAATAGTTTATTCTTCTTCAATTTGGCTCTGAATACGTGATTTGCTTTTTAACCATTCAACCCCCATCTAAACCGTAATTTGACGCTCAATCCCCCAGACTTAAACTCTGGTGTGGGTTTCATCATGTTTGATGGCCTACCCTTTGGTACTCAAACATGCCGTGCTGGAAAATCCACCATTTATAGATTCGTTTTCCCAACTATAAACCTCCATTTAGTTCGGGGATTTCCAATTGCCACGTTTGATTCCCAGATGGCAAATTAATCCATCGCCATCCCGCGCAGCTTCGCCCTGGGCACAGAACGGGGCCTGCACGGCATCCAACTCGCTCTGATGTGCCGCCAGCAGATGTGCCATCTGCTCTATGGGATCGTGTTGCGCCTGGACAGGGAGGATGGTCCTGGGAAAATTGGAATACCCTCTGGTTATGTCACAATAGCTATTGAAAATGGCCATTTATAGTTGATTTTCCCAATAAAAATGATGATTTTCCATAGCTATGTTAGTTTACCAGAGGGTAAGTCCATGACATGTTTTACACTTATAACCCTTAACACTTGGTAAATTTCTTTTAATGATAATGATTAGCCTTAGTTGCAGGATATAATCCCATTGGAATCATCCTATTCCCTACAAATGGACGTTTTGATATGTTTTAATCAACTCATTAAATGGTGGATATAATGTGTAATGATGATATACTCTCTGATAATTTTATATAACTATGGATGGAAGAAACCCTGAACTAATTGGTAGATGGATTATCCCATCATAATCCCATTATCTACCGTGTTTCACAGTTACAAATGAAATCGGAATACCAACTATAAATGGTGGATATCAAAATTTGACAGTTTGCCATGGAAAATCATCATGTTCAATTGGTAAATCATCTATGAAATGAACCATGTTCCTCCACTATCCGCAGCTATATTGAATTCTGGGAAGGCATTTTGTGGCAAGGATTCATCAGTTTTTTCCGTTGTTGTTTGCATTATTGTGGAGCATTTTGAAGATTGAACATGTTTGACATGTTGTCGGAATGTTGTTGTACTCAGGAATGCCCTTCCTTTTTTGGAAGGAAAGGATTAAACTTAGTAGTGGGTGACCACCAACCTCCTCCCAAGCATACGGGTTCAAAATTGAACGCCCCAATTATTCCATGGTTAATACTGAATAATATAAACATAGACATTTCAATCTATGGGTCTCTAATTTTTGCTCATTTCCATATGAAAGCCCATGGTTTTTCATAATCTCAGGTATAGATGTACGGAGCTCACCGCAGTGTGAAAAGATGTGAAAAATTTGCCTTTTTTCTCCCACTTTAGATACATCATGATCACAGTAACCTCGACAAAGTCTAGGTTTTATAAACCTCAAGCCATGACTAGGTCTGGCTGAAGCCACCCGCGCCTGGCTGCCAATGAGCTCAGTCAAATGCTTTGCCTGGCCGGGAAATATCGAAAAAGGCAACCCAGGTCCAACCATGTCCTTCCGGTACCCTCTGGCCATGGGAAATCCACACAACATGAAAGTTTCTAGCTGGAAAAATTATCGACACATTATACATGTTCCAGCAAACCACGTTTGAGGACACCGGATGGTGAAAATAGAAGGGTCGGGGACTGGCATACTTCATGAAAGAGCCCTGGGTTACTCTTCAAAGGGTTACTCTTAAACTCTCAAAAAGGTGCAACAACACCTGAACAAATTAAAAACAATCTAGACAAATATCAAATCCGAGAATACAAAAAAAGCAAACAAATCCAAAACATTCCACCAAAAATAACAATTTTCTCCAACAATTGGGAATGAAAAGGAATTATTTGGAATGAACGGGAATTATTAGGAATTGAAGGGAATTATTTGGAACAAAAATGAATGAAAAGGAATGTTCCATGAGTGTTCCGATAAAGCGTGTCCCCTTCATAGACAAGAGCACTGTACCATTTATAATCATTCACCGATTAGTTGTGAACCATGGAGACAACCCCAGTTCTATTCCACCAACCAGTGGGAAAAGGACATCTAGGCCCCAGTCTTCCCTTCCAAATCTTCAAAGATCCTGCAAACTGAACTACGAGTAGTTACTACCCTCCAGTAAACTAACATAGCTATTGAAATTCACGAATCTATATGATGGTCTGTTAACACCCCCATTTGTATTTCCCATTCCTCTGTTTGGTACCGGAGGGCACGTGGCTAGTGCGCATTATTAAGTATTGCACCACAAGCTGCTGATTCCATGCTTCTTCCAGCCTTTTTTAAAGATCCATCCACAAGAATCTTTAAAACTATTCATTCTCAAATATGATTTGGGGCTTTAGTTACGAGTCTTCTTTGGTCTTTGACAAACATACTGTCTTTGCTCGGGGACACATGGGGATGGATCTGCGTTTCAATACTTTACTAGTTTTTTTCCAAGACAACCGTGACAACTCTGCCCTTTCCAATAGTTTCCAGGTCTTAATGTATTGACCCATGGTCTCCGTCATGAGTTCAATATCGGGATATCACAAACCAACAACAATTGGATTATAGCCATATAGCATGTTATAATAAACAATAGTATAACAATAGTAATTTGGATAGGAATCTGGGGATTTCATATTAGTTGGCCCCACAGAATCCACGGAAACGAAGTTCCTTCCCTGCCTGACGGGTCAATTCATCCAGTTGAAGATGTAGACTTGAGGATCGCTCCTCCAACCTGCGAGGGCGATCCAAGCAGCCTCGGAAGCCCCATCCCGCGTTACCCCTTTAAGCAAACCAAAAGATTCCCTATAGATTCCCCAAGTAGTGGGTTTTCCATGGGGAAATCGAAAAGCACACATAAGATTGCCATCAGGTACTCTAACATAGTCATAAGCAAAATTGACAATCTAGTTGGATGAATTCCCTACATTACCTATATAGTGAAATTATAATACCGTACCCTTCAGCACCATTGCCAGATGGTAACCCTCAAAAAATATGGGTCTATCTGAAATAGCATACCCAAAAATCCCATGGTCTACAAGCATTTCCAAACACACCCATGTTCAGTAACTAATCCCTTCTGATAACTTAACAATAGCTAAATGATCATTTACCCATGACTTACCGACTAAAATGCTGATTTTACATAGCAAATGGTGAAATTACCAAAGGGTATTCAGTAGTAACCCACCATCAAACCATCAGCTTTTTACCCAACCTGCTCGAGCTTCTGGACTTCTTGGCTGTCCTGGAAGGCTATGAGCAATGGGACCCTAGGACCCTCGGAACTGAAATGGCGGTTTCGTTCCATATCGAGACTAGTTTACTAGAGGGTAATCATATGGAATTTATTGGGATTTCCTCAGAATGGAACATCCGCAAAGTCAATCACGTGTGGCAAATTGAAATGTCGGACTACAAGAGGCTAGGGTACTGGGTCTCCATGTTCGCAAATCGTTTACAAAAGAATGTCAGGTTTCCATTGAATAAAGGGTGCATCTACCTTTTTAACCGAGCTTCAAAGGTAAATTTGTCTCACGCGTCCGCATTGCAACCCCGGAGGACAAAAACAGAGAAGCGTCATAACTAATTTGTATATCACTATTCTATTTTCAGTGGGATAAATATGGATAAATGCCATGGAATGCTATAGAAATGTGTATTTTCATCCTTTACCCCTTTTCAATTAAAGCTAGCTATTGAAAATGGCCATAGAAATAGTGGATTTTCCCATTAAATAGCTGGTGCTTCCCCATGGTTATGTTAGTTTACCAGAGGGTACCTCCCCCAACACATGTAGAAACGCTCCATCCGCTGGGTGTCCCCAACGATCCCAGGTCCAACTCCATCTCCAGGTGGCCCAACAAATCTGACAGCAGCTCCTGACGGGAAAGTGAAGTTTACCATGGGAGATTGGATTGGTTTTGTTGGGAAAATCTTAACCGGAAACTCCCTGGTTTTTACCATCCAATCTTGGGGTTTCCGGTTAGAATTGTCCCTTAAACCAATCCAATGAATGTGATATTGGATGATGGTTGCTGTTTAATGCAATCAATTAATGACCATTATTGTTTCTTTTGGCTTCCAAGTATCAAGTTTGGGGATGATTCCCTATACTCACCATATATTCCAGTGAGGTCACAGTGAGGTCGTTATAATTTACCTAGAAGTATCAAGTATATATATATATAATTATATATACATATGTGTGTGTGTGTTTAATGGTGATGATTTACCATGATTGTTGCTTTTTAATGGTTGGGATATTCAATTCCTTTGCATATGCAGCAGGATGTGCCCCAAAAATACGGCCTTACATGGTACTAAGGTACCTCCAGTTTAGGGTGTTGAAAATTCTCATTGATAGTAAGTGCTTAACCTCTTTTTAAACCCCCTCCGCTTAAAGATAAAGGAACATTGATCTCGAGTTGGGATTTCGAATCTCTCTCCCCAATTAGTAAATGGTTAGTCCAAACTAGTGACGAGTAAAAATACTCAAAAAAAACTTGGTAAATCATGTTAATCATCCTGACTTAGAGCAGTAAGTGCGTCGTTCCATGTTTAAACCCCTTTTTCCTGACCCCATCTGTGGCTTGTCACCTGCTGGTCATGGATCAGCTGCAGGGAGTTCTCTGCTGCTTCTTCTTTTCGCCTTGGGTCACCCAGAGTTCGCTAAGTTGGGGTTATAACATCTACATAACATGTGAATGACTTGGTTAAGATTTCAGAAATCTAAGATAACAATGACATACCTAATGTAACTAAGATTTTATAAACATGCTAGATATATCTAGGGATCTGTACTCCAGTCAATTCGGAAAATTAATTTCTGAGTTGAATGGCTCCTGTTGGATTATAGGTGTAATTTTCATTCATTGTTGGCATATGCCGTAGCTGTTCCAGTTGAAATCCATCAGTTGAATTATGACTCAGCATCCTCTGGTAGCCTCAAGTGGCGAAGGAGTTTTCAAACAAGGCCCCCTGATGCTCATTTGAAGGCTATGGTCCGCAAACCGCGCTTGCCGCTTGCCATTAAATGACCATTCAATGGAATGGATTTCAATGGATTTGATTGAAACCTAGTGAAACACATTAAATGCAATGGCAATGACCATTACACATTATCCATTATCTTGAATAATAACATTTTACACATTTTTTGACAATAGATCGTGCAAGTGCACCCGCAGTTCTGGGCAAAGAACATATGATAGCTTATCAGGAGCTCGGGGTCCGCATGCCCCACATCTCCCCTGTCCAAAAGTGCCCAGGGACCACAATTCATCGTGCTCATTCTTTAGAACCTCTGCAAAGGCTGGTGCTAAACGTAGGGAATGGGGGTTGCTGGGATGATAAACTTAATGGTTATTATAGGTCATGAAACCCCATTCCCCACGTTTAGCACCAGTAAGAAGGGTTGGATTTTTTTTTCTCAAGAGACAGTGGGACCTGGGGTGTGGTTCAAGGCAACGCTCGGTATGAAACTACACCAGTCAATAATTGGGAGAATTGTTCCAGACAATAATTTCAAATCAACATGACGCAGTCACCACAGAAATGAGGATCCTTTTAACACTCCAGACAGAAATGATGTTCAGATAGGCAAACCTGGAAATGAAAACCCAACAATTTGCAAATGATCTACCCGACGAACCATGAAGATTGTGAACTGCCAGGATTGTTGTGGTGGGGAACCAGCTTTGCACCCCAAGTTGTTCATTGCACCTATCCTTCAACAAGGCCTTGCCCAAATCAGAATTGGTTGGATTCATATTGCCTGTAACCCCCATCGCAAGGGTTCTTCTGCCCTCCTTACATCCATGGCTATCCGCCGACCCCGGCCTTAGCCAAGGCAGGGGCGGCGCCTGGGACCACCGCAGGTGTGGAACTCATCTTGCTCAGTGGTCTTTTGGCCTTACCTTTT
>BGPT01000564.1:94877-113152 GCA_003297045.1 Symbiodinium sp. clade C Y103 | reverse complement strand
TACCAAATACACATTCTGAGTCTCAAAAAAAGTCTCCAACCCTGGCCCCTCCCCCTTGAAGGGGGTCGGCGGCACCAGGGCGTTAGCCCATTCTATAATCAATACCTTAGTTACCTCAGGAACTAAACGGAGGAAACAAACACAGCTTGCAATCTTCGGCTGGTCCATGTTTCCATCAGAATTTCAAACATGAAAAAGTAGCGCACCTGTAATATTAATATTAGCTACAGTATAAGTATAATTCTACTCATTTTCCATCTGGAGGCTGAACTTGGGAAACCCATCAATAAATAAATCTACCATTTGGCAATGCCATTTGGGGCTGGTTTATAGAACCATATAGAACCCATTCATCATGATTTTGGTGCTGGTTATTGGGTTTACCACATAACCAACTTCATTTCTTGACCCTGCCACGGCATAACCCTGCCGCTCACCGGCTTCGCGACCTGGACCTTCTCCGCGATGGAACTGTACTCCTGGTCGATTTCCAACGCCTTGTCCGCCGCCGCCTGGCAGGGTCCATGGAAGTCACCAGCCTCAAAGATGTTGAAAGAGTCTAAAAACATGGGATGAACCAACAAATATAGAGCATTTTAATTGGGAATGTGAATGTGATAACAAACATCGGGAATTGGGATTATTTGGTGGTTCCTAATTTTCACATAACCCCAGGTGTGGTGACGTTTATGTGAAGTGGATTTTATTCACCCACAATCAAGGGTACTTAATAAGTGCCACAGGTAAGGATACAGTTGTAGAAGGTTGGAGTATCACCAATGAGGCAGCCGCATCTTTGCTTATATCATTCCTAGCTGTTGTCATGAAAAAGAACCGTGGTAAAAACACAGAAACATGAGGCGATGATCCACATGAAACACCACTGGTGGAACCATAAGCCTTCCGGTCTATTCATGGCCAATTTCAGATACCGTACATGGCCAGTTTGAAGCTGGTTGGTCTCTACCCACATCCATTGTAGATTAAAACCCAGGATTGCACCATAAATGCTAGCTGCCCTGTATGTCTTGCCACCTAGTGGCTCATTGATTCATCCATATTTCTGAAAGGTATGAAGATATATTAAGTATTTAATTACCAATATTTCACTCATGATTTTTATTTCACACTTTTGCTGGTTAGCATCGCCCTGGATCGCAATCAACTACACTTCCGTAAACATAGATCTGGAAATTCGATTAACATCCACCATGTTTCTATCATCTTCCCAGGGAAACCATGGGTGTTCCACATCTTTTTCGATGCTTACCCCTACCCATCCCAGTCATGTCCGCATCATTGCGGCCACCTTAACGGTCTTGGCGAGGCCATTGTAGCGGCCTGTCGGTAAACAAATCCGAGTACTGAAGAAACTCACTGAAAATTCAAAATAACATAGAAAAGATATGTATAGATACCTATATACACCTATTACAGAAAAATGCAACAATCACTTAAAAAAAAACTTGTGAAACAGTTTAAGAAGAAGAATGAGACTCATTTGGATCATGTACAAGTCATATCTTAAAGACGTAAATCAATGTAAATCCATGCCTCGCCCTGCTAAAATTCGGGTTGCTAGTCTATACCACCTATATGTGCTGTCCCTCCAGCCGGATCTTAGCGCGGACCAGCCAAGGTGAATCCAGCCATCAAAGTGCATTTGTTGAAAGTTTGAAACACACCCAACACACGATTTAGCTAGAGGCCCGTCCTGGCACTGGGTCACAACTTAGCAGTCATTGAGATGAGTTGGATGGTGAAAACTGCAAATATCTGCAAATCATGCAGCTTCCCGATGCTTGAGAAAAGTTGATGTTGAGTGGAGAGATACTCTTTCATCACAATGCTAAACAAACAAAACCCTCCCATGTCACTAATCTTCCAGCAACTAATCTACAAGTAACTTTAATCTACTAAAGCAAGGTTTTCACTGAAAAGAAAGAGCCATCGAAATGTCAAGCGCGCGGCGCGTCGCCTTCCCAGGAATTCAGCAGCTCTTCCGCTTTCTTCTGCTCCTCAGGGCACAGGCCAGTGGTTTTCCGGCAGTCAGCTCGACACCATATGGCCAATCTCTGATACATGCATCTTCTTGGTGGGCCAGTAATGGCTAGTATGGTGTGCAGCATATCGAACTAATCAGCTATTGAACTTTCACAATTTAATTTCATTTGGTGGTACCACATCAAAGATCAGCATTTCCAGCAAAAGATTGAACCATTAAAGTACCTATCGAAGATTTACCCAGATATTGTTCCAAATAATCCACCAAAGAGAAGCAAACAAGGTGATTCTTCCCCAGCGGGTGCCAATGAAATGGCAGGCTGGATGCCAACTAGACAAAAAATCCATACATATATTATATATATAACACTACTATTTTTGACAGTTTGACCCGTACTTAGCTCATTTTGAAGTCGTTCCAAAACAAATAATTTCTGCAGGCAAACCCCCGTCCAGCCAGGTCCTGGCTTGTCAGTGCAGGCGGTGGCATTGCAGGGACACCTGGGCTATGGCTCAAAATTATGATACCAAAAATGGTCATGTTTAATGGTAAATTAATATAAACCAACCAATTATAGGGTTAATAATTTTGAGCCATACCCATATGTAGAGAGGAAATCGTCTTCCAAACCCCCAAGTCATGGCAGGGTCGAACTCTTAGTTGGAGGCTTGCAACTTCTAAAGCCGAAAAAGTGAGTTTTGAATGCAAAACAAAGAAGAAAATGAAATTTCAACAAAAGCACCCTTTGAATTGTTTTTGACATCATTTTTATGACAGCGCAAGTTGAATACTCTTGCCCTTTCTGTTTCAACACAAGTTTTCGATGGCTACTATGGTCAACTGTACCGTTTTTTGTTGCTACAATCATCTTCCCTACTTGACTTGGCGATACTTAACCGTGAATAAAGCTCCTTCCTTGGATGATGTTCATATCATGTGGATTTCCCCTGATTCACGGATGGTAAATCCCACACTTGCTCTTTGGAAATTCAACACTCTGAGAGCCTGATGGCAAAATATGGCAACAAAAAACAGAGATGGAACCGAACAAATGGATTTTGAAATTTGAAACAATCAAATCAATATAGATCAACATAGATCAATACAAATCAAGAAGAATCAATCTAAGTCAAAAGTTTCAACACCTGTTTCAAACGGTTTGTTTGGGCCACCCATCGATCAAACTTGATTGCTCAATGGCCGAGGCCCAGACTGGCTGCTTTCGCTGCAGCCTGCGGCAGGGATTGTGGCTAAGGGATGGAAAACGATAAGTGTGATATGCGTGTGTTTATGTCCATGTAAGTATATATGTACAATGTACATGGGGGCAAACGTAAACTTAGAACATCAAAAAAAATCTAAATCTAAATGAAAATCAGCCCACTCTCAGAACATTTAAAATCAATCACTTTGGTGTTCTTAGCAAATACTCAGAAAATAAAACCATCGAATTTTGCATACTTTAAGAGCATCTTGAAAAAATGACCATTTGCAGCCACGTGTTCTAAGCCTTCTAAGCTTGTTTCTGTGTATGGAATCAGGCATAGACCAGTTCATGAAAACTTATTATATATGTATGTTGTATAAAGCAAGGTGTATCAACATAAGAGTGATCACAACTGGAAATGCCCCTCTTGGGGAACAATCACTTTGAACATTGAGATGGTCCTCATAGGGATGTTCTAAGCGTATAATTTCTGGATGTTCTTAATCTGATGTTTGAAGTGCAGGCATAGAACAGTTTTGAGGTGAAGCTTTGAAAACAATGATGGTCTAAGTGATTGTCCATCAATATAATTAGGTCAGGCTACATGTTTGACCACTTCCTATCTAGGATGCACCCCTCAACTAGAGAAATCCGAATGATGATCAATAACATATATTTGAAAAAAGAAACCCATCAAATTTGGAGGCGTCCTATTCTGCGACAAACCCACATTCGCAATTCGGGTGACAGAAGCATCCACACCCAAAAGGTCTATCCTCTGGCACTGGCCATCAAACCCTGTCATTGAATTAATTACATTACTTTTAGGTAGGAAAAAGAAGGTTCAGCATGTGGCAATTCCAGTTTTGACTCGTTTAGGTCCTTTCTCTGAGGGTCCACCAAAAATCCGTTGTTTCCATGCAGAAACCTTTCTGGCGCACACTCACGGAGGTCTCTTTGGACCGCTGCACGAGCGCTGAAAAAGGGCAGTCACCACATGTAGACACATATGGTGCCACGAAAATCACTCAAGGAGTGGTCTAACAACACACCAGAAGGCACTGGCAGCTTTTTCCTGAATGCCACTGGTGGATACAACCACTAAGCACCCTGCAAGTCAGGGTGAAAACACTCAAAAACGCATGTTACCAGAATATTTCCTGGTGGACATGGCATTACATGGCCATGTCACGGGGATTGTGAATGGGAAACAGCTGGAAGTTGCCCACCACAATGGCACTGCTTCGGCATGTGCAAGCTATAGCTCTGGCTGACTTTACAACAAGTGGGTCTGTCTCAAAACGTGGTAATTGCAACCTTTTCAGTGTAAATCACTTGCCCCTCTGTATTATTAAATGTACTGGTTCAGTCTTGGATCTATGCATCTGAATGGGTATCTGGCATTTGAAACAGAACTTTGGGGATGGCATTCATCATCATTGCCGTTTGCAGCAAGGGGCCCCCAGTACCAAGTTTGTTAACACCCCCATCTAACTACAAATTCATCCATCCCACCTCCTATATACTCCTATACTAACTGTATAGTTCTGAACCAACTTACCTGCGGAGTATACCACATCTTGAGACAAACCCATGTCAGCCTGAAAATTTCCAAGGATGTTCTTCAAGTTGGGGCCCCCAAACGATAGCAAAGTTGGTGCACCATAAAACTGGCTAACCAAACTTCATGGAAATTGTAACTGTAGTTAACCAACGTAATTAAACTACCAAGTCCACCAAACTATAGGTCACCAACTTTGTTTAGGGTTTATAACTTAGTTAATCAAGTCTATAGTCTTCATGAGGTTTGTAAAACAACTCGCAACTATAGGGAGGCCCACCTCCTCGAAGCCTCACCAAGTCTCACCACGCATCCCCAAGCGCTCCATCGGCAGCACCGGCAGCACCGGGCTCCGGGAGGTTTTCGAAGGCGACGGCCCAACTGCCGCAGTGCTTGACCCAAGAGTTGCTATCGTCGCGAGACAACTCCTGGTGGAAAATGGAACATGGGAGGATTCAACTGGAAACTTAGCAAATCAATTTATCGTTTCTATAGTTTGTTTATTTGTAATCAGTGGAAAGTTTGAAGGCAAATGACGGTTTATGCCGGTTATTTAATAAATGGAACTATTTAAAGGAAGTGTTGCAGAAAACCCTGGCTCGGTTTCCGTTAAAGTTTCCCTTCATCCACATTCTGCTGCATAATTTGCAGAAAATTAACGTGCAGTTCTGAAGATACAACGGTACTTTCTTTAAAGTCCATGATTCTATTCGTATTCATCGACCATCTTCTGGAATTGCAAACAGTTGATATTAAGACATATTAAGACAGATGTATTTGTTCAAAATCACCCATGGCTTTCGAATTTGTTGGCACTAGTGGATCCAGTTTATGCTTATGCCACATCAGAATGGTATATGACCAGTATCTCCCATGTAAATTGAATACATCCGCAACAACGTTGTATTCAAAACACATTTGCCCTTGAGATTCAAGTTATAAATCATTTGTTTGCTGGTTAAATCAGGTTAAATCACCATCTCTTGGTGGTTCTGACTGTTATCACCACCTACCGTGGCCTTTTTTGGGGTGCATCAAGACGCGCCCGAACGACAAAAAAACGACCTAACTGTCCGTCCTGTGGTAAAGGCCAGGTCTGCCAGGAACCGAGCTCCATGTCGAACATTTGAACCTGGCAGCATCAATTCTGGATAGATCCATGATTGACATATCCAACATATAGGTACAAATGTAATATACATCCTTAATGGACATATGGAAGTTTTGACGGTTACTATCTATTACGTACTTACTAGATGGATCTAGATGGTTAATAGGGGAAATTCCTTTGATTCATTATTAGCCATCTATCAAATCTATTTTTGTTGACCATCCATTATGAATACCTGTAGCGTCAACTTCAGATTAGTAGACTCTGCTGATGTTGCTTCAACATCGGGGTTGGACCCAAAAAAGTGATGAATCACTGTGAACATTGGTACCCCACTGGCACTCCCCTATTGTAAGGTCCAGGTTTACTAATCCTAGGTTAATGTAACATTTTCCCCTGATTTTTCCAGCTGCAGCTACCCAAAAACAATGGCCAATCTTCCACAGCTTCTGCCCAAAAAAAATAAGCTACTTAAGAAACATTGGTGTTACCCTCCAGCATATAGACTAACATAGCTATGGAAAATAGCCCATTTAGTGGGATGATCTACCTACTAACGGGATTTTCCACAGCTGTTAAATTACCAGAGAGTACTAACTTAGAAGAAAACAAATAGTTCGTAGATAGGTAGTTGGTTGATAGCATCTGGATCCAAACAATTTTCTAAAATGATAGGGAAGTACCCATCCAGTTGGTGGATCCAGACAACGGTTTCGAAGTCAGTAGGAACATCATTTTCCAACCCACGAATCATACATGATATGCCGGGAACCGCATCGGTTTTCCTCAGGCCTGGCGCTCGAGAAAGAAACGTATTGAATAAATGCATTTCCCATCGGGCTGTTTGATTGACATAAGGTAGCAAAATTAAATTTGTAGTGTATACCCCAATCATCCCCAATCAGCCAATGGTTGGCATATCTATCATCAATCAATCATGGATAATAATGATCAATTCTTCACGATCTATTAGTTAAGTAAGAACCCCTTCCCAAATCAGCCAATGGTCGTCATATTCCAAGGTGCATGATCGCGACCGATGCACACCAGAAAGCGGCCCGCTCCCATCTGAAAAATCTCACCCAAACTTTCGAAGGAATCCTCAGATGTGGCGTACACTTGGGGTGCCAAGGAAAGATCGAATTCTATACACTATGTCTATTCTGTGGTTGCTCAATTTGACCCATCTGAGAGATGAGTCAGCTCATGGCCAGTCTCAGATGCTGATTGGTCGCCATTTATGGAAAAAAATCAGACATTAAACTATCTATTGCAGTTAGTTTACGCATCTAATATCAACGATATCCCTGCCTATTGTTGGATTGCTGATCTAAACCTGTTGGCTTTATACTTACTCCCATTTTGGAAAATATACTGAAATTCCAGCTGTTGTTGGCTATCTGGGTCGATAAATCCCCATCAATTATCCCTATTTGCAGCTGGTTAGAGCCTCCAAGTACCCATCAAAATGGGCAAAAGTCCCAAAATAATTGCTAATCATATTATTCCCACTTTATAGGTACTTTGAGGTCTACGTGGTTAAGTTGAAGTTGTACTCAACCATCCACTCCGTTGACCAAGAAAATCACCTTGGAACAATGTGGAAAGGCCTGCCCCACCTTCCAGCCGGCCAATGCGTGGCACCAAGCAGCAACGATGGTTTTTGATGTGCTTGTGATGATTTACTTTTGATGGTTAATGCTCACGCTCGTAAATGGATGTAATCAGAGAGCGAATATGCGAGCATGATCCGTGATTAACAGCATGTAGAAGGTTGCATCCCTAAGTCAGCAGAACGATGCATCCTTGATTCTAACTTCCCAACCAACTCAGAGCGGCAGTACAAATCACCAGTAGCCAATAATTCACCTTTATACGTGGCTGTGGTGGCAAAATGTGTAAAAGAAAGCGATACCAAGATTGAGTTTTAGTTCCAACTCAGATTGCTTTCAGTAACCCGTCCTTCTGTTGTGTATATCATCTAGTAAACCCGCAGCAAAGCCACTTTTGCTGGGCAAAAGAAGCATGAACATTTCCAAATGGCAAGTCACAAAGCCCATTGGATCCCTGGGTCTCCATCATGTCCTGATTTTTTCCAAGAAACGCTACAGGGAAGCGTTGACAATTCTTCCACTTGCAGTTTCCTCAGTCAATGGTGCCGCAATGATCAAGCCACAGCATCAGCTGCCACTCCAGAACACACATTGCTTTCTGGTCACATTATGACACTATAATTCTCACACCTCATTTAAAGCGATTTTACGCTGGAAACAAATAATTTATAGTTAGGCCGTTGTGAGTTCACTTTTTGCCCAAATATCGCATTGCTGGTTTAAAGTTGTCTACAACACATGTTTACAACACATGTTGATGGGCCAGTCCCCTTTTTGCTGGTTAAATTCCTATGCATGGCATATCTTAGATACCCTGCAGAAGCACATGTACCCTCCGGCAATCAAACATTGCAATTAAAAAATCACCATTTAAAGATGATGTCTCCATTAAAATCTCCAATTTATAGAGACATTGATACAGTAGTTGCCACGGAGGGGTACTTCTCAAGTCCATCGCCAATCCAATTGTACTAGGTTGAATCCACAGATTTGGCATCTTTTTAACATCATCATATATTAACGTAATCCATCCATTTTTAGGGGTGCCATTTTTCACCTCTACCCAAAGTTGCAGATGTTTCGCCCGGATTCCCCTGCTCCATTTGCATGGCCACCAAGCGCGACGCCGACGTCTCTGCCCGCTGCGCGCCGCCGTTGCGGCGTAGCAACTTGAAGTCACGGCTGCCCACTGGGGTGGCCGAGGCACATTCCTAACGGGTGAGAATCCCTGGATGATCATCCAACTCGATGTAGCTGGTTAGTAAGATTAGTAAGTCTTTCAACTACAAACTATAGGGTCTAGGGCTAGCCGGTTTCTGAGTAGGTTTTTCACACGAGTTACTTTGCATGTTATTAAGACACGCATTGGAGTTCAAGAATGTCAACTGACATAACTAACTACACAATCTGTTCCAGTTTGTCTTAAACTAATCCTTTAACTGTCTAATGAATTAATTAGCCCATTGGGAGCTCAAGAATTTCAACAAAAACAACTGAGCTAAGTGACCGGAAATAAGGATATTGGCGACTGTTGCAGAAGTCTGGCTTGAACCCAGTTATCAGTTGAATAACAATAAGAATATTGGTAATAATAATCAATAATAGTAATCATAATTAATAATAACAATAATAGTTATAATAATATATTACCAATGACTTAATTGATAGACGGAGGAGATTAACAGGTTGCTAGCGGGGATGACCATGCAAGCAACAGGTTCGGAAATAGGTGAAGGGTCCCATTCGAAAATTGGTTATGAGTTTGCAGCCACCCTTTAGCCATCACTCCAAATGGCTAATCTTGGCTACGCTTCAAGTTGTTCCCCGCTTGGTCTATTTTCATCCAATTTTTCCAATCCATAAATGTCTAAGAATTGACCCCCTGTCTGACCAGTCACCAAGATTTACATAGATTTACCCCGTCTATGGCGCATCTCCAAGCAGAAAACTCCCAGCTGCGAAGCAGAAACCCCGCTTTTGCCGAGGTGCCATCCATCCCAAGGCCGCCACTATTCGTCCATCTGCTAAGGGTGTACAGGCACCTCCATGGCACTGTCACAGTCATGACATTTCAGAATCTGATTTGGCTCTTCACGAAATTGGGGTCGCAAAAAATAGGCTTGATCTTTCACTATGCACCTTGATCTACAGCATGGGGTGAAAACAAAGCACGGTTATATGGTTATTGTATGGTTCTGTTGTTTCTGTGGGAAATGGACAAGGCTATATTCAGCTTCCCTATCAAACTTCAGCGAGCAAAAAAGGCGGTCACAGAAGAATCACTTGAAAGAAGTGAGTAGGACCACGTTACTTCAGTTCTGAAGAGTTGTACACCAGTTATTCATTGGATTGGTCTAAAGGAAATCTACACGAAACGTCCGTGTTTGGTGGGAAAAAACATGGTTTCCTTTAGATTTTCCCACAAACCAACCCATTGAGTTACGGTACAAAGGCCAATCTTAGTATGCCGCCTGGACGTCTCCAGGGCAGAAATCCGGAGGAGACTTGCCAGCCAGATGGACGGCCGTTCAAAGACAAGCGTTGCAAGTAGCCGTGGCAACTTTGCCTTGGGAAGTGATGCAGAATTCCAAGGCATCCCAAATATAGGTAGAAACAGGTTTATTTGTAATAAAAGTACATAAATGTGTACATATATACATATATATATATATATAAATGCATATAGATAGATAGATAGATAGATAGATAGATAGATAGATAGATAGATAGACAGATAGATCGCGCAGAAAGATCTGCCAATCTTGTACCGTCTTTGTTTGCTTAAGGACATCTTGGGGAGATTTCTTTTGACATGTACCCACTCCCTGAATCACTGGGATGCAAGCAACTCCAGCGAGAATCAATGGCTTCAGTGATTTGGCGGAATGTTGGGAGCCATATCCCCACCTTGAGTATAGATCCGCGGATGAATTTCGATGGTTTACGGGAGCAATCGTAGAATGATCCAAACCTACACAGAAAGGGATTTCATTCGCTTCACCAAACAGCTTGAAGCACTCTTCATATGATCGAGAGGCCGCATGACCCATCGGAAGTACATCGATCAAGCGCCAACTAGATTAGATAGCCACATGCTTGGTTCAAAGCCACATGCTTGGTTCAAAGCCACCATGGGACAATACCAAAAAATTGTGATCCTTCTTTCTGGGCTGTCTCAGGTGTTTGGGAAGTGCCCTTGCTTTGCCAAATTGACTGTATATAAGATTCAAATCCAACGCATCACCCTGCAAACCAGGTTACCTTCCAGTCATCAAACATGTCAATGGAATATCCACTCTACCTCCATCTGTAGTTGACATGCCTTTCCAAGACAAAATATGTCCATTCAAACGGTATGCCCTATTGTCAATGGCTAGATCCTATTAAGTTTCGATACTCAAATCCAGGATCTTAATGGTGACATTCCATGCTTGAACATGTTTGAACTTCTCCCATTCCCATAGAATCAATAACCAAAGAACATGACCACTTAAATCCACAATTTTGATTGGTGAAATTGCTACTTTCCATTGTTCTGTTAAGATTCCAAAATTTCACATGTGCAACTGGCTTCTAATTTTACATTTAATGCTCATAGCACCACAGTTACTAACCACGTGCTATGCGATCCTCCAAGGCCACGCTGCATCTTGCTCCAGCCACCCAGGACCCAAATGGTCGCGTCGTCCACCGCCACGGCGCTCGACAAAATGGCGCAGGGGGCGTCGGGCAAACGGCTCCAGGTTTCGGCCTTGGGGGCCGAGGGATACGAAAGTTGTAGCGGTTGGACCCTCCAAGGGCCTAGGAACATTTGGCAAGGATGTAATGGATTTTACTGGGTTTTAATGGGATTTTATATGATTTTATAATTGTTTTTTGTGTTTATTGGAAAAGCTGAGGGTTTCATTGGATTGGGAAAAAGGGAACATTTACAGGAAACCCATGGGTTTTCCCATGAAATACGGGGTTTTCCTGTAAATTTTCCTTTGAACCAATCCAATGAACCTAGGAATATTTGGCAAGTAGATGCAATTACATGGTAATATACCTTCATATACCCATTACGTGGAGACTTTAACCTATTTTAATGGGTAATTTTGGAGGGTCTATAGGTGGCAGTGTGAGTGTGTATGCTGCAAGGTGGTGTTCACCAGCTATGTCTGTTGGCTTCTTACCCAAGGTATTTCATCAAAAAACTCGACAGTTACCCTAGTTATGAACCAACTTACCTGAATATGCGGCACCACCTCACAATGGGGATCTGGATTGATGACCATCCTAGAACATGGATGTATAATCTATCTTGATGGCACAATTGCAAACCATGATTTACCAAAGAAATGGAAGGTTCAACAAGAAAAGCTGGGGAACACCACCTTGAAGGTTTAGCAACCTATACATCTTACACACTTATGTAAGATGTAAGAGCTACATCTCCACTATGTCTCCATATTATAGATCTTGTATAAGCAGCCAATGCACAACCACTGTGCCCAGGCGCGTTGAGATCAAAGATCCACGGACTATGCGCTCCCTGATTGGGCGTTCCCGTCACCAGCAGCCGGCGCCCGCACAGCACAAAGCGGGAACCCAATGAAGACCTGGACCAAAGAGAGTGGGGAGCCTGCAGAATCCATCCGAGAGTCATGCACTGCAGCAAACAGCAGTTTTAACAAAAAAAACGCACAAAGACTGTGTTTTAAGCTGGATGGACCTGGATGGATGATAAGTCTACAAATATAGGGGAGTCAACACTGATCCTTTTATTATCTTAGATTCTGTTAGGTTGTTGCAAATTCCCCATCTATGCGGGTAAAGATGTTAACTTACAAAGCCAAGGTTGCCCCAGCTAACCATCAAAAAAAAAACTCAAGAAAGGTCATCTTGCAGTTTTGCGGGAGGAAAAGGACGTAAACTAAAACATGGTAAAGCAGCAGCCCCCACGAAATCCAATTTTTGTCTAAGGAAACAAGGGAAACCAGATGAAACCAACACATGCGGGAACTCTGAGGCAGGAAGTCTTTGATAAAAGAAAACCTGCAGTTGCTTGGCAACTGTCTCCTCCCACCAACTTAGATGTGCATCAGAGTTCGCAAATCAACCCACGCCCAGTGTTTATCCCACTATACCCTCTGGTAAACATACAAAAAGCTATTGAAAATGGCCATTTACACTTGATTTTCCCATTCAAAGTGGTGATGTTCCATACTGTAGTTTTTTTTATATGTTTACCAAAGGGTAAGTGGCTTGCGACCATGGCTATACCAGCTGCACCACATCCCCATCCCCAGCCCCATCCCCCCCGCACCGAAATCGTGTGGCTTCGGCTCCAACCGTTAACGACTCCGCTCGCCCCGAGCCGCAATCGTAGCTCCAAAGGGTGGAACTGCCATTTTCCAGCAGGTACCTTGTGGGCCATGGGCCACGGCCAACGGGGCGAAAAACAACAAACAATATTGGGGATATGGATAGAAATGGATAGAATGAGGAGATATATTGAGGTATACTTTGTCTGTCAGCCCACATTGAGTGTTCACCCTTGGTTTGTTTTAGTGATTTTAGTGCCAATATAGGGATTGAACCCAATCCAAACACACAGCAGAATCCAAAGGGGTTTTCCAGCAGGTATCTTTCAAAATGAAGGCCTGCCGAACCTTTGATTTTGGCACAATTGGGGGATTATGGGGGTATCCAATTTGGCCATTGGTTTGGGATCATGGACATGCAAACCAAAGTATTGCCAGATTGATGGACGACTTATTTGTACACACACGGCCCCCAAAAAAAGGTAACCACATCATGATCATCATCTTTGTTCTGTCCTTTGTTGTAACATCTTTCAACTTGACCTTCAAACAACTGCCCTCCAGTAATTTAACAGCTATTGAAGTTGCCCTTCATAGTCAATTTACCAATTAAAAACTGATATGTTCCAGAGCTAGGCTATACATGTTAGTTTACCAGAGAGGACTAATGGATATTTAAAAACATTTACCATCGGGCTATTCAAGTGTGGCAATTGAACATGCATTCCATAAACAAATACATACATAGCACTGTCCCCACAAATCTCTTTGGAGAATCCTTGCAATTCCCCAACAATTCCTGTTAAATAAACCGAAACTCAACCTGCGACAAGTTGCAACTGTCCAGGTCGTTTGGGATCTGCCACGGCTCTGGAACCCGAGGGAACGTTGAGCCCGGCGTGTCTCACGCTTCGCACGCGGCCGGAAGGCAACAGCAACTCAACCTGAGGTGGGGTGGGGAGTAGGATTTGATGCGCCATGGAGTTGGCTAACTAGTTATTAAATGGATGATAATGGGAATATAGTGGTTGATAATCCTATAGTTACCAACCAGTTAGCTAATTCCATGGCCCATCTAAGTAGGATTGTACCCTAAAAATGATAGGTTAAACCAACAAAAAGGGTGATTCAATGGTGGCTAAACCAAGAAAACTTGCGATTTATGGTTGGTTGCTGTTAGCTAAGTATAGCTACCAGGAAGTTGCTTTCGAAGTGGGTTTGCGATTGGATTTATGGTAGAGATTTCGAACTATAGTCATAGATGGGTGGTAAACCACCTCATAATCGGCGAGCACCACATTGTAACGTGGCATCCCCACAATCTCATCGTCCTTTAGCACATCCCGAAGCAGGTGGCAAAAGATTAGAGGTGGCTTATGGCATCAATCTGCCCTTCAATCTGCCACATGTCTGTGTACTCATGTTGCGCATCATGTCCGTCAATGCTTCCATATCCACATCAGTGGAAGAAGAAGCACGGGTCAGCTTCTTCAAGTGCTCCTCAATCAGATCATGCATGATCCTGCATGACACTGCTGTCATAACGACCGGACTTCATGCCGATGTTTGCATAATGTGCAAACATCTTCAACAAGATGCTGGGTTTGAACTCTTCCATCTCCTTGGTCGTCCATGGCCACCAAGCTTGACCTCATGGATGGTCAAGCCTCACCTCCTCCAATCGCAACTGAGTAGAAAACATCTCCGCTCTGGTGATCAGGGACACCATGGAAATCAGAGATGTTCGTGGTGTTTTTCATGATGTCACACTGGAAGACCTTTGAAGCCATGGCATTCTCGTACTCCTGCACCTTCTGATCCAATGCCCGCTTCTTCTTCCGGGTTCTGTCTGCAAAGACAGCCAGAAATGAAAGCTGGAAACTGGAAAATATGAGGAAACATCATCTATACCATCCTGGAAACGCTGTTCTATCTTCTTGGGAGTTTGCTATCATATCAACTTCCTTCAACTGGGGTTCCAAACGAATAAATCCAAGTCAAAACCAAGCTTTCTGGGGTGGACCTGCGTAATGTATTATCTAATGTTATATAGGAAAAGAGCTTGCATATCTTGCATAGATCTGGCTAATATTTGAGTGATCGTTCACCAACCTGGCAAAACGCCTATCCCTTGGAGAAAAGGAATGTAGCCCCAGCACATCTTGCGGCCCTACTGAACCATCCTATCTCCAGGGCAAGGCGGCGCATAACCTTTACATGCCTACACGGGTAATCCCAATCCAGTATCCAAACATGCCAACTCTTCATAAGGATTTCACGTTGCTAATCTGCATCAGGAAACATGCAATAATTTGCATTGGGGATCATCATTCGCTTTTTTAGGGTGAGAAAAGGAAAAACCTGGCTGAAACCACCAGCCCCAAAAAATAAGAGATCTCTTTGCAGGATCGGACGCCAAGTCATGATCAATGAGGTCATCTGAAATAATTGTGCCATAATCTAACTACATCACTATATCAATCATTTGCTACGCACATATCCGCCCATCTATCGATCGATAAGTCCATCTATCTTGAAAACAAAAACGGCATCCTTCAAAAAAACATTGTGACGTTGTCCTGTCTAACTCATGTTTTCGAGATTTTCTGCATTGTTTAAATTTCCTGTCTCCAGGCCCGCAAGATTGATAAATAAGGTGTTTCAAACCCTTGTCTTTCACAGAGGTTATTCCAAAAGGTGTGAAAAGATGATCTTAAAGCGGTGTTTCCAGGAAAAATCCCGAGTGTCCGATCTTTACAGGCTCCCTTCGATGCAAGGCCTGCCAACCAAAAAAACATGCGCTCTTGGGTGATTTTGAACATCGTATCATGTCCCCATTATGGTTTGTTCAATCCAAAGTTGCGGTGGTACATCCCATAAAACATCGATCTTCTTAAAAGAGGTTGGCATTAACCCCATGAATAATGCTGCTAATGCTTATAGCAGCTTATAACCAATCTTTCAAACAAATGTCGGTTCTTGATCGGTCAGATCACCATTTGTTGGATGTGAAATCCCCCCAAAATAGTTAATTACGTGGGGTAATCCCTATCAAAATATTATTCATTATTATTTCAACTCATCAAATAGATAAATCACGATAAATCATGATAAATCCCCATTATGATAAACCAGTTAAATTTCGGAAAGGCCTGTTGTGAGCGGTGGATTTCGACCTTTTGGGGAAGACCACTATGATGAAATCCACACTTGCAACAGGCCTTCCGAGCTAAACTCNCCTTTTGGGGAAGACCACTATGATGAAATCCACACTTGCAACAGGCCTTCCGAGCTAAACTCTAGCACACCTCTTCACAAAAAGCATGTGTCTGGCACCTCAATGCTCTGGTCATCTCTGGTCTGTCTCATTGCCACTAAGATTAATCATGATTAATCATGATTAATCCAAAACCAAAAGAACCAAAAAAAACAAAAAANAATGCTCTGGTCATCTCTGGTCTGTCTCATTGCCACTAAGATTAATCATGATTAATCATGATTAATCCAAAACCAAAAGAACCAAAAAAAACAAAAAAATAAAAAAAAAACAAAACAAAAAAACAATGTTTCCACAACTACTCTGACTTCTGGACTAGTTGCCAAATCTTTTTTTTTTTTTTGTTTTTTGTTTTTTTTGTTTTTTTTTGTTTTTTTGGTTCTCTTGAGGTTTTGGTCTGATCCTGATTAATCTGGATTAATCCTGATTAATCCAGATCAGAACCTTCTACTTCATGACTCCGGCACTTAGTTCCGGCCTTCTTGNCTGATCCTGATTAATCTGGATTAATCCTGATTAATCCAGATCAGAACCTTCTACTTCATGACTCCGGCACTTAGTTCCGGCCTTCTTGTCCCCAAATTGAGATAAAATCATATACTCAGAGAGCAATGTTGTATTTCATCTAGCTTTCTGAAGGTGTGGCACTTTTCGAAAAATGCCGCAACAATTGAAACAAAAAAAAGCAAACAAAGTGCACTTAAGATATGGGTTCAACATTTTTTGCATACAATCACCCAACATCTATGAATCCAAGTCGTATTTTTTTACGAACGTGATATTCCATAAAGAGAGTGCGGCCTGACTTTGTGCATTCCCTTTGAAGTTCTGCAACTTCTGTTTTAAACAGTGCAGTAATATTTTGAAAAGGACCCTCAACACATACAGAACTGCATAGAAAACATGGAGCCTTCTACTGACAGTTCCAACCATTTCAAGTTCAGTTTCATTTATATATGCGGTGATCTGTTCTAGTGATCATGGCATTCTTTGAAGAGAACTTGTCTTAACTATCTGGAATATATCCCTTCAAGAAAATGCATCATCTCTTTGAAAAAGGTGCAATATTCCCAGCATGAAACCATCATTTCAAATTTCAAGATGGTGTTCTTTTGTGTATATAGCGGTCCTTTTATCAAGAGTCCCTTTTTCAAAAGAGTATGGTATTTCTTGAAAGAATGTGTAAAACATATTCTTTGTTCTTCACATAATATAACCTCCCTGAGTGAGATACAGAGTGATACAATATTATCTTAAGACAATGGCACTTTNGAAAGAATGTGTAAAACATATTCTTTGTTCTTCACATAATATAACCTCCCTGAGTGAGATACAGAGTGATACAATATTATCTTAAGACAATGGCACTTTGTTCCAACATGTAATCCTTTTGCATATGCAGCACTCTTTCTGAAAGGATATGAAATTCCTTTGGAATGTCAGGCATCATTTTGGGAAGTACCTTCTGCAAAATCATGGACACAATTGACTAAGAAGAATGCACAATTCTTTCATATCAGAGAAAAGAAACTCTTCCTTTAGAGAAAGATCTGGTCTTAAGAATACAGCAAACAAGGAAGACTGAACCTTTCCAATAGGAATACTAAATGCGTCAAGAAGAATCTATTCCATTTTTTCTGGAACATGGCTTCTTTGATCCAAAGAATGCCATATTGTCTGATAGAATAACTGCCATTTGTAAGCAATATAGTCATCCTTACAGGACTTTCAGGGAANCTGCATCTTTTAAAGGATTCCTCTATAATTTGTAGGGGTATTGCTTGTTGAAAAAACATTGACTTTTCTCAAAGGAACATTGCAAAAGAATGGCAACTGTTTCTTTGCAAGCAGGGGAGGCTTCATAGTCGTATTTAGTATTACATTGAGAACAGGAATGCAATATGTTAAATTCATGCTACATACATCTACATACTACAGAAACATATATCCCTTTCAAAGGAAGGCTGTACTTCTTTTGAGGGAAATTCTGCATTTTTGAGAAAAACATGTGATATTTTGCAAGGGATAGTGGAAAGGTTAATACAACTATATCAATGCTATTAAGGTGCACATATATTTCAATATAGTCATTCCTAAATTGTGTGTATTTAAAATGATCCTTTACCTCTTGACTCTGATGGATCTACTACATTGCATTCAATAAGGGTAACACAATTCACAAGGTGACTCTTAAA
>BGPT01000564.1:48061-94863 GCA_003297045.1 Symbiodinium sp. clade C Y103 | reverse complement strand
TTTTTGTCCATAGTTGGGTGGAAAGTATGTGCTTAAAAGTGCAATCTGTTCATATCTGGATTATTTTCACTTAGAATTTACCAAAAAAATGCAATTTTCTGCCGCTCACAACAGGCCCCTCCCAATCGTTTTTGTGGCGAAGGTGTAACCCCAGCGAAACAAACGGATTGATCACCAAGAAGAACCCCACTTGGTGCTTCAATCCTACTTAGTAAGTGGCTTATAACCTTAGTTTTAAGTGGACTAACCCTACTTATCTGACTAACAAAACTAGGGATAAAACCTATCGAAGTAGGACGGGCCAAC
Source organism: Symbiodinium sp. clade C Y103 (assembly GCA_003297045.1). NCBI lineage: Eukaryota > Dinophyceae > Suessiales > Symbiodiniaceae > Cladocopium > Cladocopium sp. clade C. The sequence goes on along the minus strand of BGPT01000564.1, from coordinate 94,557 downwards.
ATCGCATGCGGAAGCACCTGATTCGAAAGACCAGGACGGGGATCGGTGGGCGTCAGCCGTGGGTAACAATGACAACTGGCTGGACCTGGTGCTTTGAAGCAATCCAAAATGGTAGTTGAAACATGTTGAAACCAATCCAAAATGCTGAATCAACCACCAAAGTTCGAGAATTTGGATTCAACCAATCCAAAACCTTCGAGTTAACCACGAGAAAGGTCGACCTATCCAATTGTTTTTATATCTTGAGTTTGGTGAAGGATAGTCTTATAAGGGAATTGTCAGAGATGCCATATACCATTCAGCTCATAAGTATTTTGTTCGCATGGGTATCTGAGATTAGCCATGCAATATGTCTAGGTCAAAATGTGATAACCCCCAAGCTGGTGTCCAAAAACTCTTGGATCACCCATACCAGAACGGCGTGATCCAAAAGATAGTGTCAATACTTGAGGAGGTTTTTGGGATATATCCATGATGCAATGAAGGAAAAGCTGGATCAGGGTTGCTAGATGCTGAAAGACAGGGTTGCTAGATGCTGAAAGATGAGGATGTGACATGAGGACGATCATAGAAATCATTTGTTGTTCCACCCCTGTGTCCGGCTTACTGCTTCAGCAACACCACAAGGAGTAGCATCTATGTGGATGATGTATATACAGCGACCTCAAAAACCTTGACACCCGTGACATCAGTGATGGTTGAGGGATGATTTGGGAAACGCATTCTTCTTGGTGAAAGCCCCACTTTTGTGTTGCGGCTATGGTTTCAACCTCCAGATTTATAATATGCTAAAAAGGCAGGTTTGGGCTTGCATCTAAATGCCAGAACATGTTTATCATCTCAATGTCACAAAATGCAAGGAAAACTGGCTCCCCCCATGCAAAAGTTGAATGAACATGAATGATTCCCCGTTGACAACTTGAAAGAGAACGACCGATCTCCAGCAGAAAAGTTGGAAGAAAAAATAGGTATCTCCAGCCCAGCGGAACATGTCCAAACAACTGGGGAAATCATCATTACACCATCAAACAGGGGCCTTTTTGCAGGAAAGCTTCGATGATTCCCGGACGACCAAAGAGTTGCTGGACGCTCGGCAGTCAGACCCAAAGTTGTTGCTTCGTTTCGCAAGGAATCAACAAACCAACAAGCGAGGATGTATACAACCAAAAGATTTGTTTAATTAAGCACAATTGCATGGGAGACTAGCTGAAAACATCAATATAGATTGAGGTGATGACGGGAAACGCGACATTGACCACATATCTATATATATATAATATATATATATATACATACATTTATATAGTTATACAGTTATACATATCTATAGTGCTTTAGGACCTTTTCTCTGCCGGTGATTCTCCGCCGGTGTCTTTTGCTTCAGGAAGAGTGTAAGAGGCTGGGTTTGGACACCACTGGATGCCAAGACAAAGAGGATCTGATCCGTTACTTGGCGGCTGGGAAATGTTGGTGGGGATGTACCCTCCGGTAAACGTACAAAAAGCTGTGGACATCTATGGGCTTCCCGTTCCGAAAGGATCTACAACTGCTGGATTTTCCATACCTGTCGTAGTTTGAAAGTACTTGGATGTGCATCCCAGCAACTTCCGAAATTCAACGGTTTATCATAATCATCTTGTCCATTGAGATTACATTTCGAAGGGTATGCCGCAATTTTTGGACAACCCCAGTGTATGACCTACGTTTGTAGGCTCCCCCCTCCCCCACCCATGGTCATGGTTGGTTAGGTATCCCGCTCACCCCCTGTGGCAGTGACTATGGTGCTCGGGGATGGTATACAGTATTGGGAGTTCTATACAGGTTGGAAATAGGTGTCTAGGTATATAGGTATATACAGGGAGGGGAAGGGGAGCGGCAGGGCAGGGGAAAGGGGGGATGCTGGGGTAGGGGCTGTCGAACCGCGAACCTGAATCATATATGTTATACATATATATATATATATGTATTATGCATGTATACCTTGCATTTCAAAGATCAAAAAGAAGTTGAGGCTTTGATACCTTGAGGTAGTTGCTTCAAATTTGGATGAACTCGGCTCAAAATTTGAAAAACTATGGTGAGGTCAGGGTACCCTCATCATTGGGGTTCTTTCAGTCTAAATGCCATCAAAGCCTATACACAACAAGTGCGTTGGAGTATTTAACCCTATGATGCCTGGGATGTTGCGTATACATTGCCTATATGATATGATATTATATATATATATACACCATATCCCAGGTCAGGATGGCTAAACCATCTTAAATTTCATTTTTGATGCTTCAAGAGGCTCATGAGATGATATCTAAAGTGACCACTTATAAGTGGGATGAACAACCGGTGCTTTGTTGTAAACTCCCGTTACAGTACCATTAAGTCAACAGTTTTCCAATCGGTGATATTAGCATTAAAATCGCATGAAATCCCACGAAGATCCTTCCCATTCATATCCCATTAAAACCATGTTGAGAACTATGGTGATTGAAATCTCATTCAAACCCCCGTGGAATTAGTACCCTTAAAAATTCTATGAAGATCATGAACATCCCATTAAAATCCCATTAAAACTATTGAATGATTATCTCCTCCAAAAGTTCTCTCCTCAGGTCTCTTACGCAGCGGCTCCTCCGGTCCCTCCTTCGACCCCCGCGGCGCTCCCAAGCCGCCACCACCCGCCGCGCCACGGCCACCGCCGGTGACGCCGACGCGGGTGACGCCGGCCACGACCGGGGCCACGGGGGCCACGGTGTGGGATCGGCAGCGAGTGCCGCCACGGTTCACGGTGCACAAGAGATATGAAGCGATGTCACTGGGAGAAGAATTGTGGCAAATGGATCCTGACACATGGAGGTTTCTAGCATCTTATAGCTGGAAAAATCCATTTCTGAATTATGAATTCAGGATTTTTTCCAGTGCCATGTATGATTTCCAGAGGGTATAATGTGATAAACCCGAAAACACCCATCTCGTACCATCCCAAAAATAAAAAAATAACATTTTGGGGTATTTTTCTTTGGACACATTATATTCCAACATATGGCAGTTTCAATAGCGTTGAATTTGAAGAAAACACAGAGGGGCTCGTTTAATGAGACTTGGCTCGCATTTTGTCAATTTTTTTGTCAATGGTAAATCAATGGTATATCAATGGTTGAATTTCATGTGTCTTCCTCAAACTTTCCCATTTTTCAAGGCATGGTTCCCCGTATGCTGGACTCACTGAACCATTTTTGCAGAAGCCATCTTGAGACGATTCCAACCTGTCCAGCCAAAAAAAACGGTCAACTCCAATTGTTTCATGCGACATCCCAAGTGTGATGGATTCAATCCCACATGTTCCACCCAAAAAGATCCAAGTTTTTACCTCTCGAATCAAAGTTCAATCACTTAAATGATCCTAGCTCCTACATGTTTTCCTCCCATTTTCCCACCTTTTTTCCCAGATTTTCCAGCCCAAAAAACCTCCCGAAACCACGCCGTTCCGACGGATCCTACTAGGTATCTCTTGGGCCTGGACACCAATCGCCTCCCCAGCGGCGCCGAGCTGCGCGCGGCCTACCGCAAAGCGGCCATGGAGTCGCACCCGGAGACCTGGCGCGCCTGGCGAAAGGTCGCAGTTGTTGCATGGGTTTTGCCAGATTTCCCCATAAAAAAGGTGGCTTCATGGGATTTCAATAGGATCTAACTATATCTAAGTATCAACTATAGGGACTATAGATGATTTTCCCAACACTAAACCCCCATTTATAATTAGGATAATTAGGGGATTTCCCAGCGGCTCCCACGTTTGATTGCCGGAGGGTAAATAGGATCTAACTATCAACTATAGGGACTATCATAGGATAGGGATTCTCTGTGATATTCGTGTATTAATGATATATCCAATGGCTGCCCCATTAATATTAATCGGTGTTAATAAAAAGAAGACATCTGTGAATGGTGTGTAGGAAATTTAGGGATTAATATGGAATATTCCATATATAGGGATTATAATGGAAATATAGTGATTATTAGTGATTCTCTGTGAATATTCCATGAATAGTCCATGAATATTCCATACATACCATCAATATAACAATATGATCGTCGTTTTTTTGGCAGTTGATTGATCTAGTTCATTGGATTTCATAGGATATGAATGGGATATGAATGGCTGGGAAAAAACGGGAATATGAACATCTCCATTCACAAATTGAATAGTTCATTGCGATATTGATGTTACATAAACTATCCAGTTGTTCATATAGCTCAGCTTGGGTGATATGAACATATATATATATACATATATACACATGTATATCCAGTGGTTAGTATTGACTAGCAAGCATTCACCGGCATTAACTAGCATTAACCGTGGATAGCTTCGGTTATAGACTTCTTGTCTAGTTGAGCTGGTGACAACAAAATTACCTTGATGGGGGTTGACGGGATATGACGGGACTTAACCATCAAACATAGGGATTTATCCAAGCCATGAATGAATATGGATTGTTCTGGAAACGGGGTATACACCCACAATGTTCTTCCTTATCAGGGAAACCATGATTAGGCAGTGGTTTTAAGCTACCTCTTTTTGCTTAAATTCAGTGCCAACAATAGCAATCATGGTGCTGGAGAAGGCAACCACCTCAGATGGCGCGAGCCAAGGACCGCCAGCAAAATCACGACCGCCCCCTGGCGCAAGATGATGCGAAAGGAGGGTCCAAAAGGACAACTCTCCATTGATTTGTTTATTCCATGTTTGGTTTGCGGTTTCTGCGTTTATCTTAGGAAACCCGTCTGTTTCTTTTGGCTAAAAAAGATGTGCATAATCGAATCAGTTTTTTTCCGGGTGTCCAACATTGGCCGCGGTTTTGATGATATTTTTGGGTGTGCGTCCTACCTGGGAATTGTTAAAAAAAAAAAACAAGATCCTCTGCATGTGCTTAAGTATGCTTGTGAAAATTGCATGGAATATGTTTTGGTCTGCACTCCCGACAAGTGACTGCTTCATATCAGGGACTTGTGGCAACACAACGTGTTATTTTGTTTTTGTTTGACAACTTCTTCACTGAGTAGACTGGGCCATTGCGTCCTGATTCATGGATGATACCCGTTGAAAGCTAACAGTCGGAAACCGAAATTGTCAAATCACAAACAAAATTAGGTTTCATACTGTTGTGACAAGCTCAACAACAAACCATCCCAAATATCACCATGAATGATTGGTAAAGGCCGCCCCCAAATCATGGGCTTATTTTTGGGATTGCCACGTAACCTTCTTTTGCTGGTCACATGTGGATTTTTTTGCTGGTGCATCTTGCCAACCAATTGCCCCTGAAAACATGCAAGCACGGTCCCCCCAAGTGATTGTTTGCTTAGGCTTGGAAAAACATAGCGCTCATACCTCGGGATTATCGAAAGGCACCATTTGTTCTAATGTCAAATCACCAAACAATTCCCCACAGTGGTCCTCGAATGTTCTAATCATCGACAAAGCGGGGTTGTTCAATGTTGGTGGTTTAAAGAATCACATCGAAACGTTTACACAGGGTCCTTTCTTCTTGAGAATCCTGAAGAAGCACAGAAATTGATTGAGTCATTATCAAAGGCCGCCAGAAGTAAAACTACCCGTGACTGCGGGCAAACAGGTTGTGATTGGTCTCCGTCCCTACTGTACGTGGATATGCATTTTGGTTAGGTGGGTAACTGGGTTAATACCGCAGCTTACATGTATGGGTGAATAGCCACTTACGATTCTTGTGATGAAGCTGGCTTATAACTAAGCCAGAGTGATTCGTAGATATCTACTCTTTACTCTCAAAGCCCTTTATAACTATAAATCTAGAAGTAAACCAATTTTCGTGTATCAAAAGAATTTTGGTTAGCAAAACTCATTCACTCACTCACTCACTCAGGCGCTATCACCGATTCATTCACCCATTCTCAGGCTCACTGACTCATTCATTCATTCGTTCATTCACTCATTCCCTCCTTCATTTTTCATTATTCATTACCTCAGTCATGGACTCATTGGTTTTTCATTCATTGCCTGCTTGACTGTCTTGATTCATTCATTTATTCGTTCATCCCTGCATCCAATCACTCATTCATGGACTTGTTGATTTTTCATTCTTTGCTTCATTGCCTCATAAGTTTGGTGTTTCATTCATTTATTGGTTCATTCATTCGTCAATTCATTCCTCCATTTGATTTTTCACTCATTGCCTCATTGAATTTTAAGTTCAATGATTGCCTCATTGATTCATTCACTGATTCATTCATTTATTAACCTTTCATTCATTCATTCATTCATTCATTCATTCATTCATTCATTCATTCATTTGTTCGTTTGTTCGTCTTTTTGTTCGTTCATCTCCTTGAAGTCATGTTATTCGATCTGTATCGCAAGAACCATTTGCCCATGCACATCTCATCCTCCATGGTGCGGGATGGCCGGACGGATCTGAAGGTCAAGATGAAGCCAAGCGGCTGTTTCAGCGCGTGAAGGATGCCTTTGATCACTTGAAACTGGGTCCAAAACAGCAGCATCTGGTAGTTTCATGGAAAACGGGATTTATCTGGAACTAATAATTTAAAAAAAAGTGATCACAATGGGATATAAACAGAATGGAACACAAATGTTCATGGTGGTTTTATCATCACATAAGTGATGGTTTCAAATATTGGTTGGTGTCAATCATCACTCACAAGGAATTTGTGGATGGGTTGTACTCACCAGAAATGAAGATACCCTCCAGTGTCATCAAACGTGGTTGGCTCTGAAATCCTCGAACTAGATGGAGATCTTAATGGGAAAAATTCCGTTGCCATAGTTGATTGCCAGAGGGTAGCTAATCAACCGTGGTTGAATCATCAAACATGGGCTGGTGTAAAATAAACCATGTTCAAGGATTTTTTTGGATTGTTTTTATGTGCGTTAATCACCAAAATGGATCAAAATGGAGATATGAAGTGATAAATGATTGTAAGTTGGGTATGAAATGGGTGATCCCCCGGTATGTGCTTAGTAAACATGCATAGTTTACACCACCTATTTGTGGGATGTTGGAGCCTCGTAAATTTGGCCTATTCGGAAAAGTTGGTGTTGTTCTTGAAGGAAGTTCTCCAGGGTGAAAAGCCCGTTGCTTTGTGAGCACAACCAACTCGTCAGTGGGTAAAATGTTTGGGGTTGATGCTGCGCAGCCGCACCACCAGGAACGCCGTTGTGAGATGAACGCATCCGCAAATGAGGTCACTGGGCCAAGGCTACTTCTCAAGCAGCCATTCCAATCAACAGAGGAATATGTACTGTATAAACCCTTCTGAATTTGGCTATGTAGCTAGAACATCCTCCAATTATAAACATCAAACCTTGGAGGTATTGATCCATTGAACCAATTTATCTTTTGGAATCTCAAACCGGATTTTCCCAAGAAAAAAACATTAAAAACCGTTGGTTTCCCTTGAATACAATGACTTTTGATTGCACAGAGCTAGGGCGACACACCTGGTAGAGATGGCCAAAGGGCCCTGGGCACGGCACGTGAAACCATCCAGAAGTGCTGACAATTTATGAAAATGTCATCTTAAAGTTCAAAAGAAACAGCAAATATGGATGAAATCTCCAATCGAAGAGGTGAAACCATCCAAGCTTCAGAGACGATGCAGCCAAGGGTGAGGTCTTCCCATGCCGTGGCGAAAGATTCTGCGCCAAAGCGCGCGCGTATTGCGCAAAAGGGATGAGGGAGACCATACGTCGGAGATCTTGGGGGTTAGTTCTAAAAAAAAACATCCCCCAATGTGAATAAATGTGAAGAATTGTCCCAAGTATGAGAAAATGCACTACTAAACCATGGTTTCTCGGAGGTGTTTAGTACTAGTACTAGGGGGTAGATTGCACTAAGGAAGTAGGGTTTGCTTCCCAACAGATTATGGTTATTGTGACCCTAGTTTATACCTATTGAGAAACCCAACTGCAGCCCAAAGTAACAGCCGCAAGTTCGCAAGTGGGTCATAATCCAACTTATTTATGAATATTGTAGTTGTAGCCCCAGGTACAAGTATTTGGATTTCTGGGTAACTTGGATGAATTCTAGCTGTTGTTCTGCATCATTCTTGGGGTTGCTATAGTTTTATGCAGTGTATCTAAGGTTAGCAACGTAAATGTTTCACAACCTATATTTGACCCACATAAAACCTAAGATATTCCCAGTTTTCCAGACATCTGGATAGATTTGCAAGGACCTCACGTCGAGACGTCACCGGAGTCAGAGTCAGATCTTTCAGATTAGTGAATCATAGTGTATCCAGATATATCTAATTAGATTAGTAACCCCCAGTTAATATCTAACTAGTATCTAGATACACAATATCTATCATAGTGGTAGTAACCCCCAGTCATAGAAAAGTTGGAAACCTGAAAATGATGGAGAGACAGCGTGGAACTACGATCCTTGTTTCACAATTGTTGTAATCTTTTTGGGTGGTCTAATGTACACAATTCAAAAACTAACAAAAATACATCTGGAAAATTATAAGCATTATACCCAATTGGTTACACCTTCAATGATACCCCCCACAAACTGCAAATCCCATCCCCCGTTCATATTAACCATCCCCATTCTATGGTTCCAAACATGTGGTGTCATCCTCAACAAAAAAACGTTTTGTGGGGTGTGTACGTCATATGAACGGGGTAAGGGATGAACGGTGGTTCAATTGTTATAAACATTTATAAACCGCTATATTTCGATGAATACAAGGTTAAACCAGTTAAACCATTAAACCTCAATTAAGCCTCTTAAAAGTAATATTCCCAAATGGGAATCCCCAACATGGCTCCATAGATCCTGTTGAAAATGGATTGATGACCATCCCAGAATATGGGCACATCATGGTGTATCATCGGACTTTTGATTCTGATTGGTTGTATATCCCATTACATCCCATTACATCCCCATTCATACAATGTGAGGCCCCCTAGATAGCTAAGTTGGTTTATAACTCCAATAAGTATGGTTTATGATACGCAAATAACTATACTATTCATGGGGTTTATCAACCAACTTAGCTATCGTTCGGGGGCCTCACATTGTACCCTATTTATTCCCTGTGAACGGGGGAAAAAACGAACCCTCGCAGGTCACCTATGAGGAGGGCGCGCAATTCGCTCGCGACCATGGTTGGGGGGCCTTGATGGGGATGGAACCAGCCCAAAAACTTGGGGACTTATCCAGAAAAAATGGGGAAATTACCGAAGTGAACCAGTAGAAATTGGAGGTTTATCACCAATATGACTGATTGGTGATTTTTATGTTTGGTGTATATATGTATGCACGCAACGATAAAAAATAGAGATATAAGTATAAAAGCAGTGAACATGACCCTTTGGTGATTTAAGTGGGTGGTTTGACCCGTCACAAATAGGTGATGTGCCAAGAATACATGGGAATATGATCGGCCAAAATCTGGATCTAAACTGTCAAGGATTGGAGTTGCTTATCGGAGTAGTATGGGAGTCTTTTGGGAATGGGAGTCCCATCATTGGCGCTCTCGGTCAACTCCACCAACAATCTTCTTGCAGGTGATCATAATGGGACAATGGATGAATATGGATTAATTATGATAATCCCCAAAGTGGATTATGATAATTCCCAAAATTTACTTAGTATAACCCCCCATGATTATCTACCAACCAGGGATTTGAACACTGCTCAATTCTTGCGGAGATCTCGTAGCCAAATTAGGTCTGATCTTCAGAGAGACCTCTGCCAAGACAGCGCAGAACGTCGAGGAGGTGCCACGATAACCAGTGTGGTGAAGAGATTGATGGCTGGTAAGGGTTGGAAGCCCATTTTTTGGCAAGTTAACCCTCCGGTTCCAAATTTCAGTTTAATGGGATTTTACAGTGGTTTGGTATGGATTTACCCTGCAAAAATTGGGATGTGGGAATTGCCCTTTGGGAATCAAACATGGCAATGGAAAATCCCCTATTTATAGATGACTTTCCCAATGAAACCTTCATGAAAAGGGGATTCCCCATTCCCACGTTTGATTGCCAGATGTAATTGGGAAAATTTAGACAATCCATTTGAAATAGCTATCATCCAGGACAGCAAGGAAAACAAAGTGGTTGATTCCATCAATTGCAATTCTGGGATCATTCCATTATGAGACAATTCCATCTAAAGGGGGAATGTATGGGAATGTGATAATGAAAAGTTCATTTCAGGACTGTGATCACCAATACTAAACCGCCAATTGGGTGGTTTAGACACTCAACCCAGTTCAGGTACAGTTGGGGATTCTTTGTTGTGAAACTGCATTGCCACGGTAAACCCTCCGGTAATCAAACATGGGAATCCTGGGAATGGAAAATGTTTACAGATCATTGTCCCATTAAAACCTTTATCTATAGGCTATTTTCCCATTGCCATTGCCATTGCCATATTTGATTACCTGAGAGTACTTGGATGTTCATGTGGGCAAAGTTATGTCGTGACGTCACTTGCCCACCCAAGAATCATCCCAAAATTGCGGCCTTTTGGGGTTGGGAATCAGGATCATGTGCCCAGAATGATTGATTCAAACTATGGATCTATGAACAAAAATGGCACTACAAAACTATGGAGAACCTCAAAAACTCTCGGAATTCACATATATTCACATATGCGGGCCTGGTTGGATCATTTTGATGGGGTGATGGGCTTTTTCACTCATGATTTTGCAGATACCCAAGTGGTGCTTGGAAGAGCAGTTGGATCCCCAACTGGATCCATGAAAATCTGATGGATCTGGGGTCACATGGACCCAACGTGATGTTTTTTGGACTTCGAATTGCCAACATATGGAGGTTTCCTAAAATAGGGGTACCCCCAAATCATCCATTTTAATAGGATTTTCCATTATGAACCATCCATTCTTGGGTACCCCCATTTTAGGAAACCACCATATCCAAGTTTGAAGTCGCCAGCAGATGATTGGAGGCTTTTGTATCCCCGTGCTGGTAGCATCACACTTTTGCGCTGATAGAATCAGTTATACCCTCTGGTAATTTAACATAGCCATGGAAAATGACCCATTTATAGCTGATTTACCTAACCTGTCCTATTAAAGATGGTGATTTTGCATAGCTATGTTCAATCACCAGAGGGTAAATAGAAAGCTTGGGACATCTTCCATTCCACCACCATGCCATCTTGTAAACGTTCTCGCGACAGAGGAAATCGTCACAAAAAGGGCAGTCATTTCAGGTTTGCAAAATGGAATGATTCTGAAAAAAGAAACTGTTCTGCTTGGGGGATGAAAGAACCCAATATTAAACCACAAGAAAATAACTTGACAGGTGGATCATCCACTCTCTTCCCAGGATTTTTCCATAGAGGCGTACTTTGGGCATCAGCAGTGGTTTGCACCAACTTGCCACTGATCTTGACTCGGGCACTTTGCCGTCCAAGCGTGCGGAGGACCGACGCTTGGCTGGACCTGGACATGAAGGGCACTCGTGGACCAAAACTTGGTACTCGGCCAGGAAAACAGCGATCTGCAGCCCCCAGCCGACTTCGCCCTTGTGGCAACGGGGACTTTACATCTCGAAGGCTCCTCACCTTGGAGCGCCTTTACAAAAGCATGCCCGAAATGTGCAACTACTTGCTTGGCCACAACGAGGCCTACACCAGCCATAAGTTCCGTCGCATCTTCACTGCTCCACCGTGCCTTAGCGCACCAAGTCCTGCAACTTTGTCCACAGCTAAGAAGTCAGGGATCCAACCGGTGACTTGGTGGTTCACCCCACGAGCCTAGGATATGGAACCATTATGAACCCCCATTCAACGCGAACCACGTAGGGTGAAGCATCAAGTATCCACTTGTACAGTCTCAAAACCGCTTGCCCCATCCAACATTTTGAGATCCGGAAACGCGAGGCCTTTATCCAGACGGCCCGGAAGATTTATGAAAACATCCAGAACAACGTCTACGACCTCAGCAGCGAGGCACGGATGGCATAACCCACGAATGGGGGACTTACTAAAAAGACCAGTTTCTAACTAGGATGACCTATTCACCGGGGTAACCAATTTCTAAGCGGATCCTCCAAGTGTTTGGTGTTAACTGAGTTGTTCTTCCAGTGTGTCCTAGTGATTTTACCACAGCCGCTGACCATTGATCCTAACTTTTCCGGAACATCGCAGAGTATCAATGAATGCGCCCAAAAAGAGGTGCGGTTCAAGTCTAGAATGATGACAATAATAAGAAGAAGAAGAACAATAATTCATTCACACATTATTATATATATATATATGTATATATATATATACAACTCACTATTCATCCCGATTTGTGCATTGCACATGGTTTATACCAAAGATTCGAGTGTCCCAAGAATTACAACTAATTACTCTAACCATCCCCATCATTGTTGGTTTATCCCCATTAAATTAATTTTGAATCCAGATAAATGATGGTCAAACGGTTAAACGGTTAAGCCTTTGCCTCCCCCAAGCTCACCCCTCAAACTCTCTGTCCTTCGCTCAGAGCAGCGGCATCAAAGTCGGTATGCCACCCTCAGGCGGCCGGTATTTAACATAGCCATGGAAAATTGCTAATTTGGGATGATTTTCCCATTAAAACCTCCATTTATAGGGGATTTTCCATGGCTATGTTAAATAACCAGAGGGTAATGGGGATAAATTCGGATATGATGAATCTACAACAGGGATTCCATGTTGGTTCAATGTGGTGACCAATCATCAAACTTTTGGGGAAAATTACTCGGAAAACTGGGGATATTTTGCGGGAAATCCCAGAGCTCGCCCTTGTCGCCTGAAGGAATCCTGATGTCGCCCTAAAAAATGGCATATCTCGAAAACTTGGTGTGTCTGACATGGTTAAAATATGGATCCAACTCTAGGCTTAGTAAATAGTAGCTGTATAGTGACTGCCGTATAATCAGAGCGAGTACTACAATTTGATTTTTATGCTTGGTGTGAAACAGACAAACTATCTTAATCATACAATTCTCCTTGCCAGGATCTGACCCATGCGCATGAGTGGATGAATGCAACAAAGCATGCAATGATTTGCCGTAAATCTGGTCGTTTCGAATGAGATTGTTTGAAAATAGGGTACCTTTACCTCATGGTTTGGCTGACCACTTCCCAACTTCCATGCGTGGCTGAAGTTGGGTATGTACCATGCTTGACCAACCTGGAAGCCTAGTTCGGAACAAAAATTCGCCATGGTTGTTTCCATCCCAATTCTAGGGATAGACTTCGACCCAATGTTTCAGAAAGCGCTTCCCAAGCATCACAGTTTCAGCTTCCGCAACAACGGCAGGTGCTGGCTATCAGCATGGCCCCCCACGTATGGACCGGCATAACCAGACCACCTGCTGTGGGAACTGAATGGCGGGAGCGGGAGCCCTGTAAAGACAGGTCCCATGGAGTCCAAGAAGGAGGGACTGCCGGTGGTTGCGCTTGGGATTCTCACTATAAAATGCATTGGAGACAGTTGAAATAAATGATGATGATGAGTGCCAAATTAGGGCTGATAAATGCTGATCAAAGGACATGATTATCATGATACTTATAATGATGGGAATGAATGATAATGAATGACATCACAATGGGATTGAGATTGGTAGAAAAGGTTGAAAAAAGCAACCCCAAAATGGTTGTGGAAAAATTGGACACCCGCTTCAAGGGTTTGTTTCTATGTTTTTGTTTGTTTTGGTTGATTGTTACTATTGATTGTTCATTGTCATCATCACTATGATTACAGTACATTACAGTATCATACAGTCGAAGGAGTCAATCCACCATCATCAAAACCAAGCCGATGCCACGTTTCCAGAAGGAGCATCAAATTCGCCGTATGCAGCGGAAAAGAACGAACCCCGCCGGATGCGGAATTCGCCCATGGATGGCGACAACTCATGGAGAAAAATGTGAATATTTAGCCAGCAAAACTGGCGATTTAATATAGTCTTAAAAAAATGAAGAATGGTGATTTAACTAGAGTCACTAGAAGAAATGGGCAAAAAGATGCGAAAAGTGTGATTTAGCCATATTCAAAGGTAATTTTGTTCAGCCAACCAAGATTTCCAAAAAATCAATACTGGATTTCAACATGCGGATACAGTACATGGCCTTGAATCCCAGTTGTTGGTGGTTGAATCTGGATGTCTTGATGGATACTCCTTTCTCTTGGTCCACCATATGTAGAATAGCCTGTTTATAGCTGGGTACAGCATACACCATGTGCATATTATCCATACAAAACACGTGTATATATATATATATATATACATATATATTACACATGCAGTCATACAGGTGAGGTCTGGCAAATTCACTTGAAGCAAGGCAAACACGCACACATGCAGGATTTCCGAACAACAAGCGTCGAGGATTGAAGACCGCGTCAGGCGAAGCCAATTGATGTGATACAGGAGCAGGTGTCACGTCTAAATCTGAGTTTGACATCAACAGTGACGAATGGGTTTGCCCAAAAGTAGGGATATCTCAAAGTACATCAAAGTAAGGCTATCAACAATCGATCATGTAGGAAGTTTGGGATTATGATGGGCATGTTGGAAATAGTCGGATGCGAACGTAATGGTGTAGACAACTGAACATATTATATTCTGGAGTATTGTTTTTTCTATAAACGGGTATATTGGTATCCTAACCAACTAAAACAAAGCACGGTATCTAAGATTGACCATGCCTAGACCTTTCCATAGTGGGAGTGACTTTGACCGTACTGTTCATGAACATGAATCGCTCATGTCTTTTAAACCTTTCCCGGGCGCACAAACCAGTAATGTGCCAAAAATAGTTTTTTGTGTGCCATTCCCCACTTCAAAACAGCATCAAGTTGAATTTGCAATCATACACATGAACGCATGTATTTTCAGGGTCGCCTCCCATAAATCAACCCAAGTGTGCAAACCCACGATTTGTGTAGGTAATTCTCCCTCGGAAACCATGGGGAGTCTATCTCTAATTGTATGTTGATCTACTGGTGGGGTACCAAATGTAGGTCGATACGCATTGATTTCACTGTAGTTGTTCAGGCTCCCAACCTCCACGTGACTCCTGACTCTTCGTAGTGGAACGGTTGTAGGTGACACAGGCCGCAACGAGATCGCAGATCGTAGCTGTCGCAGCCGAAAATCAGCCAGGCTCCAAAGGATACAACGAGTTCACGTCTTTTAATTTATGCATGTCCATATTATATAGATATATATGTATGATCCATATTTATTTATTTGGGTTATTGTTATATCATGTTATAGCCAAATATCCATGTATCCATAAGTTATCATTATTCTTCGGATATACAATACTGATGTGATGCAATACAATATGGGATCACCGAAGATAAACCATCCCCACTAACCAACCATGACTGAGGGTACATCAAATCATCCCGTTTGTGGGCTATACACGATTTCATAACTATTGAAAGCGCGATCTTGTTCCAACAGAATCACACTATTTTGCCCGGTAAAGTCCCTGCCTTTGGGTGTGTTCAATCATTTTACATTTCCTGAAACCGGATAGAGTGAAAAGTTGCAGAAAGCTTCCAGCAACAAATCAAAGGGTTCCACTAAGCTTTCCCAACAAAATTAGTCCACTGATCCATCCGAACCCCCTCCGAATTGGCTTTAAATAAATCTCAAAGGTGTTCCCAGTCGTGAAGACTGCCTAGCGACCCTCCATCTAGTTTGCTTCTTAAATGAATTCATTGAGTGCTTTCCTCTTTCCCAATTTACTGTCCACGAATCATCCAATATACCCACTTGCACCTCTTCAAGCGATTATAAGCCATGGCCGGTTTGTTAACCACACTTGAAGATACTGTTGATTTTTTCAACCATACCCAAAAAGATTGGATTTAAAATACAAAGTTTACCACATGACTTTGCTCTTCCTCTTGCTTCGGTCTCTCCCTTCGGCCCTCTTTTGCTCATGTTCCGCATGGCACCCGCGCGCCGGACGCAGCGTGGCTGCCACCGCTTTCCGTCCGGTTCTGTGCAGAGAACGGGAACGTCGTTCGACCCGCCGTCACCGTTCGGTGGTCGACGGCAGGAGTGGTTCTGGGTAAAACATGGTAAAACCCAGAGAAAACTCGCATTTAAGCAGCAGAAGTTTGGATTTGCCTAACTTACCTCGCAGAGAAAGGTGCTTATTTCCCCAACATTGATATTTGGGTGAACGAACTGGTGAATGGCAATGATGAAAATGGGCTGTGAAATTATGTAATCACATCAACTGGTGTATGGTAATTAGCCATGGTTTAGCCACAAATTGGGGATTCAATCCTATGCCGCATAGCCGTTAGGTATCTAAGTTGAGCCATTTAGGGCCTCACAGGCTCCAGTCAGAGGATTTGCAGCCAGATATCAGGATTGGTTAACACGGTTGAAGATGTCCCAGTTCGGTGAACACGTCTAGAAACTAAGCCGGAGAAACGGCTCCCATGCATCTCTACCACTCATCATGTTTTCCTGTAGATATGGAACTATTTCCTGGCTATACATGGAGGAATCTAATCAGCAGCTGAGAGTTAAGTTGCTTAGAGGTTATCCAAAATGCATCAAAATGCTGAGTTAAGAAAAACATAACCATGACCCATTGGGGTTTCAAATCTGTTGGCCACATGATTGCCACCGTGCATAAAATCCTTTTCTGTGGCTTTGTTTGAGAATAGGGCGTTCCAAACTGCAGGGGTTGATCATTAGCAGGTCTCATGAAATTTAATGAAATGTAGCAATTTTGCGAATGTAGACTCTTGGGTTAAAACCACCAACCACTGGAAACGGTGCTTTGGACCACCCGGAACCACTCCAACCATGCGCGGACCATGTGGAAACATGTAGTGGAGGCATCATTGGTGACGCTCGGCCTTTGGAGAGTCAAAAAAAAAGAATACCATTGCCTTGTCAAAAGGAATCTGATTAAACTGAATGGGCAACAATCCGGAAATTCAGCAGTGAGTATGAGGTGGATTTGTTTGGCTATAAATCCAGTTTTTGCCAGCACAAATATGGCTTCCTCTACAGAAAATCAGGATTTCTCCGGTAAACATTGCAATTTGCCACGGGAATCTGCTAGAATGTGAGGACTGAAAACAGGCGACGGTGATGCAATCAACAGTCTGGAGAACTCACAGCAACCAAAAATGGGAGAGCAGCCCCAATCAACTTGGATTTGCTGAAGATGATTTGGGTGTGTCTGAAATTGGTTATTTTGACAGCGCAATTTGCATGAAATCCAATGAAACCCAACTGAATCCCATGAAATCCTGGCCAATTGACACCTTCAGATCCTCATCTTCTCATGTCGGGCGCCACCGGGATGGAGCGCGCCGGGACTGATCTGCTCACGTTCCACCGGGACTAGTTTTCGCGAGAGAAACCATCCGAGCCGCTAGCCGGGAACGCGGTGGCGACGAAGTGTTCTGGGAGGATCTGAAGTTTAGGGAAATGAATCTTCCAAAGAGGTAAAAATGTGTTAAACACATTTGGAGCTTTTGTTTCTAACATTGATCCAAGTGAAGTTGGGATCTAACGCATGAAACAGTCGAAATGAGCCACACTGATAGAGAAACAAAACCAGAGAATTTACAACAGCAAAAAAAACATGATCAGGGGTTTGACAGTTGATGGTGTTGTTCTGGGTGATTCTATATCATATCTTTAAAGGCCTTACAACCACCGCATCGTGTTTGAGGGCTAGAATCTAGAAAAGAAAACCAACCGCTACCATGGTCTTACTCACGCTTAGTTCAGGCGTGTCAAAGTGAGACGATTCAGTCAGATAAACTGTGGGTTCATGTATCTGGGGGATCAAATCACAAAGGGGAGATTGGGTTCCACCATTTGCTAAGGCCATAAGCAGCAGAAGCTCCCTACAGTTCAGCAGTGAAGTCCAAAACATATTTATGTAGATGGGTTTCTCCAAAATGAGCGGGGTATACTGTAGGGTATACATCATTTTATAGCAAATTGGGAGAGCCTTGCAGACAAACCCATGACTTTCTAGAGGCCTGCCTATTGATCTCGGGGAATAGGAATATGGAGATTTGTCAAATCATTATGACTGACCCAAAGTTGGGACCCTTTTCACACAGCCACTAAACAGTATGGCCACTAAATAGAGGCTGTAAACCAAGCAAGAAGGTGGATGTACACAAAGATGTATTCTTAGGACATACGATCGAAATGATTTCAATAGTATATAGATCACAAAATGCCTGATTGATATGCCCAACCACTGGCCATTGTTTTTTCAGGCAGCAATTCGGAGGCAGGATGGTGTATTCAAGGGGCACTAATCACCGCTGAAAATCTGCAGAAGCTTCCCCGCATCTTCTAGGTTCAAACCTCACACTAAGACATGGAAGCATTTGGTGAAGCATGCAGACAGAGCGTAGGTCGAAATTACTCGAAATTATAGTCAAGAGCTGGTATAGCATCCAAGCAAAGAGCTGGAGATCAAGAATCATCCACTTATATCCAGTTAAAGCCTATTTGGCTGGTCTTCATGAGAGAATCCTCAATGGAAAACTATGAATGATATACCCAGCCAACCAATTGAGATAATTTTGCAGGAGGTCCCAGTGATGGTGCCCATGACGAGCATATTGATATTGTTCAAGGGGTTGGCTCAACCACTAAGCAGTCCATTTACAGTATGTTGGAGCATATTGGGCTATCATGGGCCATCTAAGAGCACAGCTGCCTTTTGCAAAAACTGCCGTACTGCACTATGGCAGTGGCTCAAGTAGTTGGGGCGGCGACCTCAATGGCTTTTGGGGGTTGAAAATCGCTGTGAAACCACCGTGGTTGAGGTGAGATCCCATGGTCTTTACAAGTTGTTATAGCGTACACACACATGTTTCAAGCTCTGCTTGTACGAAATCATGGATTTTCTTCGGTCTCAAGGCAAGTTTCTCAGGTCCACATGTCTTTAGTTCCCATTTTGGTGGGATTTCAATATAATCGGGGGAGGGGAAAGCCATGAAAAAATCCCACTACAATCCCATTTAAATCCCAAGTTCCTATGGTAAAATCCTCATGGAAAGAGCATGAAAAAGCTATATTATGCAAGCCGCAAACAGCGCTTGCACAGGCCAAGCAAGAAAATGTTTTTGTACGTTTTGGTGTACGACATGGTATTTGTGAAAAAACACGGTTGTTGTAAAACAACATTTTGTTTTGCACACGGTTTTTGTGACTTTTGTGTAAACCACCGTTCAAATTTAAACCGCGGCATGCGTGTAAAGCAGGGTTTTGGAAAAGGCCAGATATAGAAAGGTTACATGTGTAAAATGTGTTCCATACAAAAACCAGTGGATGGACAGGCCACCTATATCAAATCTTAGATATAAGACATTATAAGAACAACGGAGCAAACCGATGGCAAACAGAGCAAAGAAGGCACAGAAAACATCAGAAAACCATGGAAAGAACCGCAAAAATGCGTGCGTTGACCCAGGCGTGGCCAGAGTTGAGCCCAGCATATAGTAATGAAAGATGAAGACGAACAAAAACCCGCGCCAAGGGAAAGTCTAGACAAAGACATAAGACAAAATAGACAGTACAACTACGAACAAGCAAGATCAACAAGACACGCCTGCAGGCCGGCGGATGTCGTGGGCCTCTTCGATCATTGCTAACAGCCAAATGAACGGTTCAAATTTCTGTAGCCTCAATATCAATCCTCATCAATGATCGGCAATAATCCCCATACATGAGATGGTAGGGAGTCAGACATGGAGAAGTAACCTCCCAAAAAATATATAAAAATATCATATGATTATCTCACATGGGAACATGATTTCTCTATGATGATCCCCATATTCCGAATAAGCTTTGTTTTGAAGGAATACTATTCCGCAAATCATGCAGCTCCCAAGGTCACTGGTCAATTTGAGGACTGCTGTGAGGGCCGTTTGTTGGGCCCGGCACTCTGAGCGGAGTTGGCTGCGAAACATGAGAGTTGACCAAGAAGAGTGAATAGGCTATAACAATCCCAATACGTATCAATGAATCAGGTACTACCCTCTGGTAAACTAACATAACTATTGAAAATGGCCATAGAAATAGTGGATTGTCCCATTAAAATGGTGATTTTCCATAGCTATGTTAGTTTACCAGAGGGTATACTCCCCAAAGTTAAGGATGTTAAGGATTGAATCACCCATTTCGTGTTTTTGACAGCCATGGAGTTGGAGGAGACAAGGGATGTGTGCCAGTCAGTGGTGGTAGTTGTAAACCCGGTCGTATAAGCCACAACCCGTACATCAGCGGTGGAGTACGGCATTATAGCTGGAGATATACCGTACATCACCCACATATCAATGAACATATGTGAATATAATGTATATATTATATACATATTTATATATACCCGAAACCGCCCCCAAGCCTTATATATATTATATTTACAATATATATATATATTTACATATGTATTTATATAGTTATATATGTATATATAAACAAATATATATATATATATATTATACATAGTATACTCTTTTGATATTCCATCCATACAACTGGAGACTGGAGCGTTTCATTTGGTTCTTAACCACCAAATCGATTTCTAGGTCGCGCACCCCAAAGGAAAACATCGCATCGACAGGGTCTCTGAATGGTCTCTCGATCACCTCCAAATGGGTCATGCTCCACCATAGTAAATGACCGAAGAGTAGCTCTTGGCCAAATTTGGCTTCGTTTTTTAAATGTGGATCCCCAATTCATGGCAAGTTAGTGACCATAATGCAAGACATTTGGGGTGTTTTATATAAACGGGAAACGGAATTATTGAGAACAGCCATTAGATTGGCCGCCAAATGGCCTGGGTTAGCCATGTCCATCGATTTTGCCAAAGGTCGAGATCACTCCCCGGATTGCCCGAGGTGCTTGGGGTTTGGATTCGTTTTGTTGAGCTGTAGCGGCGGTACCCAAACTTGTATGGATTGATATGTATATCATGGGAGAGTTCACAGTCAAAGATTCTGATTTATCTTGGAAGAATCGAGATATAGTTGGATAGACAACCAAGAATATGGAAAAGGGAGGTGTCTCAGAACGAGGGGTACCGGGGTAGCCGAAAATTGCCATGTTGATTAGAAACTGGTGACATTTGCTTCGTGAATTCTAGGGGGTCGGACAAACACATGTCTGTATCACACGGACAGCTATGCAGGTTGATGTATGAACGGATAAGATCTTGATATTGATACGCCCATCCGACCTACAAAAGGATTGGGGGGTAAGTGTCAGACATTTTGATGTGAAGATTTTAGGGGAAACTACACTCCTACCTGGGAGGATGATCGCAATTGACTCATGGCTGTTGGGAGAGGGTGAGACAACCAGCATGTTGTTAGTGTTGATGAGGATAAACAAGCAGATATGGCTGCCACGCAATCCATTGGTCACAAATTGGGACGCTTCACTATTAAAAAGATGACCAGAACCTGAGCTATCGCACAAAGGAAACTAACAACATGCCAAGTACATGTTCTTTTGCTGTGCAATTTGACTTGTACTTGCAGGAATCTCCTAAACGATAGAAGGTGTATTTACCAATATTTACCACCATTTTAGAGTACTTTCTATCTTTTTGGAGGTTTCCTAAGTCATGGGGGTGCCCCCAAATCATCCAGTCATTTGACCATGACTTAGTATTGAAAATCACAGGGACCTGGGGATCCCCCGTTTTAAGAAATATATTATGATGTATTATGGTTGTATAATTATATGGTATGATATACCAAAACACTCTTTGTGGCCATATTATGTTGCTATTGTTGAATGACCATATTTCGGGTGTCGATAAATCAATGATACCATTATCAGTGGTATCCTATCAATTCCTCAAAAATTGTAGCATAATTCACCCTCATTTTGAAGGCTGCTAGAAATCAACACGATCCACACAGACTGATCAGCTTCGCGGGCACGACGCAGGCTGTTGGCCATTCAATTCACTCCCACATCCAGGGATGAGGACACGGGCGAGCGATCGAAAAAATTGAGGTTTGGCACTTGAAACAGGGAGTGATAGGTAAACGAACTGGGGGGGTCATAAGCAAAAACGGGTGGTTTCAATAATTAAATTTGATGATATCCTGGGACATTTATATAAAATTGACTGAATTTAACTAACTGGTGTTAGACTGATACTTAAGGATACTTGCGGGAAATCAACCCTACATCAACTTTGTAACTACTGTAGTCATCCGACTGGTGGTCACTGGTTCTATTTTTCAGGGTGGAAAATCCCCTCTGGTGCTAACATGGCTGGAAAAGGCCAACTTTTGCCGGGAAAATGTGGGATAATCATCAAAGTCATGGGTGAATTTCCGCTGGTTTGTGTTCATGGGAATATAACCCAGTTCTACACGGAATAAGCCAGGAATTTGGGAAACCTCAGATCGCCAGTTCGGGTTTACCTTTCACCATTCTCCTCCAAGTGGAGATTGATGGTTGCTTAATAACCGGGTCTTAACCGGCAAAAATGTGGCATGTCAACCAACCTAAGGGGGGAATGCCACAAACAATGGTTGCTTGAAGGTTCGCTGTTGGGGCACATTAAGTTGACTAGTGCTGACTACTCCAGGTGGAGGACTTCATCACGGATCTCGGTGACCCCAGGAATCGTTCGGTGATTTTGCGATTCAAAATGGTGATGTCCCATAGATATGTAACAAATTTTCAGCTAAATGATGTTACTAGTTGTTTTTTGCTAATCAAAAATCGCAAGGTTTACTACTTGAAAACCCATGAGAAAACCCATGAAAACCCATGGTATTTTTACTTGTGAGGTAAGTAGAAAAGGCGGGATCTGACCAGTAAAAATACATGATCGCAAAATGGGATCTGACCCTGTGACGGCTACAGCGGCAACATCAAGAGTTAAAATGACATGTTGTTGACATGATATCAAATGATATATACTGTATTTACAATGATACTTCTATAAATGTGTTTTTTTTTTTCCGGGGGTGGGGTTGCACATGAACTAGAGTGTAATTCTCGCTAGCTGACATGGCCAAATCCACGAACAAACAAAACTGAAGCAAAAGATCAACAAAGCGCAGCAATCGTTGTAGACCATAACAGTCTCCTATGGCCAAAAATGTACTGAGACCGAGAGTAAGGATGAGTGAGGCCTTTGAAATGAAATATCCTGAAGTAAGATGCCTGGCCTGTCGGCTGATGTTTTCAGTGCCCTCCCACGCCACTGGGCCACCAGCGAGACGCGGCAAGTGAAGGAATCACATTTCTGAGCCTTTGTGCCAGATCTATGAAAGTCAGCATGCCATGTGGACCGATGTGGTTACAGGTCTAAAGCGCAGCTTTCCCTGTCGCCTGAGGCGGTGGATTCGCCACCTACGCCAGCCACCCAGGTGACGCAGAGTTCGACACAATCGACAAAGAAGACGGCAAGAGCGAGCTGGAAGGAAGGACAACATCCGCGGTTGTTGTACAAACTCACGTGGAGACCGCTTAGCATTGTTTGCACGCTTTGTCATATATCGAGATAGCCGCTGATATTTTAGAGTTGTGCTTCCTCAAAAAAATATTGTTGCCCATGGACCATCCGAAGCCTGATACAGAGCTACTTCAGACCCGTAGGATTGATCCATTTGCTTCTTCCTCCTGTACTGTGATGTGCGTCGGAGTGGGTGTGGTAGAATTCAGTGGGATGGTAATGAATGGTACGCTCAAATCATGGTGAGTCAAAGTCGATTGCCAATCTTTTCCACTAAAAGTTGCAAAGTCTCTGGGCCCCAAGTTTGTGCCTATATTTGATTCATTGCCATCGAAGGTTTCGACAAAAACCGTGACAATATTTCCAGTGAAAACTGTCCAAGAAGATTGCGATTCACTTTGCTATCTCCTCGGGTGTGACGATATCAAAAACCTTCAAAAAAATGAACATGCAGAAGATCAGATTTTCCGTTGAAATCTTATTCTGGCCCCACAGGTCACTCTCAGATGAACTGAAATGATAGAATGAAGAAAATCAAGGCAACGGTTTCCTCCAACTTAAGTCCTCATTTTTCATACCTTACCTACCAGCAGTTGGGAGTTTAAATCATTGAGTTTGAAATGTTTTAGTATGATTTAACATACAAAATATGATCAACATACCGCTACAAATGTTCGAGTCAGTTGGGGCAGATCCCAGGAGATCGCAATGGCGTTGCAGGCGGGATCAGGAAATGGGAAAAAATCAATGACTTTTAGGACATGAGTTTACCTGCAGATTTAGTTTCCATCGTGGATTTATCGGGGTATGAACCCTGATTTTTGTATCGCAAATTGTGAAGTTAGACCAACAAAAGAAGTGAGTGAATCATCAATGATGTAGATTTCAGCAGCAGAAATTGGAAACTAGACCACCACAAACATGACAGATGTTATCAACAACAGATGGGAAAGTATGAGAAACTAGACATCAATTATGGTGAAACCACCAATATGTCATTGGGACAATGGACAATATATGTGGGATTCTGATTAACAATGCTTGTATACTGGGCAGACCTTTGCCGTGTAAACATTGGTCCGATAGTTTAATGCATTCATCTTTCACTGGAGATGTTTACAGAGCATCTAAGAATCGCTAGGTTTAGTTGGTGGGTTAAATGGGCTTTCAAATCAAACATTTAGATTGGAAAACGGACAAGCCAATTAAAGGGATCCGTTTTTGAACATGTATTCAAAATTAGCATGTATACATGATGGTGGCAACTGGGATGAATGACGAATACCCTGACCGCAATGTAAAACCCCAGCTGGTAGATACGTATGAGGTATTGTATTGACCATTAAAATCACTCATTATGAGACTGTCAAACAACCTAAAATGATGATACAACCCACAAACTCCATCTTTACCTTGTGGTTATCAAACATGGGCAGGGAAAATTGGATTAGTTTTCCCATCAAAACAATACATGTATAGGGAATGGGCCATTGTCATTTTGAATTGCCAAAGGTTATCTAGATCCATGGAACTTGGAAAAGTTGAATCAGGATTCCGTGTCGGGTTTGATCATGAATTGTTGTGTCTCACCAATCGGATGATACTTACTAAAGATACTTGGATGTGCATTCCAATTGCCACATGGCCTGTTACACTATGAAGATAGATATAACCCAGTTCTAGGCAGTGAGAAAACACAAAGACAATGAACAAAAAGGATCAAAAAGGATCTAGACAAAACATGATAGATCTCTTAAATGAATACTTATATGTATGTATATGTATGCATATTTATATGTATATATACACAAGATTAGTAAATACAGCAAAGCAATTGAGAAAAAACAAAAAGAAAAAAGGCAGAACACAAGCAAATGAAGGTCAGAGATGCACACGAATTCAAAGAAACCACACCAGACTTTTTTCTGAAGCACCTTAAACTCAGGAGCGTTGAATTTAAGGGCCACATCGGCCACGTCCCAAAGAAAAACAAGGGACCCTGCCTTAATTTAAGGGCCGTGTCTCAAAAATAGTCTACAAAGTCAGGGCGATTCAAAGAAATTCTTCAAGAAAATGTTGGACGCCGCCTTGAGATCAGGGTTTGAATTTCCTTTTCGCGACAGGATTGGAAAGAAGGTTGGAGCATGTACATTCTTGCATGTTATTCAGCTAAGAAAATCGGATGCTATGTCTCCACTTTCAGGATTGGATGTATCATTAGAAAATGTTGGATTTTCAATGTCATTCTGCCACAATGACATTTACAGAACGACTTTCGCTTCGGGAACACATGAGAGATATTTCAAGGTGTACAAGATTACATGGATCTGTCCCCTTAAATGGTAGTATAATATAGGGAAAATATGAAAATTAACCCATGGATTTAGAGGTACCATCTTTCCAGACCCCACACAATCCCAGGCCGCCGAGTTGCAGAACTCGCCGGAGCAGGTGGCGAACCGAAACCTCCCATGGTTTTTTGGGACTAAAAACCATGGGATCAAGGCATTGCGTGGATTTGGAATAGCAAAATGTCTGGGCAGATGTTAACACAGGGTGTCTTTCAAATATGTGATTGTGGAGTTTCGTTGGCCCCAAGCAATAACAAAGGGTGTTTCTTTTTAGAGATACCTGTGCAAACTATGCAAGATCAGGGTGTGACCATGCAAAATGTTGGGTGTACCAATAGAAAATTGGCTTCAATGGGGATTCTATCAATCAAGCCTTGTAAACCTTGGATGGGCAGTTTAGTATTTTTATATCACCAAAAAATCTAATGTTTGCAGGTGTTCGTTTTGAGATTGGCCATGATACTGTCCTCCTTTTGAAGTAGACAATGACTTGACCCATCAAGTTGCACTTGTGTGTGCTGCTGGGCACTCACACCGAAGACAACCAAACTGCTGCTTACATCGGCGATGACATGAAATGCCCCCAACATGGCAGCATGTGTGATATCTTAGAGCAGTTCAATATCAAGAATTTGATATGTATAGACTATTTTGAACAACATACATAGATATGTTGATATGATATGATATGTTATGATATGTTTATATAAATTATAATATATATATATATACATATTATGTGTGTGTATATATAACACAACGGTGAGGCTGCGATCCATCTTCCCAGGTGGAAATGGCACCTGGCCCGGTGACCTACAGCATGGTGGATCCTGTGTCCGATGCCCCAGACATGGGCCATGCCACGGGGGATTGGGGCGCTTGAAAAACGGGTGGTTGCATAAATGAAGATATCCCCAAATGGGGGTTTCCTAAAATGGGGAATAGATGATTTGGGGGTACCCCTATTTTAGGAAACCTCCAAATAGGATGGTTTACACTCTGGTTATTTCACATAGCCATGGAAAACCACCATTTTTAGTAGCTAGGCTAAATCACTATAAATCATCTATAAATGGGCCATTTTCCATGGCTAGAGGTTAAATAACCACAGGGTGTATGGAAAAATCCGAAGATTAAAATGGATGATTTGGGTGTGTTTCCCTATTTTAGGAAACACCGAAATGATCTGCACATGGTAGGTGTTCCATATTCTGATTAGGATACCTGCCATAATTAGAAAATGGAGCACCTACCATTCATCCATACTCTAGTTTAATCAGAAATCCATCATTATCGAGATTCTAGTTCATTTTCTTGGAGGGTAGTGTGTGCAGTTACATACGGACCATGGGATGCATATCTCTGTTTGATGGAAGCCATCTTCGATGCTGCGAGATCCACAATGCCAACAAGTACAGTAGGGTATCGTTTTTCTGAATCACCCCAACAGGGTTAGCCTCTGGTAAACTAACATAGCTATTGAAAATGGTGATTTATAGTGGGTTTTCCGATTAAAAATGGTGATTTTCCATAGCTATGTTAGTTTACCAGAGGCTAGGTGTACAAAGGTTCTTGATTAAACCAGAACTTGCAGGAAGACGCCCCGCAGTCATAAGTTTGTTTATGACCCCATCCAACTAGAGACCTATCTACCACACACCATAGTCTGCTGGGGAACGTTGGATTTGGTTTCCTCGGAAAAGTGGTCTGTTTCAGGAGAGTTTTGATTTGGGTTTCCCACTGAAGCAAGTCCAGGTCCTTCAAAATGATGTCTTGGGGCTGGACAGACTAAGGGGTCCCAGCATCTTTCGCCATGTGTCAAGAATGATTTTGAATGATGGCGATCTGGAATCTACGATGTGGACCAATCTGATTGACAGGTTTGGAGCCCTACATGCAAGCCATCTTCCCTTCAGCAAATGGGTTCTCGGAAATGATGAAAACATATGAAAACCCATCCCCTGTTGATTAGTCTGAGAGTGATGTTACCCTTCAAAAATTATCGGTGATTATCATAATCCACTGGAAATCCCTATCAATCAACCAGTCCAAGGTGGGGCGAGGTACTGAAGCAGGCGCCGTGGGATGACACCCTAAATGCTGTCATCAAAGATGGCTGGCTGGAAAATCCCGTAGAAATGGAAGGCTATAGCTGGGATAAAGATGATTGCTATACGTTTGATTACCGGAAGGGAATTTATACATGTAGATTCATGCCAAAAATGCTTTGGTCAGAATCATCCCACGAATCGTGAATTTTATATCTTTGCATTCTCCCAACTAGTGATCACAGACCTTGAAATCACCCACCTGGAGAGGAAAGTAGTCTTTCAACCACTCATGGCAGGGCCAATGTTGGTTGCAGGATACAGTTACACCCTAAAAGTGCAACATGGAAGCCACAAAATTGCCATAGCCAGCAGAAAATCATCTTCCAGACCCCAGCTGCTCGGGCAGGAACCGTCCTGCGCCTTCAGATGTTGTTTCAGCTGTTGCCCTTGCTGTGTGATCGGATGCAGGCGGAGTTGTCGAATGGCGGGTGAGAATTTCAGCCACCAACAAAAGTGGGATTCGTAAACAAAAAAACTATGAGGTCTAAGTAGGTGAACTCGCTTGTTGTCTTTCTGCCCATCAGGGTCTTCGATGGTCTCATTTTGATTGCTTGTATTCCTCCCGGTTGGTCACCGTCCCAAGGGAGCCAAAGCAGCATGGTCTATGCCTATCCCAGTTGCAGTAGGATCCACACAACCAAAAAGTGGGTTAGATCATGGACAACATCTCGAAATATCCAAGCTAAAAAGCGGGGCATCATCCAATTTCCAAGCACTTGCGAAATTCAGTTGGATGCTCCTAGAACACATGGATATACCGTACCATGAGAAACTTGTGGAGACCAAATGAGATAAAAGATATATGATATATGTCACAAAAATGTAAGATACTTACTAGATATCATATCCTCAATTTATAGTTAAACATTGCTGGATCCATGAAGAAATGAAGGATGAATGACATCAGAGGTTCTTTTTTTTGTGCGTATGCCAAGGCAGCTACGTGGGAAAATAGATTCATCGGCTACCATTTGGTAATCAAACATTTTAAATAGAAATCCCTCAATTTACAGATGATTTTCCCATTAAAACTCCATTTGCATGTTTGATTACCAGATGGATCTTTGCCTTGCCAGAACGCCTGAAGCGAAAAAAGCTTGGCGTCGCTTCCTGTTTTCGAAACTTGGACGCCGACATGGGCTGCTGAGAGAAATCCATTGGTGAAGGGATGTTGTTTGCTTTATAAAAACAAGAAGATGGGATGTGGGTGTTTGCATATTTTTGGGGATACCTCCAAAATGGCAAATTTGCTAGGAAAAGTGATGATGAACCAATGGGGTTTTGGGATACTCCATTTTTGGGACAAGGCCATCCATATGTAACTCCGGTCCCCATTGACTATGTCCCACAATTGTGCTGCTACTCTTGTATGTGTTCTCTTACTCTTCAGACCATTGAGATCACTTGGTTGCAGGCATAGAAGTTTATCCCAAGAAGTGTATCGTGTTACCTATCGACTAGTCATAGCTTACTATTCACTATCGTCCGTACTGTGTTGCACCACTAGTCAAAGTAACCATGTTTGTGCTCACAGATTGCGAATCTGTGCTCTCTAAGATTCTGTCATGTTGGGTCCCAGTGAGGGGTGTGGTTGTTGTTCGGCTGAGACTAGAAGAGTTGATGGGACAGTCGAGGAGACATGAGGAGTCGATTTTTGACAAGTGCTCTGAAGTTTGCAGAATGGTGCATCTCGACAGAAAAGGTGTAACTCTCATATTGCTATCAATTGTGAGGGACCCTACGTAGGCACTAAAGATCATCGCGACTGCTGTGGTGATAACTGGGAATCTGCTGGAGCTCATGGGGGGATATCAGCTTGTGGGATTCCAGTCCTTGCAGATGCGATGGAATTACAAGTGTAGCGAAAGATGGGCAAAGGACCACTATTATCAGCGATGATGGACTCCGTGGTGAGGGACCTGGGTGTTCTCGAATCATCGCTCCAAGCGGAGGTCGATTACCATTGTCCCCCTTAATTTCAAATACTCCCAATACAGGACCCGAAAATAGATAAATCCAATGCAATTGCAGGGGGTATTCAGGATTTGCTGCAGAAACCTTAGATGCATAGTTGTTAATCATTATGGCAGGTAGATAACTTGATTTCGTCACCATCATGATTCTGCGTTTTATTCTCGATGTTTCACCAGTATGAACCATTATTAATAGAATTGTGGTTATATACTATAAATTGAGCGTTGTTAATCATTGTCAGGGAGAAATGCTGAATCAGTAGCAAGATAGCGTTCATCATTCTTCATTTAACCATGCTTAAATGTTCATCCATTATCGATTAGGCGGAATAGTACTACTCAAGAATACAACAATCGGAATTAATCCGTATCAACCATGAATAGTTCATCACTTTAGAAAAAACATAGTTATATTTTTTAATCAACCATTGTTACCCATTATCGGCCGTTAACCAATATCAACCATCCACCACCACAACAAATTTAAACCATTGTTGAACATCCTTCGCATCACCCAGCCTCTCTGAGGATGTCCTTCATGCTGTCCATGGTGCAGGCGACGTAACGGCTGCAACGCCAAAAAGTGCTGGAGAATGGTGATTTAACCCACAGACATCTGGCTGTGGCCTGCAAAAATGATTTGCTTTTGCAGAAAGATTGGATTTAACCAGCAAAAACTCTGATTTAGCCAACACGACATTGAAAATCATCAGCACATTTGGAGACTGAGTTATCAAAGATAGGAGATTTCAACATCAATCGTTGGCAAAAGGTGTCCAACCATTTCGGACGACCGGGATTGCACCAGTCAGAATGAAGAGTGCAGCATCAGAATTGGGGGTTCGCCTTCCAACGCTATATTGACCAAATGGGGACAATAGCCATGAGAGAGGTTACAAAGAATCACCATGATTGAGCATAACAAAGAAATGGTAATCGTCACCAAGAAGCACTGGAATGTTCAACAACAACAGTTGATCCCCAAGTCACAATGGGTTTCAATACTAAGTCATGGTTATTAATGAGTTGGATGATTTGGGGGTACCCCCATGACAAAACGACACCTGGTCAGGTGGCTGATACACTGATACCCTGACCATAGCTTGGCCTTTCAACATGGAAATCAAAATGTTGATTAGGGAAAATATGGAAAAGTCATTGAACTAACCTTCCGGTAATCAAACGTGGCAATGGAAAACCTCCCATTTATAGGTGATTTTCCCAGCTACAAATCTTCATGTATAAATGATTTTCCATCGCCACGTTACGATTACTACAAGGAAAATGGATTGCTATATTTGCTATTGCCAGGTTGAAGTACTGCAGGGTGTCATCATTATCACAGTAAGATTGCCATGAATTTGGGGGGTCAACCCCCACGTTGAAACAAACCCAAGTTATTCAAGTCATAGTGCTGGTTCTACCCCCGTTGTGTGCGTTTGTTTGGATATACGCTACCCAAAGAATCAAGGGCCTGTAATGGCCTGTGATCATTTTCCCCATTAAGATTTCAATTTGAGGGAAGTATCCCTGTTATATCCTATTTCTCCTCGTTAATGGTTCGACCACCACTGTTTGTCCTATCCTACTTGCATCTCCAGACTATCCCGAATGCAGGTGATGATTCTTGTGGTGGTGATCGCTTTGGACGGAGGCTTCGTATCTCACGAGGCACCGGTTTGGGGGGTTAGACAAGGTGAAGCATGGTGCGAGCTGCATGACCCTTGGCATCTACGGGATGGTAACATGGGTGTCTGAAAATGGCAACATGCCCTAAAATCGTCTTTTTAAATGGGAAAATGATGATAAACCATTGGATTTTGAGGTACCTTATTTTCAGACAAACCCACATTGTCACGTGGTTTGTTGTTACAACTTTCCTATAACTTCCTACAACTGAATAGCTGTTGTGGATCAACTGCGACATGGTATCAAAATATTTCTGACCATAGTCGTCACGATTGGATGTTTGGTGCGATACAATGGGGTGAACCCAAATAATGAGAAACTAACTACCCTCTGGTAAACTAACCTAACCATGGAAAATCACCAATTTTAATGGGAAAATCCACTATTTCAAGGCCATTTTCAATAGCTATGTTAGTTTACCAGAGGGTAACCCCAGGTTGTGATTTCAGAAATTGGGGATACTTGGGTGAAAATCGACCACAAATAGCTGATAATTGGAAGGGTTTATTATTGTTGCGAATCCCGCACTATTCATTCGCCCAAATTGTTGGGCTTCCAATTCAGATTAAGATTTGACAGGCGGAAACCAAACATCAAACACCAACTGACCAACTGTGAATAAACTGTTTGGCCAAGTATTTGGATGTTGCTGTTGAACTGCTGCAATTCTTCATCTCAACCTGAGAGCAAGCGATCACTTTTTTTTTAATGAAACGAATGGATGCATAGTTTAGTGCAACTTGCAGTTTGGACATTCTGATATGGTTAGATTTACTATGATTTACCCAACCAGCTCAATTTCTTTTCATACTTTGGAGGGTCACAGCTCAGATTGGCCATGGTTTTATAATTAACCCAAAAAAGAGCGTTGCAAACCAGGTTCCAGTTAGTAGGCCGTCTTTAATTCACACATGGTTATGACATATTATGACGATATATGATATAAGCCATGTAGAACCCACATCATGTAGATCCCATACATATCCAAGATAGAATCCATATCTAACCATATCTAATCCACAGGTATGTGTATATATATATACATACATTATACATTATATATATTACATACATATTATATAACTGGGGTATTTCATATCCTAGTTACCCGCTTACAATGCCTGGGTCGCACCTCCAAGCACCAATTCTAGCCCCGTCTATGGCAGCTTGGTGGGATGCAAAGGATGGTATGGAGACCACTGAGCGATGCTTGGGCCTACTCCAACAGCTGCCCTGCCTTCGACTCTTTGATACATGCCCATGTTGTGCCTACAGATCTGAGTTGGTACGATTTCTCTGTTTATGCAGCTGACATAGAGACTTTGGTGCACGGGGAATCACAAGTGCTTCAGAACGCATATGGACGTGTCTGAGAATGGTGCGAGACAAATAATGTGTTTGCAATGAAAAGGGATTTTGTGGTATGATAATAGGAAATCAGTGGTCATAGCCCATCTGTAAGTGATTAGTTATTGTTGGTACTGATCGATACTGGCTGGTTAATAACAAAAATACTGAATATTCTTTAGTGAAGGATATGATTCCAATTAGAACTAGGTCACAAGCCATGATTAGTAGTGGAAACATTAAGTTTAGGTGATTCAAAATCCCATCCACCTCATATCAAATATCTCCAATAAGGTAGCCTACCATGAGTAGATCCAATATGAAAACGGGATTTCAAGGGCAGCATTTGATATTAGCGGGAATGGATTATTGTTTTCCCACAAGGGTGAGTAGATCGGTCTCACACGACTTGATGTTACTAATCACCCACAAGAACAACTGTCGGGGTCATCACCCACAATATGTCATGGCAGTTATTGACAAAAACTACTGTTGGGGTTGTTTTTCAATAAGAACCCAACAATGGTTACATAATGCCATTTGGATCATGATATTCTCCGCAAAAACCATTTGATGTCCATAGTTTGCCAAGTCAAACCACATGTTTCATTGGTACAAGGTCTATGGTTTGCCGGTTACATCCAAGTTGTTGCAGTTGAAATCCCTAGTTTTTCCACTTCAATCCCATTGTTTTCCAAGTGAAATCCAACTTTTTTCCTCATACACTCCCTAATTTTCAAGACTTCACTCCCAAATTCACTCCCAGATGTTTCCCATGAATATTGATAAATATCCCGTTATATAAAACTTGTTCCCCAGGAATATCCCATGAATCTCCCAGATGTTTCCAGGACAACCCCATGTTGGGTCCTCATTTCCACCGCCTCGATGCGGCGGGCGCCAAGAATGCGGCAGCTCGGTGGTGACGGTGATGTCACCAGTGAAAGAATGTGGGAGTTCACCAGGAAAAATGGGACCATTTACCCCCTGGTAAACATACAAAAAGCTATTGAAAATGGCCTTAGAAAATGTACATTTTCCCAGTAAAAATTGTGATTTTCAATGGTTATGTTGGTTTACCAGAGTGTAGTGTGATTTTAAGTGGGTTTGTTTGAAAATAGGGTACTCCCAATTCCAATGGATGATCATGTTTTTCCCTATTTAAATGACTATTTATGGGTATACCCTCTGGTAAACATACAAAAGGCTATTGAAAATTGCCATGTATTTCGTGGATTTTCCCATTAAAAACATACAAAAAGCTATTGAAAATGGCAATTTATTTCGTGGATTTTCCCATTAAAAATGGTGATGTTCCATAGTTATGTTAGGCAATACCAGAGTGTAGTGTGATTTCGTGGTACGTTTTTTGGAGGATGGGATGATAAAAAATTTGGGATGATACTCAGGTGTTTTCTTGGATTTCACCAGGAAAATTCTAGATGTCACGGGGATTTTCTTGGGATACCAGGAGAAATTGGGAAATTGTGGATTTCAATAAGGAAAATGTCCCCGGATTGTCTTTCTGCAAAAATGGATGAAAGTAACAACTGAAAAAGTGAAAAATCGTGGATTGAGGGACCTGATATGGGAAAGGACGAGGAGATCACAGGCCCATCTCCCAGATCCCCAAAAGTGTGTTGCTTTTAATCAGCTCCTTGAAATATGGGAATGCAAATTGGGGAGCTCACCAACAGAAATGGCAGAAATGATGATTTAACTAGAAGAAGGGGAATATAGGAGAATATAGTAGCAAAAAGTGGCATATAGCGAAAACAATAAGAAGTCGGAAATGATATAACGCAGCCATTATAAATGATGCGATTGATGAGGATCAATGGATTTATACATTTGGGTTTGTCTGAAAATGGTGGGGTAAGGTTTGCCCTGGAGATTCCCATGTTAGTGGGTAAAATGGCGATCCAGTTGATCTACTGTAGCGGCAGACTACTTTTTAACAAATCCAGTTGACCCCATCAGAGCAGTATGAGGAGCTGGTGACGAGGGGCTCCCACCAGCACAATCGCAAACAGCCCAGAAAAGCGACAGGAAATACGCGGATAGAAGTAGCAAATAGTTTGCTAAGTAAGTAGCAAAAGATTTAGTTTATCCAGATAACCGGAATAGGGTCTAGGGTGATGGTTGCTGATGGTTGTATGGATTATAGCAATTCAAAATGGAGAGCAATCAGCAAATTTGGGATGAAAAATCGCCAAACGTAATGGATCAATGGGCACTCCCCAGTAAAGAAATCGGATTGTTCAATGTTCGAATGATCAAAAATCCATGTTTATCCCATAACTCTGGCTGACTGGAAACGACCTCTCTTGTTGACCTCAGACATAATATATGTATATATATATACATATATATATATAACTAGCGAGAGGAAGAAATTGGAGTGTTTCCAAGTTGTGCCGAAATATCGCCAGATAAGTTGAGTAGATTACCCCATTGAATTGAATCCAGCAGTTTCCATCCTTCTAAAATCCTCCAAAATGGCATCGCCTTTCCAGGCCAAAATCGCCAATGGCGAAGTTTGGCGGCTGGCATCTGTCGGCACACTTGGCGCATGAACATTGGATGTTGGAATGGAACAGACCTCCTGAGAATCAAACATGGCGTGGAAATCCCCGCAATGGAGATTGTTTGATCGGAAAGTCATGGGTTTGATGTTAGAATTGTATACCCTGAAATTATTGCCATTTGAAGCGGGAAAATGATGTGTTTTACTCATGAATTTTGGCAATGCCACACTTTAATGAACCCCCTATTGATCACTCTTAAAGCTGGATCTGGGTTTCTTCGAAAATGCGGTGTACCCAGAATCACGGGATGATCTATTCCCCATTCACTGGCCGTCTGAATTGAAGAGTTCAGTCTCCGAATAGTTCTGTTTATGTCACATTTCTATTTTCTATTGGTTATGTCCAACTTACCTTTTCCATCGCAGAGATGGCTTCAGAAGGTACAATCAAAGTGTCAGAATTTGAGGTTGCATTGAATTTAGGATTGGCCTCAGATTCCAGCATGTCATCGTCCTTGAAAACTGAGGTATCCTCTCCATTGTTGGACACGCCCAATTCATCGCCGTTGGTCTATTGTTTGTACATTGTTAGTGATCCCGTTTGTTGAGTCATACCCCCATGAATGTTGAGGACAATCTTTTTTTTGACTTATTCTCTTGAAAATGGTTATGGAATTCAAAAACGTTGGTTTGGAGGATGCCGTTCCTGTTGGAAACAGGTGAGGTGAATTCCCATTCTAGTTGTGTTTTTAGTAAGGTTTGTCACGGTTTGTCCCATTTCTGACGGTGATCATCATGGATTTGTTCAAGGGAAGATTTACAAGACGCCCCTACATTGGCCGGTCATTTTCCCAGCAAGAACTATGGGTTTTCAATTATTTTCCCTCCAAACAACAATCGATTGTTGCGTCCGCGTGTCCATGTCCCTTGGGTCCCTGCCTAGGCCACAATGTTGCATGCTGGTTGGATCCATCTGGTGGGGCACTGCAGGGGTTGGCGCTCAGGGCGAATTTGTTGGGAAACCGTCTAATGTTCAGCGGTCAAATGGGAAAAAAATAGATATAAATGAGATGCTGAAGTCATTTGCTCCAACTGTCCTTGCTGATAGTCCACTTTAGTACAACCATTTTGTGGCTGGCTCAATGAAAAACCAACAACGGCAACTCTGGTGCAGCTCCTCAGCAGTTCCTGCTCCCAGGTGGGGAACATCTTGGTGCAGATCCGCGCTGGAGCCCCTTGCCTTATCACCCGTTCGAGGGGTTGGTGTTCCTTTGGGCAACTTGGGAAATGATTTAAATGTCATCCACATTGGGAAATCGTATCATGGAATCATACAAAAAGATGTGTTTACAAGCAAAAAGATGTTTTACATGTTTAATTCGCCCACCCATCGTAACTGAGTGGGCAGAGTTCACCTACTTCTATGTTGATCCTAGCACAGGGCCGGAATAAACCAGAATAATCTTCCCAGCACAAAAGATGATGGTTTTAGGAACCAAAAAGTAAGGATTTCACTTGAAACATGGTGGATTTCCTTCATTTGGGTGGAAAAAAAGAGGGGATGCCGGGACAAGATTGGAAAGTGAACATGAACCGAGATTTTGGGGTTCCCCATTTTCAGACGAACACAACTCCCCCCATTGAGGCTCGAGTGAGCCCCAAATCTGCTCAAGTGAGCATCTTAGAGATGTCAAGGCAGTGAACTATACCAGACTACCCCCCAGTAAACTAACAGTTTGCTATGGAAAATGGCCCATGTATAGTGGATTTTCCCATTAAAAATAGTGTTTTTCCCATAGTTATCTTAGTTTACTGGAGGGTATACCAGACTATATCCATTTAAACAGCAACAAAAGACGCCCGAGAGATGCCATGGTGGTGTTGTCATCGGACCCCAAGGCATTCTGTCATTGTGGGATTTGATCCTTGGGGATGGGGGTGAATCACGAGAAATCTGGGTGTTATCCACCGGTATTGGAAAATGGGGATGGGTCAAGAGCTATTATTGCCATGGAGTAACCATCCATGAACCAGCAATTTTAGGATATCTCAGGTCCCAGGGTTTTGATTCAAGTCTCAAGACATCACGTGATGTTGCAGACAAATTTGGGAGAATATGCGGATGATGTCCATGTATCACCATGTCAATGTCCTATGAAACATACAACATGGAAATAGTTCCCAAGTTGATTCGCTGAATTCGTTATTCAATCCCTGCGATATCAAACCCAGATGACTCATATTTGCGGATTGTTAACCACCATGGATCCCTAATGGTCCCTAGTTGCCCTAGTTTTGTTGAGTATCTCATTCGATAGCCCTGTGTTTGCTTCAAATGCCAACCATCCAACTGCCCCAACTGCCCCCCTTAGGTTCAGTTGGAGATCATCTGGGGTACTCCAGTGAGGGGTGCCAAGGATGGCTGGATGAACCTTCATGGGATTGTCCCCCCCAATGGCAGTGGATAGTAAAGATTGATAAGGGTTTTTCCAAGATGTGAACCGACCAGGGCTTGCGATTCTTGCCGATAAGAACTAGGAAAATATCATGGTTGAGTAGTGGGTTTCATGTGGAATATTGGAAAGTCAGAAGGAAAAAAGGAGGCATATGAATGAAGCTTCGTGACTTCAGCAAATCAAATCAGGACTTCGGCAGTTCATGCACAGAAGGTGTCCCGCAAAGTATGGGTAAGTTGGTTTTAAAAGTAGCTAGGCCAATGGATGGATTATGGTGAAAAATATCTGCAGTTGCAGATTAGCCTCGTATGGTTTCTTTGGAATTCCAGCAATGCTTAGTCCCTGTAGGGTATCCCAGTATACCTAGCCACGAATGTAGGAGGAGCAAAGGAGACAGAGATACCTGATCCATGTGTGGGGAAGTCTCAAATCTGTACCAAATTCCTAGAATTGACAGACACCTCAGAATGTTAATCATACGATTGGGCTTGAAAATGGACCAAGAATGGTGAATGGTATAAGTCATATTTTCAGACGCGGGGAGCAAAGGTGTTGATCATATATGTTTAGTAATTGTATCAATTCCATTTTGGTGGTATCATGTGGTACCCAATTTTGACCCATACCCATATAACCATGAAATGCATGGAGTTATACCCACTTTCTGCATCCATGATTTTCATGACTGTTCCCGAGGCATGGCTTTTGATCTACTTCTCCTCGGGGATCTACGCAAATTTCTTGAGCTGTGTCAGGGATCTCGCCAAGGGTCAAGTCGAGGATGCTCCTCAAAAGTTAGGGTAGAACCCGTTGTGCTTGGGGATACAGGGATGTGTCAAAAAATCATGACCGTTAGGTGGATGAACATCCATGAATCTCAGCTATGTTTGATCCATAGCCACATCCCAACAATGGGGATCCCAGCAGTAAAAAGTTGACATGAGGTCGATGGCTGAAAACATTCTCACCAGAAAATGGATACATCAATACAAGACCCGGCTGACAATCATTGTTTTTGTGGATCTATTTCGGCCTTTGCGCAGAAACTGCGGCCCATTTTGGGAGGTTGATGGAGGTTCTACCCAGTCGCTTGTATTTGTATACTATCCTTATTATGGATTTTGGTTCCTGGAATAGGCTTCAGAAAAATACGAAAAGATGACGCTATTTGCATGGTAAAGAAACCATGTCCCTGTGAAAGTTCCTGTAGATGAACCCAGTGAATGCTGTACCTCTTGGTGAATTCCCTCATGTTTCTCTTGAAATCCACAGCGGTGTGACCTTCCCAACTTTCCTGCGCACTTGTGGCGTCAGAGTTGATCCGTCTGGTCTCCCCTAGTTGGAGACGAGCCCGAGGAAAAAAAGACATTGTTCCTAGTTTAATCCCCATGTTTGATTGTTTAGATCACCATCTCTGATGGTTACCGTTTCAATGATCCAGCCATTGATTGATGATGATAGGGTAATACCACTGACCATAGACTATTCATGTACTCGTGACCAAGCAGATCATTTCCACCTGGATCCCTCGGCTCCTTCCAGG
The DNA here is from genome assembly GCA_003297045.1 of Symbiodinium sp. clade C Y103. Classification (NCBI taxonomy): domain Eukaryota; class Dinophyceae; order Suessiales; family Symbiodiniaceae; genus Cladocopium; species Cladocopium sp. clade C. The sequence continues at coordinate 55,059 of BGPT01000564.1, read as the reverse complement.
TGCTTCACCCCGGTGCGCTTGGTGTTGGCTCGTTGGGGGGGCCAGGTCTGGGGAAAATTCGGCTGGCCGAAGCCTGGCCGAAGCCTGGGCGCTTCGGATTGAGGTGACCAGCCCCAATTGTTTTTCTTTTTCCGAACTATGATCATTTACCCTCTGGTAATTAAACGTAGCTATTGAAAATGGCCATAGAAATAGTGGATTTTGCGATTAAAAATGGTGATTTTCCATAGTTATGTTAGGTTACCAGAGGGTACCCAGAATCACTACAGCACCAAGAAGGAGATGTACATGATGAGGTTATGCAGAGATGAAGGTTGAACCAGCAAAAAACAGGCGTAATGTCATCGAAAATGGCTGGTTTTGCATCGACGGGGTAAACCTTGCCAATTGGTTGGTGAACAGGTCGGTTGGAATTTTCGCCAACAAACTTTCGCATTAAATGTTCTCTTAATTTCCAAAGCCCCAGCGATCGGACCAGCAGTCCCGAAATTTTCACATACCATTTCCGGAAGCAATCCCGTGTTTGCATGGGAAGTGTAATGAAAATGTTGCTTCTCATGCCATAGATGGTTGTATTCACTTTTGTTGATGCTTAAATCCTTATCGTAGTGGCGGAGTTGCTATTTCACGGATGAATTCCTCACCAAAGACAAGATTCTTGCCCGCAAGGCCTAGAAGTTCAAGAGGGTCCATGTTCAACAGCCAGCAGGATTTTTGTCGCGACCCCCAAAACAATAGAGAAGTAAACTCCTACTGAATGGTCTTTTTGGGAGTCACTATGAGTTACTGTTAATCTCTACTAGCTAACTAGTCATTTTTCAGTATTGTGGGGATGGATCAAAGCATATTAATTATGGCCGCATGAGCATCCATTTGCCAAAAATGGTTTTGACCCATAGCCACATCCCTGCCCCAATCATAGGGGTTGCCGGCCAGACTGTCAGGAGTACCCTTAAACTTCATGCCATATCTCACATTGTTGGGTGTATATCATATCCAATAAAAATACCTCATTGTTCCTACTTAAATCCCCAAAACTTTCAATGTCAAACCGCATTGTCCCATTCTGTGGGGATGGGTCAAAACCTATGATTGCCATATTTCGGAGGAATAACCATCCATTACCCAGCTATTTTAGGGTACCTAGGTATCAGTGAAATTCCCATGGAATTCCCATGATCTCAGGTCGGGATGTTTGTGTGGTTTGATTGGTGGATGGTCTGGCGTCCCAGATCTTTTCGGGTTTTTGGGGAAGGGACGAGGCCCGAAAAAGGCACCGGTCTTATTGGGAAATGCTGGAGATTTATTGGGTGATTTAGAAGTGGATGGATATGTAATGTATTGGAATGTTGCGGGTCATATTTACTCAGTATTATGTGTGTAGTTTTGTCTACTGTTGCAGAATGATAGATAGAAGTGATCATGAAAGTGATAATGTATGTAGATTCTACTAGACAAACATGTACATATGCATATCGCCCAACAACCAGCAACAAGGGTTCTCATCGTTCAGACGTTTCCACGTTCCTTTGAAGTGGCAGCTGGCATCGAAGGCTGAGTTTTCTGCTCATCACCTGGAATCAAACTATGCCGTGACTCGGCGAAAAACAAGGTGGTTGGGGTTGGTATATGTGATTATTGCAAGCCCAGAAAAGATAGAAACGGTTCAGTTTATCGCTATATTAGTGGATAACTTGTTTTTCGATCTTTTTGAAGGTTGCTATATATATATATATGTATATGTGATTAGTCATCTGTCAAAAGTGTAGTTTTCCAATGTCAAAATGCATCTCAGTGACAAAGGCCGTGGCTTATGAACTGCCTGTCGGAAGGCACATCCAAGCAGCATTCTAGAAGAACTGACCCATCCGGGGAAGTATTGCACAGTTTGAGTGAAGTGCACTGAGAAGATGGTTGGTGCAAGGTATTCTGATTCACCAGCCGTCGCATGCTCGCAACTTTTCCAAGGGACTCGTTTTCTTGCCGCCCCGACATGGCCCAGTCTGAGCTGGGGATAATGGACTATCATGGACTAAAGTTATAAGATGTTTTTCTCGGCGCTTAAAGTTATAACCCATTATCATGGACTATCCCAGCTATAATAGATACCAACTTGGTCATTTCTAGTACAGACAAACCATAAAGTTTCGGGGTCAGTGATGTCAAACCCAGCCATGTCAGGGTAGATCGCCACAACCATTGTGTTTTCAGGGATAGTAGGACCTCGTCAAGATCAAGGACTTCATCACCATCGCAGCTTATTATTGTTTCAGCAACAATGGTTGATGGGAAGCACCAAATTTGGATGGTGTTTGTCATAAAGATCACCATTTCTGGAACATCAACCAGAAACCTGTGTACTTAGTGGTAAATCTCAGGGTTTCCACTTTCACTGAAGATATCTCATTGCTTCTGCATAAATCCATGTGAACCACTAGAATACTACTGACTTGATATTAAAACATCCAAAATCTCTCCATTCAACGGATTTCAGAGAGAGAGAGAGAGAGAGATAGCCAACTTGAAAGTCCAAACAGATTTGATGGCAAACACTTCTGTGCTTTCAACTTTCAACTTTCAAATCCCAAGTTTTCCCAATCTCCATGTGTTCCCAGTCGTTTTTCGCTCAAGGAACGATGTAAAGATGAGAAATGCGTGGCACCTCAAAGGGGATTCCCCAATGGTGACTTGGGGTCGACCAATGCATGGGAAATTGGATGAACTATGTATATGTCAAGGTTATGTATGTTTTTTTCTAAGTTAGATGTATAATGGATGATTCTATGTATTACATCAACGACTCTCTCTATATGTATCTGTATATCCCCTTTGCACGAAGTGTGTATTAAACCACATGATAAATCTGTATATATATATAGTACTGTAAACATATCATTTGTATGTACAAACATTTGTTTGTGTATGGAACCCAGATGCTCCTAGTTGTCTAACCGTTTGAGGATGAATTGAAACCACCAAGCAGTTTGCTGTACCTGCCATGTGATTTGAACGGAAAGTGTGTAGGAACACTGCATGTCTTACTGGTGCTTAGCAGGGAATGGGGGAATGGGATGATTATTAATGGTTATTGTAGGTCATTCCGCCATTCCCTACTAAGCACCAGCAAGATGTGTTGGAATGTAAAAAACCCTGGTGTCCGGAATTCATTCCATGAACCCAGCGATATCACCCATCTTCCCGCCGGAGTCTCGCCTCAAATAATCAAACATCCGCTGCACCATGCTGCGTTGGCCTCGACAAAGGTGGATACAACAGCCATCGCATCGGAGGTACAGTCCAAAGATCCACAGAAAAGATGGGATTGAGGCGGCTTTGTCTGAAATTTTGAGGGAAAATCCCATTCCAGTCTCTGGTTTGAAACCTGTTTTTCCTCCTGTTTCAATGAATATAGGTCTTCAATCCAGATTGTTTGCCAATGTTCACGACAGGTTCTCCAGCAAGTTACAGGATTGAAACCTACCAGAGGAAACTTTGACACCCTTGTGAAGACCTTGGTGGAGAGGAGACGTCCCGATTTGATCGTTGAGCTGTTTGCTGACGCGCTGCGAAATCGGAGTTTTGTTCTGGAGGAACGTGACTATACCACCGGGATTTTTGCGTGTAAAAAAGCGAAGCTTTGGGAACAAGCTTGCTGGCTCCTCAACACCATGCACAATGAAAAGCTTGTTGCCAATGTGTTCACCTATAGTGCCACCATCAGTGCTTGTGGAAACGCTAGTCAATGGCAGCTAGCTTTGAGCTTGCTTGAAGCAATGACCAAAGCCAAGGAAAATCCAAATGTGATCAGCTACAATGCAACCATCAGTGCCTGTCAGAAGGGCGGCCAATGGCAGCTGTCTTTGAACTTGGTTGGTGCGATGGCAAAAGCCAAAGTGAACCCAGATGTGATCAGCTACAGTGCAACAATCAGTGCGTGCGAGAAGGGAGGTCAATGGCAGCAGGCTGTGAATGTATTTGAAGCTATGGCAAAGGCCAAGATAGATCCAGATGTGGTCAGTTACAACGCAACCATCAGCGCTTGTGAGAAGGGAGGTCAATGGCAGGAGGCGTTGAATGTATTTGAAGCGATGACGAAGACCAAAGTGAAGCCAGATGCGATCAGCTACAATGCAACCATTAGTGCCTGTGAGAAAGGTGGTCAATGGCAGCAAGCCTTGAACTTGTCAGAAGCAATGACAACAGCCAGAGTAAATCCAGACGTCATAAGCTACAATGCGACCATCAGTGCCTGTCAGAAGGGGGGTCAATGGCAGCAAGCCTTGAAATGGTTTCAAGCAATGACAAAAGCCAATGTGAATCCAGATATCATCAGCTATAGTGCAACAATCAGTGCTTGCGAGAAGGGAGGTCAATGGCAATACGCATTGATGTTGTTTGAAGCAATGCAAAAAGCCAAAGTGAATCCAAGTGAGATAAGCTACAATGCGACCATTAGCGCTCTTGAGAAGGGCGGTCAATGGCAGAGTGCCTTGAAAATGTTTGGTGCAATGGTGAAAGCCAAAATGAGGCCTACTATCATCAGCTACAATGCAACCATCAGTGCCTGTGAAAAAGGTGGCCAATGGCTGCATGCTTTGAATCTATTTGAAGCTATGACAAAGGCCAAAGTGAAGCCAGATGTGATAAGCTACAATGCGACCATCAGTGCCTGTGAGCGTGTGGATCAATGGCAGCAAGCATTGGACTTATTTGTTGGGATGTTTGCTGCAAAAGTTCACCCAAATATTGTCACTTACAGTGCCTTGTTGGATTGTAAGGAGTTCCACGCGTTCCGCGGCCAGAGTCTTGGTGGACAGATCTTCCAGCATGGTTTGCTGCCCCTCTTGAAAGGCTCATGGCTATTCCAAGATCTGAAAGTGGACCTCCACAATCACTCAGAGGGAGCGGCGCGTATTGTTCTACAGTGGTGGTTGTCCACCACAGTCCTACGGCACTTGGAAAAGAACGAGAGAGTGGCTGGTTGTTCTTTCAAATCACTGTGCTATATTCTATCCCAATTTCTTATGATGATTGTGTTTGTATTGTCACTTTTTTTTAACAGTAGTAGTACTAGATCAGATCCACTACTATCCACTTGCCATCATTCGGCGAGGTGGACTGCATCGTGGTGACGGGCTATGGGAAGTCGCGACAAGCCTGGAGAGCTTCGGATGTTCAAGCTGCCGCCCTGGATGTGTTGAAGACCTTGGAGCTGGAGGCACAAGTTCTTCCCCAGAGCCTTGGTTTTCGGCCAATGGGGCATGACAAAAAACCCAAGAATGCTGGCAATCAAAGTTGGCGGGAAAATCCTCCATATTTGGTGGCTAATGGGAGAATCAGGGTGCACATCATCCCGTGATTGTCAAAAATTCTTGTCGCGAAAGCCATCATAAACCAGATTCTGGGGTACCCAATGCTACAGACAAGAATGATGGGGATGTTTTATGTTTTGTGGGACAAGCATGGAAAATATGGTGATAGGTCATGGGATTCTCGAGAAATAGGTTCCATATGGTTCCATACCTCCATGGCTATCAAATGGGGAAAAATCATGGGGGTGGCTATTTGAGGAGAAATTCATTTCTAAATGGAAAATATTAAAAGTTCTAGTGGTGCGTTGAACCTGAAAGTACTCATCTTTTTGGACCAGATGATTCTTGAGAAAAAGAGAGGACTGAGTTTGTCACATAGAACAGCATGTGGCCTGGTGGAATTTCATAGATTTATAGTTATATCCAATATACTTGTATACTATTGTTTTGTATATAGTCACATGTAATTGTATGTTCCCAGAAAAACTCCATGTCATGTTCATCTCTGTTAGGGACCTGCCAGATCCAGCCAGGAACAGGGGAAGGATTGGCGTGGTTCTCACCAAGCGTGACATGCTGAAGTTGAGAAGCGCTGGCGAGATCTTTGGATTTGTTTGACAATTATAGGAAATCATGTTTTGACCATTGACATTTTTTCCCTATGAATTAACATGACCATTGTCATTTGTGGAGTATACAGTATACTCCATTTTCAGACACACCCACGTTTGAATCAGCTGATCACAACCTACGATCAAAGCTGATTGGAACAAACCAGTCCTCGATCGAAAAGAGGATTTCCCAGTACGCCGCCAGGATCAGGTGTAAGCCAATGGTTTCCTGGTTTGGGTCAGTGCATCTCGAAATCCTAAGGATATATCAGCGTGATAATTTTCCTTATAAGCAAATTGTGGGATTCCAGACAGCAAAGCACTGCTTCAAGATTCGGAATTTGCAAATTTGAACGATTTTTTGGCAGAATGATCCATGCAAAGCAGACAAGGCAGCCTCTAGATAAACCCCAGGGCCCCAATTCAGATGTTGCGTTGGTGATATAATGGGGGTGAAAATGCTATGACTGGAGTTACATGCCCTGAATAGAGGTGCCAAAAAAGATAGGAGTGATAGAAGTTGTTTTATGTCTGGGCTCTTATTGATGATGTGGACCCGTTTCTTGCAAAGATGTTCCGCCAACTTTTACTATCCAAGTTTTGAGGTTTCTACATGCGCACTCAAATCGCAAGCCTTAGGGCAGCTCCAATCGGCTTCAGTGTGATCAGTGGCCCAACCATCCCAGAAGGTCCTGCATGGAAGTAGCAGTCTTGCAGATGATGTTGTGGACATTCCAACCGTTAATTTGCTTGGCTTGGAGATTCTTGTAATTTCTGATTAGGATCTCATGACTGTTGGTTTGGGTTAGGATATGAAATTCTATTCGGATCATTACGGAAACGTCTGCATAATCCGCGTATCAACTGAAACTAGTGCCAGAATTGGATAGAACCTTTTGATAAAGAAAAGCTGACGATTGCCGTTTTTCTAACTTCCCATGCTTTCCCATGCGAGGTTTTGAAAGAGTAACTAATTCCCTACACGCAGGTAGAAACCCGCAGTACAAAATGCATATCGGTCATTTGGGGTGGGGTTGGGGTGGGGTGGGGGGGGAGTGTTAACGTTCATGGCTAC
>BGPT01000564.1:16889-45711 GCA_003297045.1 Symbiodinium sp. clade C Y103 | reverse complement strand
ACATGGCCGCGGAAGATGAAAACAACAATAACAAAATCATGTTAAAAATTGCATGAAGCACGAAACGACGCGGGTTTCTATCCGCGTGAAGCCTAAAAAGCAAGAGTTCATCAACTTTCTTTGGTCTAGATACCCTCTGGTAAACTAACATAGCTATTGAAAATGGCCATTTATAGTGCATTTTCCCATTGAAAATAGTGATTTTCAATAGCTATGTTAGTTTACCAGAGGGTATGTCTAGATATCATTGGCTTCTCTGCCCACTGGATCTAGATGGCGCAAAGTAACAATCTCAGTGGATTTCTCATAGCGTAAATTACAGTTTTCAGATGGAGAAATCATCCCAAAAATGGCAAAAGTGTTCAGTTTAGGACTCATGATAGATTTTGGCAGATGGATGATCGTTGATGATTCATGTAAATACGGTAAATGTTGTAGACCCGCAATCTCCATGCGGACACGCATGAGGGCAAAATCCGCAAAACATGTGATCCAGAAATCCAGGATATGATCCCTAATATATCAATTAAACACAATTAAACAATCATATAATTCCTGGATGTTGATCGCTAATCCAACATGATTACAAAACAAATATATTACAAGTCTCCCCCCCAAACGAAACCCTGGTGAAAGATTCTTCATTGTCGCACAACAGGCACAGACCAGCTCCATTTTAATCTCCATTGTTTTAGTCGTGGTGCCGGGTCTCCCAGGGACAGCATGGGACAGCATGGCACAGCTGGTGTTTGGATGTGCATCCCCGAAAACAATCCAGTGATTTTGATGAATCGTAGCTATTTACCCTCTGGTTACTTAACAGTTCGCCATGGAAAACCACCATCTTTAATAGGTAAATTACCATAAATCATCTATAAATTGGCAATTTTACATGTTACATGAGTTATTTTCCGCTTTGCTAACTGGGAAGAAGTAGAGAAGTGGCTGGGACAGAAGGTGAAAGATCAGCAAGAATCTTTGGTTTCACCCAATGTTTAGCCGCAGCTGGGGAAACTCGATATTATATGGGTGTGTCTGAGAATAGTGTATAGCCCCCAAATGGCAATGGTACTAGGGATGATGATGAGGAACAAATGGATCTAGAGGTACCCTATTGTCGGACAAACCCATATGATACCATGCAGTAATTTCATATGGCTATAGAAATTACTTTTTTTATGTCTAAATCAGAGAACTATATGGCCACCCCACAAGTGTCCGGTCATCAGCTTTTTAGCTGTCCCAGAGAGCTCCAAAGAACCAACCTCAAACATAACTACCTAAGCATCCTAAATATGAGATATATTGTGATATAAACTCTGGTAAACTAACATAGCTATTGAAAATGGCCATTTATAGTGGAGTTTCCCATGAAAAATGGTGATTTTCCATAGTTATGTTAGTTTACCAGAGGGTTGGGATGAGTTATGCCAAATCTCAATCACCACAGTTCCCATAGACTTTCCGGCCAGCACCCAGCTCTCAATGACTCCCAGGTTCAGCTTCTTTCCGCTAATGGACCTGGCGGCTCACATCGGTGGGCTGCTGATGGGCGTAGGCATGGACGGCAGCGTGTGGTCCTGAAAAGACACAGCTAGGATGTTGCAATTTGCAGGCGAGGAAATGGTTTTATTGGCAGTCCACTCCTCTGACTCGCTTGTGCCATGAATGGCGGATTGTTCACGGCAAAACCTGCGCGAAATCAGTTGAAAGGTTGAAATGTAGAGATCCAATACATTCTTCGGGGGGACATTTGTGGCTATTTCGTACTGCGGGGGTTGGGATGTTCCAAAAGTGCAAAATGCAAGGGATTTTGGAAGGTCATTGTTTAGAACTCTGAAACCATGACAATACCATCATGTATTGCTTAATAGCTCCCAAACCCACATATGTAACTATGTTTGTTTAGAATGTGTCAAATGCCTTGTTTTCTTTGCATATCGTACTTGTGTATAGTTGGCTTGCAATCATAGCCCAGTCAAAGTGCCACCAATGTCCTTCGAGGCAGTGTCAACAAAGCAACTTGAGAACAACACTTGGACAACAGAGCCTATTCTTGCTCATAAGCCTTGAATAGGGGATTGACATCCATTGGCTAGTAGGGATTTCCATGACCGTTTCAATGCATTGGTTTTCTTCTAACCTTCTGGGGTTTACCAAAAAAAATGTAGAGGTACTGTAAACTCAACTCTGGAAGTTCTCTCTTCAATCACTTCCAGGAGGCTCCAAATCCAATGGCAATATGTGGCAATCAAACTCTTGAATCTTTGATGTCTACCAAGCATGAGCAGTAATAGATGTGGGTTGTCTGGAAAATAGGACACCCCAAGATTTGATGGTTTAGAACCCCATTTTCCAAATTGTAAATAGCACCAATTGGATGTATCCAACCCATTTTCAGACACATCCATGGAGATCCTAGGCTCGATGCTAAAGATGGACCGGATAGGTCACAACCAAGATATAGGTTTTATGACCTTCAGCTGCGATCAAAGCAGATCATATTGCTCCAGTTCATCCCAATAAAACTGTTCCTTTGCCTTCAAAAGCTGGTTAAAAAACCCTGTGTGATCATTTATAGGGGATATAGTAATAACTGAGAAATGATGGTTGGTTCATGATTTGTTCTGGAGGTAGACGTTAGACTATGTGCTCCTTTACATATTGAGGAGTATCAATACATATATATATATATACATATGAACTGGGATTCTCCCATGATAACCAGGTATTCTTTTGGGTGATTTGTCCAATAGGCTTTTGACACTGCTCAGCTGGGACAGGTGTTTGCATGACTATCTTCGGCAACAGGTGTGGTGGTCACTGGAAATTCATTGCGGCGGTAATGTATTATTACTATTACAATCATCATCATCGTCATCGTCATCGTCATCATCGTCATCATCATCATCATCATCATCATCATCAACATCGCCATCGCCACCCTGTCCTTCTCCTGTCTTCTCCTTGTCCTTCTCTTTGTCATGTTGGTACCCTGCTGGAAAATCCCCAAAACCTAGAAAATATGGGGCGATCCCCATAAATGGAGGTTTCAATGGGGAGATGATCTAGAATTGGAAATGGTCCATTGCGATGTTTGATTACCAGAGGCTGATATGAATATGAACTTGGTTTTTGTTCCAAGCCTTGTTAGGATTTGAATAGGGATCTTTGTTTGTATAGCGGTTTCTCAAAATGGAGGATCCCAAAGATCATCTAAAATTGCTCATGTTTTATGGGAAAACATTTGAAAACCAATGTGTTTGGGGTACCCCATTTTTTCGCAAAACACCCAAGTTTTGAAAACAAAAAATAATCAGATTTTATTTTTGATAACCATCCACAAATTGAGTTTTCAAGGTACCCTGTTCGCAGACAAAGCCTCTCAGATTTACCCTCGTTGGGGATGCAGGACCCAGGAATTGTAAGTGGAGAACAAGCGCATTAGATTCTCCCAGTTATATGTTTAATATCCCAGTTGGATGACCATTAGAAGCATATTAAACAACCATGTTTGATCTTGGATTTTCATGATTATGAATACTCAAGATGTCCAGGACACATCCAGTTGCACTGCTGCGATCCCTTCGAACGTCTCGCAGGTTGCAGGACTCTCGGTACAAGTGGGCCACCATAGCCATAGGCTCCAGGGTCTGGCAGCTTGAATCCCCCATATTTCATAGGAAACACCATGGTTTCCTGTAGATCGTCCATGATCGTCCCTTGAACCAATCCAGTGATGGAAAGCCTACCTTTTTTCCAAGCAAGTGTCTGTCAACCAGCAGTCTGGATTGGGGGTTTGGATGGTTTAGAATCGCCAAATTTCCCTTATAAAGGGATGGTATCTTTGCCTTGAACTCCCCCCGCCCAAACATTTCTTTCAGAATTTGGCGGGAAGAAATGCGAGAATTCACTCCTTTGCGACTGGAAAGCTAACTTGAAACAAATATGTGTGGGCTAGTTCAAACCAGTGAAGAATGTTTGTGACTTGATATGGTACTCACATGCCATCGTTCAGCAGATTTGGGAGAGGATGCTGAGGTGTTAGAGTGGTAATATGGGGTTCGGTGAAGTCCTTGCGTCCCCAAAAAATCTCAAATGTTGAACCGTCCATGGGGGCTACGACCCCAGACTCCCAGAATGATGTCTTGAATCTGAGATCGGCAACTACTTGTATGCTATGCAGGACCACCGGCAGTTGAGGACATGATGGCCAAGCGGATCGCCTGGGACGAACCCCTCGATTCAAGCCGTCCAAACTGCCATCTCCAATGCCCGGTGAGAACCGCTGAGGATTTGATCAACACAGCCACCATCCGTGTGTCGTTGTCCGGCACCGAGGTTGTGGAGGTCTTGTGCCGACTTTACCGGCATACACATTCCTGATTTAATAGACCAGGACCACGGCAACGGTGCCGGGGTGGCGGGTGACGGTGGTGGTTCCACGGGGCATGGGCTGCCAGGTACCGGGCCCCAAGATGTGGCAACAAGTGCAGTCCTTGCTGGGGCAGCGTCAGTCTCCTCCCAGAATGCTCGCTTGATCCAAACTGCATGACGGGTTGGATGTTCCTATTTCAACAAATGTTTCTGTCGCGATCATATCCTTGCATGCGCCGGTTTGGTATGCTTACCGATTCACAGATTGTAACATATTGCAAGTAGATGTGTGTATACTAAGGACTTGTTCGTGTTATCGCTGTGGTTTCAGCAAGAGCCCAACTAGCTGTTCGCAGCGGAAATCTAAAGGTATCCCAACGGTTTTGTCAGCCCCTAATCACGGTTGATGGGGGCTCACAACAATTTAGGGGTAAACTATAACGACCTCACGGTTAGTAGGGGGTAATAATGATCCCAAAATACCCTTATTTCAGATTAATGTGGGTAAAACAATAATAAACCATCCCCCAAATCACCATAAATAGGTGGTATGTACCATTCCCAAATGGGTGGTTTATTATTGTTTTACCCACATTAGTGAAATATCATATGTTACTCAGAACAAATAAGAACCCCCAGAGTTCCCATGTTCGCCACTGCAGGCTTCGTGTCCTGCTTGACCTTGTGGATTGTGACATATGCCTTGTTTGTCCGGGTTCGCAGCTGCAGTGGGTTGAAAGCTTTGGATGGGCCTTGAGAATTGTGAAGGTCGAGTTGTCAGCTATTCTGCACATCCCACTTGTGTGGCCTTGTTTCCTTTGGGAAACTGACCTTGTTTCCGCTTCAGCTGAACGTTCCTCATTAGTATTTTAGCTGGCTACCTTGAAAATCTCCATTTTTCTTTGGGCACCCTAAACAAAAAACCATCCTTCTTGCTGGAAACTCCCAAAAAATCCAAGTCCACCCCGACCTACACAATATCTTGATGCCTAACGAGTCTCCATCCGGGATTGTCTCAAAAGTTGGATTTTCAGCCCATGCGTCAATACCTCATGGTGGGTTGCTGGCTGTACTCTACTGCCATATCCCGATTGTATCTCCGCGACAGACCTCAGTTGCAGGATGTTTTTTTGTTACTGGGCATCTAACATTACATTATATATATATATATATATATATATATGTTGTCCCGCGATGTGTATGATGTATGTGTAGTTCTGTCCAATCAAATGTAACATATATATATATATACATTATATACATATACATATATATATATATACACATGATATCTAGTGATTAATGTACCTAATCTATCCAATGTATATACAATTACTACACTTAAATTCTTCATGACATATTCCATGAACATCTGCTTTACATCCCCAGCTCAAGCGCATCCCGTCGACCTTGTCGAGCCGCGCATCGCCATGGGTTCCGGTGTCTCCGCTGAGATGTTGGCCAACGCCTCACAGGAGGAGGTTCAGCGGTCGGATGTCCAGATCCTGTTGATTGGTTAAGAATGGTGAAGAATTCCAAGGGCTTTAGCCATGAAACATGGGTTTCAGAAGCAACAGAAATATTGGGATTATAAGAGGGATAGAATGGGATATGAATCGGAATATTGATGGGATTTCAGTCAACCAACACTAGGGATTATTTTATATGGATTCCGTGGGGGATTTCACGGAAATCTTAACGGTATATTGGCTAATACCCTCCGGTAGTGAAACGTGGCTGGCTGGGAAATCCCGTATAAATGGAGGTTTGTAGCTGGGAACATCGGCTGTGAATGATTTGATACTGTGAGTAAAGAAAGAATAAACCATCCCCCATGTTTTATATCACATATGGGTGGTATAAACCATCAAATATGGCTGGTTTATTTTTGTTTTACTAACATTATAGCTGATCTGGCCATGAAATATGGGATCTATATCCAGCACAAACATCAGGTGATTTGATATTTGAGTTGATATTTGATTAAAGGGGGTTATATCATCCTTTATATAGTGGCGATTATCATAATCCACTCTGGCAATAATTGGTTATGAAAAAGGATCAACCTACCTAGTTCGTTGGGGATTTGGAACCAATCTAATCCATAATCAACGAGATACCTATTCATCAACCAATATGTCATGGGATGAGAGTCCGGTCTTTTTTTGATGGCTGACAAGACTTCCCGCCGGGATCTTTCCAGGTCCAGAAGGCCTATGCGGAGCAAAGTCCAGAGGGCCAGGAAAAGTTGAAGGAGGCGGGACCGTGTCCCAAAGATGTCCCATGTTGCTGGTGATTTAGCCATCAGAAATGGTGATATGGGAAAAAATTGGTGGATTTATCCATCGAAAACGGGATTTCGCCATGGTGTAAACCATGAAAACTGCTCTTGAACCTATGGATTTCGCCAGAAAAGGTAGCTGGCTTGGAGGAAAACATGAAGGTACTTGGGGGATCATCCAATCGCTCGGAAATCGGAAGTGATGGGTGGGGGTTATCCCTGGCCGTTTCAACACGGAAAATGATGAGAATCCAGACCCTTTGGTTATTTAAAATAGCCATGGAAAATGGCTAATTGTGGATGATTTTCCCATTAAAACCTTCATTTACAGGGGATTTTCCATGGCTATGTTAAACAACCAGATGGTACCCAAATATCACAACTGGGCTTTAGGTACGTTTTTTAATGCATACGTCGGGCACAAAGGGGTGTCGCTTCAGCATCCGTCTCAGGCGTTGTCGAAGATGGGTGGAGAGAAAAGCAGCCTCTGTGCCACGATGGCATCGGTGGATCTGTGGAGAATTCATCCATCAACCCACACCTGTGGACATGTGCTGAGAAAATGCTGAGAGATAGTGGTCAGTCAATCCAATTGTAAATGGGATGTTTACCCAAGATGTATATAAGTATATATATATACATGTATATATATATATATAAACATGTATGTATATACGGAGTAGTTTCAGCATTTAAAGATTCTGGTTTCTGCGCATCCAACGAATGATGAACCATACAAGCAGCTATCAGAAACCCTGATTGAGTGGATCTGTTTTGGGGGGGTCCGTGAACAAGAAGGTGTTCATACGCGATGGGGCTCCCAGTTATGATCTTGCCGGTTTATTTTCTCACATCCAACTGTAAATATATCATGTATATATATATATATATGTTGTGTTTATTTCAGCCCTGCACTCATCATTCCTTGATTCAGCCGGATGTCTGTACAACGAGTTGTCAGCTTGAAGGGTTCCCATCCAGCTGGGGGCGATCGCGGAAGGGAGCTCCGGTGGGCTTGTGGTGGACCAGGAGGTCCTTGCAATTTGGAGGTGGTTGATAGGGGCCCGTTACCAGTTCTATACTGGTAGCGGAGCTGCCTGGAGCCGGAGGAGGAGTTCAAAGTAGACCTCTGTAAGCTGTGGATCCAGGATGCCAGATGGATCGAGTGCGGATGGCCCCGCTTCGACATCCAGTCAGAGCGGATCGGGGACGGCCCCTTTGTCACACTTACCATGGGGTCTGATTCCAGCTTTTCGACCTGGAGAAACAGACATCAACGAGTATGCCAAGAAGCTTGAGTTCCTCGCAGGGCTGTGGCCTCAAGAGCATCTTGCCTTGCTGGCCCCAAGGGCAGCCATGATGTGTGAAGGTAGTGCTTTTAAGAAGATCCTGAGGATTGACACCGAGAAGCTCAAAGTGAACAGTGCGGATGGCGTGAAACTTCTGGTGCAGTCCCTAGGGGGAATCTGGGGAAAATCCAACCTAGAAGAGAAGTTTGAACGGTTCGAGAGAGCTATCTTCTCTACTACTCAGAGAGCTGATGAGACGAATGAGAGTTATCTGGCCAGACATGACTTTCAATTTGAAGAACTGTTACAGATGGGAGTGGGCTTCAAAGAGATGAGAGCCTACATCCTATTGAGAAATTCAGGGCTGCAGTCTGAAGACAAGAAGAAGCTAGTTGTTGACTCGAAGGGATCCCTTGAGTACGACTCGACAGTTTCCTCTCTGAAACTGCTGGGTTCCAAGTTCTTCAACGAGGTCAATTTTGGTTCCAAGACTCCTGCTCGTTCGAAAACGTATGATGTCAATGCCGTGTTCGAGGAAGAGCAACCTGCCTTAGTCATGGATGAAGATTCAGCCTTTGTGGGCGACTCTTGGGATGATGGTGAGGTGATCTATGATGATGCGGACCCAGATGCGATCATCTGCATGCAGTTCGAAGATAGCATCCTTGAGGCCTTGCAGGGTGACATGGAGCTAGCAGCATGCTACAACACGTACCTGGACGCCAGAAAGCGCCTGCAGGACCGGAACAAAAGTCGCGGGTTCTGGGGCAATTCCAAAGGATACCAATCCACCTCGAAAGGTAAGGGGAAGAGCAGAGGGAAGAATATGTTTCGAAGCAGAAAACCCCTTGCCCAAAGAATCCTAGAGTCTGAGTGCCGTCGATGCGGCCAAAAAGGCCATTGGAAGGCTGAATGCCCCCTCAACAGGGGCACTTCAGCGATCACTCCTGCCAACTCAGGGTCTAAGGATGGAGCTTTTGCTGGAATGACCATGATCACAGAGGGATTCGTGCCGGACAACGACATGATTTTGGTCACTGAACATGCAGAAGTTTCTCTGACTGATGTTTGTACAGGTTTTAGGCCAGTTCATGACATGCCTTTCTGCGGGGTTAGTGTTTCTCATGCTCACACAACAGTCACTAAAGATCCATCAGCGTTGACGGGGCCCCTGATGTCAAGGTTTTTGAGCCGCCTGAAGCAACACCTAAGCCCTCGAGCGAAGCCTGTTCCTGATGTGAGTATGTCACTGCCGAAAAGCCCAGTAGATTGCAGTGCATCCGTGAACCATCCGAGTTCCCACTCTGTGCTGATCCAACAGGGATCGATGCATGATGCGTTGTTCGTGAGTCATGGACCTTTTGGGATAGTTGATTTAGGCGCTAGTCAGACTGTCATAGGAGTCCAACAAGTCCCTGATTTGCTGTCACATTTGCCGAAAGGTGTTCGTGATCGTGTCCAGAAGGTTCCATGCCATACCATGTTCCGATTCGGTAACAGCAGCACTGTTGAATGTCGGGAAGCTTTCATGGTGCCACTTGATCGATGGCATGTGAAAATCTGTGTAGTTCACTCTCAAACACCTTTTTTGGTCTCCAACAATGTTTTCCGGACTTTGGGAGCTCAGATTGACACAGCAGAGGACTCTGTGACCTTCTCAAAAATCCATGTCAAAATGCCTTTGACGCTGACCGCCAAGAAGCTGTACTTGATCGATTTTTGTGAATTGATTCGTCTTGCTAATGCAACCAAAGAACATGCTGTTGTAACAAACATGTCTCATCCCAAATCTACAGTGGAAGTCATGCATGTAGTTGAGAAACATTCCGATGAGTCAGAATTGCAAGAACAGCCCAGTGATCAGTCGATCGTGAATGCTTCCTCAGCCCGGTCTTCTCAGATCCCCACAGGTGAAACTCAGGTGCTCGGTAGATCGCTGTCAGATACTTCTGACCGTCATGGCAGCAGCTCCCAGCTTGGCAGAGCGATTTCATGCGGTGACGGCCCAGAAATCCAACGAGGAGTTTCGAAAGATGTCCTACGACCAGCTCTCCAAGATGCGCATCTCGTTCGGGGAGGCCAAGTTGAATCAACGATTCATCGAAGTGGTGACCCAGGATCCCAAATACACAGCCTGGTTCGCCAAGAAGTACGAGTCATCCCAGAAGCCTGCGCATCAAGCGTTCCTGTACTTCATCAACCTGTACGTGGAACGACTGGAGCTGACACAGGAGAGCCCAGAGATCAAGTACCCATCGGCCTTGGAGCTGAAGGCCAAAGCCAAGGCGGGTCCTCCACAAGGGCCCGAAGTCCAAAGTCATTCCAGCTGGTCGGACGAAGATGCGTCCAAACCCTGGAGTGTGATTCACGAGGAGCAGACGGCCCAGGTGAAAGGGGAGCTCGAGAACCAGAACTCCCGCCTCGAGACGGTGGAGAGCTCGCTGCAGATGATCTCTCAGCAACTCCAGATGCTGACTCAGGCAATGATGTCTCAGAGCCCAGCCGGACAGCATTAGAAACTGGCCATCATGGACATGAACTTAGGTCTTGGATGTGTGATGAACACGGAAAAGCCATGCTTGCCAATCAGCCGAACACAGTTTTGGATGTCAATTATTTTTCTGAACTTGTTGTCAATGAGGAAGGTCGGTACAATTGGGTTTACGAAGAAATGTGGCAATACTATCGTAAGAAGTACTTTCACTGGTCATTGGAAGATATTCAACAACATTGGTCCAAGTCCAAAGTTCACATGATGGAAGTGTATTGCTCAGACCTGAGCGAGCTCACTCGCCAGGGTGAACAGATCGGCATGTCTACAATCCGTTTTGGCCTCAAGCATGGTGATTTAGGTACTTTTCTGGGTCGAAGTAAACTGTATGATTTGCTGTGGATTGTACGTCCTCGTCATCTGTGGGTGGCACCCAAATGCGGTCCTTGGAGCAGTTGGAATCGATTGAATGCCCAGAAATCAGTTCAGTTGGCCGAACGGATCGAAGATGATCGGCGTGCCGAGAACGTTCACCTACTGCTCTGTGATGCCCTGTTCCGAATCCAAGACTGGCGCGGAAGTGAGTTTCACTTCCATTTAGAGCAGCCACATGGATCAGAAATGTTGCACCAGCGAGAGATGGAGAACATCATCAGTCACACGCTGCGTGTGCTGTGTGACATGTGTAGTGCAGGTGCTTTGCGACATCCAAATAGCCATGAACTACTCCGCAAGAGAACACAAATTTGGACCACTTCTCAAATTGTTTGGCGCACGCTGGAACGATGCCAATGTGTAGGAAACCACCATCATGATCAAATAGCTGGGTCCTGTAAAGTGCCGAAATTAGGTAGAATGCCTGTGACACAATACACGGAACTTTACACAGCTATGTTTGGTCGCCGAGTCAGCCGGGCCATTAAATGCAGTATCCATGTGAAAGAGTCGGTCATTGGGTATCGTTCAGCATTTGCATTCACAGCCAATTCAGAGCCTGATGCACCCGAGCCGAAGCGCCGGAGACTGGCGGGGAAATTTCATCCCGAACATTTGTATATAGATACTCCTACACCTGCTGAGCCCAGTGAGCCCGATGTGCCAGTGTCTCCTGTTTCCGAGAACACTTCCCAAGGAGCAGATCTGCACGATCCCAAATATCAAGTGAAACATCTCCTGGATATGGCCAATAAATGTGCCCCTAGAGTAGGTAAACGTCTTCTTCGAGAAGGTCCACTCTTTGATGCTGTTCAACAGTTGTATCCCGACAAGGAAGTCCGTGCACTTGATGTGAGCCGAGGGATTAATCGTAAGCGGATCTTGACACAGGAAGGCAAAAGTTTTGCACCCTTTCGTAGAGCATTTGGTCTTCAGCGATCAGACTTGGAAGTGTTCGCCGACACTGACTGGGAAGCCTGGGAGAGCCTCTCCCATCGGCAGCAGATTCGCAGTGGGATTCCCGCCAAGCTGCTGGTGACTGTCTTTGCCGCCAACAAGAGACATGTGCCAAGTCATGACGAGACTTCCCAACCAAAACAGCCTAGGCTTGACAGTGTACAGGTAGAAGCACATTCGAAGTATCCTGAGGAAACCATGCCAGAACAAGCTCCTGTATCCGATGCACCAGAAGCTCTTGCACGACCAAGTTCATCAACATCATCAACATGCACCTCCCCAGATAACATCAATACCCATGGTCCCTTATTCAAACAATTACATCCTCACACGCAACACCAAATCAAGAAGATCCACCAGAATCTTGGACATCCTGATGCTCGTATCCTTCAAATGGCACTGCGTAGACATGGTTGGTCAGAGACAGATGTCAAAGCCAGCGGGGACTATGTTTGTCCCGCCTGTGTAGAACACCAGCAACCGAAAGTGCCCCGACCGGGGAAACTGAAGGTTCCAACTGATTTCAATGACCACATTTCCTTTGATGGAGCAGAGTGGCGAGACCCACAGGGAAAAATGTACGGGTTCTACCATTTTGTTGACACTGCCACCAACTTCCAAGTTGCCATACCGTATCAGCAACGTACGACTGAGGGTCTCATTGATGCTTTTACGAATGCTTGGCTCAGATGGGCTGGCCCACCGAAAAGCATGATGTTCGACAGCGCAACGGAAGCCAACAGTGAAATGTTTGCTCAATTTCTCCAGAAACATGCCATCGAAAGCTATGTGATTCCAACCGATGCCCATTGGCAATTGGGAAGAGCTGAGCGACACGGGGCGATTCTAATGCACATGATATCAAAGTACCATAGTGACCAACCAATCCTCAACTATCAAGACTTTGAACAATGCCTAGTGCACCTGTGCAATGCCAAAAATTCCATGTCACGCCATGAAGGGTATACCCCTGAATTATGGGTGTTGGGAAAAATGAGAGCATTACCGGGGAATAACGCTGATTTGTATCTTGATAGCTCTGGTTACTTTGGACTCGATGATCAGTCTCCTGAGGGCATCCGTTTTCAGAACAACATGTCTCGCCGGGAGGCAGCTCGTGTGGCATTCATTCGGGCCGAACACAGTTCAGCTTTGCGAAAAGCCTTACATGCACGATCTAGACCTGATCGAACTGCATGTCAGCCAGGTGATCTGGTGATGTACTGGAAAAATGGTAAAGGCAATGAACCTGGTGCGTGGCATGGGCCTGCAAAGGTTTTGATGGTTGAAGGCAAGAATCTAGTATGGATCAGTCACCTGACAAGGTTGTTCCGATGTGCACCTGAGCACATTCGCAAGCTGTCTGCTGATGAAGAACGATCCGTCACTGAGACCGATCGTCAAATGTTCCAATTGCCGGATCGCAGCGGTACTGGAGTGTTTCAATTCAGAGAATTATCCAATCAAGGTAGCCCCATGAATGGTCCCATAAACTCCCCAAACTTAAATAACCCTAGTCCACCTGCCAATAACCTGCACAATGATCACCACACCATCATTGAAAGTGTGCCAACTTCCATTGTTCCTACAACCAATGAAGATGAGAACCATCCGGGTTCAGAAATTCAACCTGATGCAGAACCCGCGGTGCCGCCTACACCCCATCATGATAATACTCTGCAGAAAGCTATTGAGACATCAGTGCCTGACGCTTTGGATGATGAATTGACGATCACCCAAGATGACACCTATGATTACTGGGAAGTAGTTGGGGACACTCTTGTGAGACATCATCGACAGCCCAGACTGAACATGTTTTTTCCCCATGATGCTGATCACTGTCCGGTTGCTTTTGACTCTTTGGGGACAATCCGCAAAACCGTAGGTCAACATGTGTCGGGATGTCCGTTCGAGAGATGTGAATCATGGAGACAGAACATCAGTTGTCATTTGCCACAGCCTGAACCCTGGACAGGCACTTCTCAATTTGACCTCATTCGAAAACCTCCCAATATCAATTCACCGAAACATGACTGCAACATGTCCACTCCTGAACATACCATTTTTCATGCTGAAATCCTCTTGACCGCTGATGATATCCAGAAGTGTCTAGGCAAGACATATGGTCAACAAGAAGTGTATCTTGCTTCAGCTGCGAAACGACAAAAGATCGAAGTCAAGCTTCGTGACCTATCGCCCGAAGATGCGCGCCTGTTTGCCAAGGCAAAAGAGAAGGAAATCGACTCGTGGTTAGCTACAGAAACTGTTCGAAAGATTCTTCGCAATCAGGTTCCTGAGGGTCAGCTTCTTAGATCACGTTGGGTTCTCACATGGAAAAGTTTAGATAAGATTGATCAGAAAGAGCTGGGGATGAGCCGGAAACCCAAGGCTCGTTTAGTCATCTTAGGATACGAGGATCCTCTCATCGATTCTTTGCCCAGGGATTCCCCCACACTAGGAAGAAATTCACGTATGATTGCCTTGCAGTGTGTAGCCAGCCATCGATGGACAGTCCGTTCCTTCGATATTCGTACGGCATTTCTCAGAGGTAGCCGGCAGGATAGTCGTATCTTGGGAATGGAGCCCCCGGAAGAACTCAGAGCAAAAATGCAGCTCAAGTCAAATGAAGTGTGTGAGTTACTCAAAGGAGCATACGGACTCACTAACGCACCTTTGCTTTGGTATTGTGAGTTACGTTCTGCATTGTTAGCTCTTGGTTTTGTGGTTTCTCCCATGGACCCATGTCTTTTCGTGCTGCCCCGCAAAAATTCAGACTCCAGTCAATCATCCTCTATCCACGGTATATTGGGTGTACATGTGGATGATGGGATAGGTGGGGGTGATGATGTGTTCAAAGAGGCCATCAAAAGTTTGGAACGCAGATTTCCTTTCGGAAGCCAGCGCAGTGGATCGTTTACATTCACTGGGATCCATGTGACCCAAGCTCACAACGGAGACATTACACTTTCACAGCAAGAGTACATCAATGACATACCTCCTATCAACATTGACCGGAACCGCAGACAAACCCCAGAATCTCCTGTCACCAAAGATGAACTCCAAAAACTCAGAGGGCTTATTGGCAGTTTACAATATGCAGCGACCAATTCAAGACCTGATTTATCATGTCGACTGAGTTTACTCCAAGCCAAAATCACCTGTGCCACGGTATCAGATCTGTTACAGGGAAATCGTATTTTGAATGATGCAAAGAAGTTTTCAGATACCACCATCAAGATTCAATCTTTGCCTCCAGACCAAGTTCGATTCCTGTCTTTTTCTGATGCGGCTTTCGCGACCCGTGAAAAGGCTCATTCTCAGAAAGGTTGCTTGATATTAGCCACAACCGAAGAGATTGATCAAACACAAGCTTCAAAAGTCAGTCCTCTTTTGTGGTTTTCCAAGAAGATCAACAGAGTAGTGTCAAGCACTTTGGCATCTGAGACATTCGCTCTCTCGGGAGCCCTTGATTTGCTAAGTTGGACAAGGATTCATCGGGCTTGGATTCTCAACCCTAGCTTAGAATGGAAAAATCCCGAAGAAGCACTCAAGAAACTCCCTGGTGCCTTTGCAGTAGTTGACTGCAAAAGTTTGTATGATCTGCTTCAAAAGACGTCTATTCCGCAGTGTTCAGAATATAGAACGATGCTTGAGGCACTCGTTGTGAAAGAACGTCTCAAGGAAGGGGTCTCAATTAAATGGGTCCATAGTGCGGCCCAGATGGCGGATACGTTGACGAAAGAGATGGACACTGCAGTACTCAGATCATTTCTCTCTGTGGGCAAGTGTATTCTTCATGATGTTGATGAAATACTGAGACAGAGAGCTGATAAGAAACTGCGACAGCAATGGTATCAGCAGTCCACTTCTGTTAACAGTGATGCCGCCTTGCATGTTTTTGCGTTGCTCCTTGAACTGTAATGCCTTAAGGCAATGTGAAGTCCGAAGTGTTTCCATTCCCAGCATTTCTCAGTTTCGTCTTGGAGCTTGAAACCTCACCTGACCAAGCTGCAACTGCGAGAGAATCGCAATACATCTGGCAAGTGGGAACGTACAGTTTGCTATTTTTATTTGCTGCACGCCATCGACAAGTTTTCATTTCTCAAAACAAAAGACAGAAAGAATTTTTAGGAGTGTGTTTATTTCAGCCCTGCACTCATCATTCCTTGATTCAGCCGGATGTCTGTACAACGAGTTGTCAGCTTGAAGGGTTCCCATCCAGCTGGGGGCGATCTCCGGTGGGCTTGTGGTGGACCAGGAGGTCCTTGCAATTTCGAGGTGGTTGATAGGGGCCCGTTACCAGTTCTATAATATGTATATATACATATATCCACAAAAATCCGGCAGCTAGCCTAGTTCTGAAGCAGCAGACATCTATCATTGGCAAGATAGAAGCCCAATTCCGTGGTTACATCATAGTTTTGGGGTCAAATCATTATTGATCATGGTCAAATTCAAGCTTCAAATGCTTAAATCCCAAGATTCCTATCCCCCCCCAAAAAAAGGGGGTTGGAATCCACAGCATCCCCAGTTTCGTCCCAAGGCGGCCCCGCTCAGAACAGCGATCGGCCGCTGGGGTCTCAGCCTAGGGTTTCATGGAAATGTCGAGAAAAAATTGGAGTTGGAGGAAATATGGAGGTTTACCCTCTGGTAAACAGCCACATAACTATGGAAAATCACCATTTTTCATGGGAAATCCACTATTTCGACTGGGCCATTTTCAATAGCTTTTTGTATGTTCACCAGAGGGTAATAGTTAGAGTAGCCGGTGGCTGGATGGTTGATTTCATGGAAAATCCCCCAAAAAGATAAGGAAATACTGTGGTTGCGAAATCTTGCACCAGTTGGAAACTATGAAGGGTAACATAATTCAACACTGTCAATGGGATTTTAGTGGGATAAACCATCTACCAACTGCTGCAGGATTTCGCAACCATCCACAGTATCGAGGTTTCCATAAACCCCAACACCTGAATGGTTTATAGTGGAAAATTTGAAAGAAAAATGGAGAAACTTCCATATAGGAATGAAGAATATTTAGATTTCGTGGCAACATATAGGAACAAAAGGAAAGAACATGATAATGTTACGATTCGTGGAGATTTTTAGGGGATTCACCTTGGATTTTCGGAGAAGAACTCTCCAATCTTTCTGGGCTGCGGGATGCTGCGGGTGTTTCCGCATGTGGAAATGGGAAGACTATGGCCACCTTGCTGACCCAGCCCTTGTTCAATGATGGTTAGGAGGGATTGATCCCAAAAATGCATCCAGAAGTTTGGTAAAGGAGATGGGAAAATGAATGTTTGCCATCCAACAAGAAGGGCGGTTTGTGTCAATTTCCCCTTGGTTGATTTTGGGATTGCCACTGGTTGTCGACAGACTTGCAACCCTTTTTTGCCAAGCACCTATAAGAAGTCGAAAGGGTGTGCCAACCAAATTTCAGACCCCCCCCCATGGCCTCGAGTTTTGGTTGGTGGTCTGCATTCTTGGGGTGCCCTGTGGAGCTAATACTTGGCAATCTTAGAGGTTTGAGACATATCATCCCACGTAAAACATACGATGTTTCGCAGTTGTCTGAAAACAGACTAACCCTAGAATTCAGTGGTTTAAGAAGTTTAAGAACGTTAAGACATCATGTTTCCCATCCACATTATCATGTGGGTAGTTTTTCTTCCATCTTCAGACACATCCCTTTTTCAGAGACAGGGATCGTCCCACTTGGGCCTTAAACCATCAGTTTTTTGCCTAATGTTAGTTCAGCAATGGTAAAAGATCGCCCAAATGACCGTAAATGGATATACATGGGTATAAAATGGTATAAACCATCCCCAAATGGGTGTGATTTGTGGCATTTGGGCTTTTACCTCATTAGTTGACCCACCATGTTCCACCGCTGCAGTCAAGAAGAGAATCTGAAGAAGGTTCCCCTGATGGATCTTCTTCAGCAAGGCTACAAGAACTGCCAGCAGCCGCTTGGATTGTGGAGAAAGTCATCAGAGACTGGGGAGACTTTACGGGATAAAGATCGAAAAAAAAATTGGAGGTTGACCAAAAAATGGACCTTGACCAAGAAAAATCGTGATTTTTTTTATCTCAGCAACAATAATGGTGATTTGAAGCAACTAGAATGGTGACTCAACCAACCAAAATGTGGATTGAAAGCACCATAAATATTTGTTTCGTTTTGCAACAAAACGGGGATCGAACCCAAAAATAGAGGAGTTGAACCAGTGAAGATGCGAGGAATTCAGCCAATACCACTGGAAATTTCTGCCAGCACATTGATCACAAGGTGAAAAGCCATGAGGTGTCGGAAACATCCAACCTGCTAATTGGAGCAGCAAGGTTTGGGACGAGGTCAAATAGGATCCAGACAGGATTAGACAGGATCGGAAACATCGAAGATCTTTAAAAAATGGTGGAAACCAAACAACCAAAAACCAGGGGTGTCTGGGGCGTTGTGTGTCCCTATTATTCTTTTGGCCGACCGGCTCCCGCATGGTATCCAAGCAAGTTATTTTCTGGATGATTCAACCACCTCAAGACTCATGAATGACGGAGCCACCGAGGTGTTTGTTGCTCTTGCCCAAGTTTGAGGAGATGTTTGCCTCTCGATTGGTTTGCACGGGATCATGAGTAGTTTCCGGGAATCCCGCACACAAATCCACAGGAAGGGAGCCCCTAGATAGGTAAGTTGGTTCAAAGAACCTAGGTTAACTATGCCTTCTGGTAGATGAATCGAACAAGCTAGATGGTGTTATAAACCAACATGACTAGGGAGGCGGGAATCTGGCCCTCAGTCAGTGGAACCAATCAACCAGGCTTTGACAGCTGCTAACATGATGGGTTGATGATTCCCAACAAATGATGTTCAGCAGGGCTTGAAACCAACCAGAATCGCTTCAATGGGATAAGCTGTTTGGGTAAACCGTGGTGGGGTAGTTTGCCATTTTGATGTTTTTTCTTGCCGCAGCCCAGCTAGATCTTGAGTTTCTTCTGCAGTATCGAAAATTAGACATTTGGTGTTTCTGGAAAATGGCGGGATCCCAAAAACCCAGGGGGTTCGGTATAAAAAATGGTCCAATTCTCCATGAGTTGGTGGTGATTCCACGAATGTTAAGAAACCCCCATTGTCTGTCACCTTGGCCATACCAACCCCAGCAGCTGTAGGGATCTATGGATGCAGATGCAAATGGTAAGGTGAAGGTGTCAGAGTTTCTCGGCTGTGGAGGAAGGGAACATAGTGCCTGTGGATGTAATGTATAGCAACCAAAAAAAGTATGGAAAATGCAGAAAGCTGGAAATATGAAGTAAATGGAATCCATAACATCGTGGAAACACGATTCTATCTTTTTGGGGGGTACTATTAATTCAACTAGGAAAAATGGGCGTATAAATCATTTATGCAACCAATGATATAGGGTGTGGCGAATGAAATGAAGCATTTGTTTCGGGACGTAGCTTGCAGGCATGGTTAAAAATGGAGTGGGCTAACCATCAAAGTTATGAGGATTCAACTAGAAAAAACATGGATAGAATGGGATATATAACCAACAATCTTGGTTTTGGCTGCCTGAAAATGAGCTATGTCCCCAAAGGGCAATTTGTATCGAGAAAATGATATGGATTTGGGGGCACCCTATTTTCAAGTGGCAATGGGGATCGATCAACCTGACCCAACGTGGACCCCCAAAGGTTCTGTATGTTGGTTTGGATTCACCTCATGAACTAGTTGGATATATCTGCCAGAAACCCAACAGTTATTGTAGCTAGGTTTACTAACTTAGTTAACTACTTGGCCTCACCCTGTAGAATTTTGCTTGACTCGAGGTTGGGCCCATGTGCAGACATGATGGTCCACACCGTGCCTGGTCGCAATGACCGGATTGGCCCCGTTGCGAACGCGAAGGGTTGGCTGATTCTTAGCCATGGCAATAGAGAAAGATGATGTGCAACTCAAAAACATACTGGCATTTTGTGCGGCGTATTTGGGCATGGGACTTCTATTTCTGGGTCAGTTTCACATCCAAAGCTAGTTCAGCAATGCCCAGTTCATCCGGGGGAATCCGAGTCATGCGACCTTCAGGGTGTCAATCATCGTCAAACGTATTGAAAATGGTCATTTGGGGGGTATGCCCGGCTTTCAGACACATCCACAGCCCATATCATTGGTTACATAAATCGTTAGATCCCATGAATTTGATTATATATTATAAATGTTAGATATATACATATATATATATATATACATAAAACTCCCATTTTGATATCCCTTTCACCCACGTGTTTTTCGTTGCTGGTCGTCATTGCCCAGGTAGAAGGAGTTGAAAGCAAGGAGGAGTTGATGAAGCAGTTTGATGCCAATGGTGATGGCGTTTTGACCAAAGAAGAGCCACTTGGATCTGGGCCCTTCGGGTACCCTTCGGGTAGCTCCGAAGAAAGATAAGTGGGAAGACCATGGGAGTTTTCCGGCCAGCATTTGGGAGAATACATGAAAAGCATGCGACACTCACCATAGAAATAGTGCCGAAGTACCATTTTGATGGGGAAAATGCTGGCAGATCACTGGATTGGTGCGGCCCCTGGACAGCAATACCCTGATGGAAGCAGTTGGTTATACCAACCATATACCCACTATACATCTATACATATATATATATATAGTATAATATATACGTATTATGTGTGTGTAGATATGTATTGCTGTCTTAGTAAGTTGTCACAGTCTACCAACTGCCGCACCAGGTTTCGTACACAAAATGAGTATATTCTGTTGTTACCCTCACAAGATATTACAGAGACCTAAAGCATTGCCACATCCAATAGTCAGCACGCTTTGGTTGTTTCCAACACGCAGTTCTATCATTCCTCATGTCAATGATTGTTGGATCAATCGGTATTTCTGTGTTAGGTTGAAACCACCAACCAGCGGACTTGTTGTTGGTGACTTAAGCATCAATCCAGTATTTTGTTGACCCCCATGACCACAACTAGTGCATTGTTTACCACTTGAAAGTGTACTTCCATCCAATTTGCCATGATTTCCCATTTGAAACTTTGCTTCGACCCCAAATGCCTCAACTTGTACCCAAATGTTTCGCCGAATTCTCCCACAGTTCGGTAGCCGAGGTGGGCCAAAGTGGCCGAACAGGCAGTGAAGGGAATCCAATCGAAGATGGCCAAAGGGTTCCTTGATTCAAACGGCTGGTCCAACGGCAGAGCGGTGAAGGGAGTGAGTGAAAAACAGAAACCATGGCCATCTCACCAGCAATTCTTTGATGATTTAGCTGTGCGAATGGAAACTATGAATCAGCCGCCGAAATAGTTGTTCAACGACCCAAAATTCGGATCTCACCAGCAAAAACCCCCTGGATTTCTCGAAGAAGTGGATTCAACCATGAAACCATGGGCAGTAAACTTCCAATTTTTGATGGTTTTCATAGTAGTTCATAGCTATCATCCCATAGCTGTCAGGATGCTCTCCCGGGGCGATGGCGAGGACTGGTCCGAGGCCTCCGGAAAATGCCGGGGCAATGGCGGGTGAAGGGGAGAGCTTCACCAACAAAAATGTACGAAAAATGGACAAGAATGATGATTTAACTAAGATGTTTGTTGATTTCAACCAGCAAATGGTGGTTGAACCGAGATGTTTGCGGATTTTGCAGTAAGCAGAAATGTGTGCGGATTTCACCAGCAACGGATGGTGGAAGCGATGTGTTTGTTGGATCTAAGCAGCATGGCGCCCAGGATATGAAACCCGTTTGGGCTGACCTGAAGGCGAAGATCGAGCGACTTGGCGCCCAATTCACTGTTTTTTTAAATGGGAAAAATACTGGTTCTAATCCTTTTCAATTGGAGGTAGCCTATTTTCAGACCCATAGCAAGTTGTTGACCAGAAAAGTTCACATGCTCACAGGTAGGTTGATGTTCAGCCATCATGGCACCAGACATCCAGGACACTACCAGCCATTTCAAAGTGGAAAACAAGTCGACGAATCATGGTGAAAATGTTGTTCAGTGGTACCATTACAATATGGATCACCTTGAAAAGGTTGCCGTGTAAACCAACACACAGATTTATCGTCCGGTGATCCCGGTGGTTTTCCTGGTTTAGATAAGTACCTTCCTTGGTAGTTAAACATAATAATTAAACAAACATCACCAGTTCCACTGCCAGGGTCGAGTTTTCAAGGGTATACCATGATGATGATGATGATGATGATGATGATGATGATGATGATGATGATGATGATGATGATGATGGGACCCTCCAACAGAGGTTATTGGAGATGCTCTTTCCCAATGGGTGCAGTGAGACGACTCCACCTGTTTGAGACAAGACAAAAGGGAGAAGGGTGAAGCATTCAGATTGTTCAATTCCTGCAGTTCCTAGAACCATGTTTGGATAGGACTCAAATGTTGATGAAATCGAAAAAAATCACCGACTTTGATAGGTAAATCAACTATAAATGGCCGTGTTCAAGAGCTATGTTAGTTTACCAGAGGGTAGGTGTGAGGTTTAACATGCACAGACATCCATGCCATCCAGGAAGCTGGTCTGAGACGCGACTAGACGACCAGACAAGCCAAAGAATGGGGTGGTTGGAAGGCCTGAAAAACCCATCAACTAGTGAAGATTAGTGAAGTTGAATATCTTGAATGATGTGTTCTAATGAAGGAAATATAAGGAAATCATGTGATAAATGAAACCTAAAACACATGTTGAGTCTCTCAATTTTCAGATCTCAGTCTTGGCTGGGATCGCCATCCATCCCGGGCTGCGGTTTCATCAATTGAATTGTAGACACTTCGACAAAAGTCGATGGTCACAATAGACTCAAAGCCATGGGAGAGTAACCAGTGTTGAGAGAAATCTGATAAATCTGTGCTGCATATCTGATTCTTAGGAAGTAGCGACTCGGAGCTATGGGTATCCAATTTTTTGCCAAGAAAAAATGCAGGAGCCCAGGAGCTACAGATTGACTGTCCCGACCACATGATAGTTGTTCAAGACCCACTCAAGATGTTATTTCAGATCGACCCCGGGCCGGCACAGCTATTTCAGACATCCTCTGGTTTGCAGATGATAAAAGGATCATCACGGAAAATATCACCACCAAGCAATTACAAAGGTATGTAGCAAAATGTGTGGCATTTGGGAACCACAGGTTGATTGGTCATGTTTAGCGATTTTTTGTTTTGATCAGCCTTGGTTGGGTACTTAAATCCTTCAATATCTTTCCAAAAATGAATGTGTGTGTGTGTGTAACGGCTGAGAAGGGAACATCGCAGGGTTTCTATGTATATACATACATATTCATATACATATTCATATACATATTCATATACATATTCATATACATATTCATATACATATTCATATACATATTCATATACATATTCATCATATACATATTCATGTACATATTCATATACATATTCATATACATATTCACCAGCTAAAAGTCGATCTTTTTGCGGTCCATCTAAGATTCGTTATGTTTTAGAAGTGCCCAATCTTGACCTAGAGCCAAGTTTTCATTGATGGCTTTCAGAGGTGTCCCTTTTCGCAAACTGAGACCGAAGCCGAGACCAGGATTTTTTTCGGAGTTGATTTCGACAGTGGTTAATGACACTGATCATGATGATCTTGCGGGAATGTTCAATCTTTTTGATAATGATCAAATATAATGATGCTGATGATAAAGTGATAGTGATGGATAATATGAGGAACATTTTTTGATCCAGCTCGGCAGTTGAGGGGTGTTAAGGCCATTGCTATGATTTGTTATTGCCCACCAACAAAAGTTGCAATTTAAATTGAATTGAACAAGGAAGAAATGTGTTTGAACATTAAAAATTGGGGATGTGTATCAGCAGTCAACATAACTCCTGGCTGGTTCCAAGTGTGCGTTATTCTCCAGCCCCTGATGATCCCAATTGACTCTCTGATAGTTTTCAGGGCTAAAAAACCATCAACCAACTAACTGGTTTGGGACCTTCCCCGTGGCTCTGGAGTGAATAGCACCACTACCGCTGAAGGCGGTACTGTGCCAAGGGGGCCAAATGGCTGGTGAAGTTGGCCCGAAAAAAATGGTGCGGTGAGTGGCCACCAACCGCCCTGGAATTTTGCCATGGAACCCCCAAGAATGGTGATATTCCAATGGGAAAGTCGTCGTCCGGACCCACTTTGTTGCATTTCTAAGTTCAATTTAGGAGGTGTATGTTGGGGTTATTGAGTCCAATCATCCCTTAGAAGTTTATCTTGTCAAGCCCTAGTTTGAAGGGGTGACTTCCCTTAGATTTCCATTCCAAGAATCGCGCTGGTGCAGCAATACCGCAAGACTGGATGTTTTTGCTACTAAACTCATGGGTTTTTAGCCAATCAGATTGGTGATGTGCATTAGTTGCGGAAGCCAACACATGACAAGTTTCGCAGCAACCGTCATCACTAAAAACTCCCACTGCTGTTAGTTCCAACAACAGCCAGTAGACATCTGTTTTCTTGGACCTTGAAGTTTTTGACCTTCTCCCGCTGATCCCAGTTGATGTTCGTTCCAAGTCAGCACTGGGTGGCTGGGTGATTATGTTACATGTCCGGGTTCAACCCAGGGATAAGAGGTTGTAACCCATTGTTTACCATTTAACCCATTTCTATTGGAATCAAAATCAGTCAACCAATTACCATCTAAAATCTCACAAGGTGCAATACTTGGATGTGCTTGGATGTGCAGCTGGTAATTGGTTCACAACCATGGTTCGAACCCTGGGATACGTCCGCTTTTATGTAGGCAAGTATCGACTTACAAAGTGGGATGCACGTCCAAATATGAAGCGCCGAGAAAAACATCTTACAACCATAGTGATAAACCAGCTGATAAACCACTATAACCAGCTATAATGTGCATAATCCCAATGATATCCCATTATAGCTGGTTTTTGTTCGCTATTGGTTAACTATGGTAATTGACCATATCTGTATATATATATACATATATATATATATACAGTATATATATATCCCAACAGCACAGCCAGCTGGATTCCGACCAAGGTCCATGTGAGGATCCCCCAAGGGCTCCTAGATCTGTGTCAACGACCCAACTGCTAGGCGCGAGGGGAGCGTTGTGAGTTCTCCGCTTTTTTGACGGGTTTATTCGACTGGAGATACGCATGAAATGGTTACCCTCCACCAATCAAACATGGCTGGCTGGAGATCCCCGTGTAAAGAAGGTTTCTAGCTGGAAAATTGATTTATCAATGGTGGGATTGTCCATTACGAGGTTTGAGTCCCATAGATGTTCCATGTTTTTGATCCCAGTTTTTGATCTCATTAGTCCCCATGAAATCCACCCAATCCCTATGGTTGATGATTCGATCCATGACCCCGCCATGTTCCAACTCGCGATTTGTCTCTCCTTCGATGAGTCCTCCAGGTGCACAATGGGCCACCTTTCCTTGTACAGCGGTGCGAGGGCACAGAAACATCAGCAGTGCAAAAGAATCCATGAAACTGAACAAATACAGATTTGTGAATGCATAGAATAGATAGTAAAGATTAATTCCACTGGGTTTTGGATTGAACTTAGTGAAGCCACAGGTCCATGCGGATAGTCGAACCCAGCCCAAAGAAATCCCGTTGGCGCCAAAACGTCGCGCTGCAGTGGCAAAAAAGAAAATGCGCTATGGAAACCACCGTGCAACACCATTAGAAAAACTGAGTCGCGGAGCAAGCGCTGTCATTTTAGTGCACGCCTGCTTCCAAAATTATCATCATGTTTGTGATGAATACGAGAATTGAAAGGAAACTCTGGGCAAAATCTAAGGGTGCTCCCAACGGCATCCCCAAGTCAGGTCTCATGTTTCGAGGTAATTTGCGGAAAGCCTGGGTGGATAATTAGTATGGTATGGGGATATTTACTTATCAGCAAGAATAAACATGTGTTTTT
This sequence comes from Symbiodinium sp. clade C Y103, assembly GCA_003297045.1. Classification (NCBI taxonomy): domain Eukaryota; class Dinophyceae; order Suessiales; family Symbiodiniaceae; genus Cladocopium; species Cladocopium sp. clade C. Next base: position 19,932 of record BGPT01000564.1, on the reverse strand, counting down.
GGATTGCGGTACCGGCTACCCATGGGCACAAGGGGCGCATTCCCACATCCAGGGGTGTACACCAAGTTTGCGTGATTGAAATACATTGTCCATGTTTGTCCCTGAAGTGTTGCTAGGTATACTTCCATTTCTGATACTAGTCATCCTACTTCGGAGTACCCTTCATGACTTGGCCTCTACCCATAGGGGAAAGAGCCCATTCCCCACTGAAGACATAGCCTCAGCGTATTGTGATGGACAGAGCTGGCCGAGTTTCCGTGTCTCAAACCGCAAAGAAGATGCAGTTCCAAAGGATAACCTAGAGATTCATGAATATGTCTATATATATATATATTTAGTTCAGTTAGTTAGTTATTTATTTATACATATAGTGAATAAGAGCTTGTAGAGGATAAAGCGCTGTCCTGGGTTAGCAGGTATATGTTTTTCAAGCACCAACAAGGATGTTTCAAGGATCAAATCCATAAAGCAATAGGTTCAATAGGTGGTGCAGGATAGCACTATGTTAATTCATGTGTGTTTGTTCCAGTATCGTGGCTAACCTGTCAAACATGACAATATGCCCAGCCCTCTGTAGATCATGTACTAAGCAAGGTCAATCCTCCATCAAGCTAGATTTCAGTTGACCAATCACTATACACATAATAATGTGATCGATCATATTTATATCGTGATATCTATACATAGACATATCATACAGATTCAGATACACCTTTATGACATCTACATCTATATGATACCAAGTATAGACCTCCACTCAGCTCGCTGCCTCAACGGCGGCGCCATGGTCGCGGCCATCACCACGGAAGTGGCGGCCTTGACGGAAGACTCCACGGCGGCGTACCTTGATCCGGAGATGCAGCGGTGAAACTTGGGGATTTCAGCGACAAAATGTGGTGAGTTTATGGGAAGATCTGGGGATTTGCCATTACTTGACCATCAAAAATGGTACTTTTCATGGGATCTTTTGAGTTGATCTTCAGTCAATTTAAGCATAAAAAATGATGGAATATATGTATATATGTGGATTGAATATGATTTCACGCTTTAACCATTGAAACTCTCGGATTTCACACTGCATCCGAGGGATGGGAGCCCAAGCACATTCTGTGTGAAGATATGATGGTTCCATTGGATATGGCTATGAATATATGGGTTCCAATAGTATATCAAAGTGGCGGGTACAAAAGTATATCAAACATGTTGTTGTGGCTGTTATAGATTGTAATAGTTAAATATGAATATGGCCAATATAGCTTGAATTGTACGACTGCATCCCCAATATCATGGGAGTTGAACATCTTCATCCCCATAATCCCATAGAATCCATAAAATCATCATAAAGGTTAGCCCATGAAATCTCCAAAAAAAATCCCATGGTTTAATCTCAAAAAAAAAATCCCCGATATCATGAAACGACCAACGGGGATTGATTGTGGGATGGGATCCGGGGGATCAATATCCCATCAATTGGATATATCCCAATGGAATGCAAAAGTTTCATTATGGAATACCCTCGGGTAAATTCACAGTTCGACCCTGGCAGTCATCGGGATTGGAAGATGAGTTTCAAAAATAGCGAGTTTCTCAGGGTCGAACTGTTCATATACCAGAGGGTATAACATCTCATCCCATGAAATCCCAATTTTATAGGTGCTTAAGAATTAGATGTTTTCATGTTATGTTTTTTCGAAAAGAAATCCCATAAAAATCCGATAACATCTAATCCCATTTTATAAAACAATGTCATAACCCCACTTGGGAATGATTTCACCTATGCTCCATTTGGGGCGACATCCAGGCCCGACACCCCGGCGTCCTCCGACGTCTCGGCGCCTTCAGCAGGATGGGCAGGGTACTGTCGCGCCAAAAATTCCCGGGGTTTCCATAAATAAGGGTACCCAAAAATGGATGGTTTATAATGAAAAATCCTATTAAAATGGCTGATTTGGAGGTACCCCTATTTTAGGAAACCACCAAATTCCTGGGTTGGGGTGTTTCATGGAAACTCAACCATCACAGGGGGGGTTCTGAAGTTTCCACTATCAAAGATCTGGGTGATCTAGTTAGGAAACAAAATCGCCGGATTGATTGGTGCATAGAGGGGTTGTGGCCATGAAATGTGGCGGTTCATTCAGCAGTGAACATTGGGATGGTTGAAAGATGTGGGGAAAATCATGGGAATATAATGGCAATTCAACCATCAATATTCATGGTGATCAATCAATATAATGGATCAGTGCTGTTTACAAAGATACCCCAATGATGGTATAATTAGGTAAAGCCAATAATAAAGCCAATAATAGGGTATACACCCATTTTTAGAGGTAAAAGTGAACTTGAACCATAGTTAACCTAGTCATAAAGATATGGGGATATAAGATCCAACCATGAAAATATGGAGAAAATAATGGGAATACGAAGGGGATGTGATATATGAACCATTGAAGATTCATTGGTTGATCGAAATGCAATGTTCATCCATAGGTTTTGTGGCCATCCCTTTCTTCCCATCACCCACGTCCCCAGGTCCACCTCTGCAAGACTGGTGGCGTATGTGACATGGATATCCTTCAAGCAGAGGATCAGAAATCTCTCTTCAACCCACCGCTTCTATAAGTAGAGGAGGGGCCACAATTCCAGCACTAAAGGACCAGCAGAATGAGCTGACCGAGGAATGTTGGCCCTCCTCCGCACGGGCATGAGAGAGCCTGGCGTGGTGGCCTAAGGACTCCCTGAGGGAGCTGCATCGTCTACTTCGGTAGACCATTGGGGCAACACCGCGGCAGTGATCCTGACAGCCAACTTGGTGTCCAGTGCTGGTGAGATGCAAGCTGAGGTTTTCACTATCAAATACATGGGTGATATAGTTAGCCATGAAAAAAGTAGCCCGGTTCATTGGTTCAGAACTAGGGAGTTATACTACCTATATAACTTATTCTGGATTATGATCGAAGGAAGTTTAGAAGCTAAACCTTCCGACAATATGGACAGATGGAAAAGCACAGCCATGAAGGAAGTCAGAAGAGAAGAGATGCAGGTG
>BGPT01000564.1:1109-15817 GCA_003297045.1 Symbiodinium sp. clade C Y103 | reverse complement strand
GTAGTGTTGCCCAGTCACGAGGGGGACGCAGTAGTGTTGCCAAATGTCAAGGCTCATACGGTGGTCGCTGTGTCTTGTCTGGCCGCCGTGTCTTGCCTGGGCTGTTGTCGCCCGATTGTGTTTTTTCTGACCGATCGGTCGAGGAAGATAGATATAGAAGGATGTGCAGTGGTCGTTCTTTGTGTCAACAAGATCCGACCACAAAACCGAGCGGTCCGTGTCTTTGTTTTAGAGTTTGTGTCGTTTCACCAACACTGTGCCAGTGATCATTGCAGCCGAGCATTCGTAGAACCACAGATTGCGCTGGACCGCGTCTTTTCTGATCTGTCCAGTTCTATGGATGAGTGTCGCTGTTTCTTGTGTGGCCGCCGTTTCTATGGATGAGTGTCGCTGTGTCTTGTGCGGCCGCCGTTTCTATGGACAAATCGATAGACAGGTGGATAGATGGGAAGCGGAGATGGACAAACAGATAGGAGACCAATCACATGCGACCAATTCTGCCTCGACAGTTTGAATGCACATGGCCAGCAATGAACCGATGATTGCGAGAAAGAGCAACGATTGTTCGATCCATGAGTGGGTTCGCTCTGCCATTCTTCCTTCTCAGCAATGAATCTTTCTCAGCAACGAACCTCTCCTATAGGTTTGCCATTTTTGAAACTTCCGCCACCGCCTTGTGCGGTACTACTGGTAATTCATAGGATTGGAAACCTAGAAAAATCAACTAGTATAAGGATAGGGGTATGTTTCATGGTTCATACGGTGGAAATCTATGTATAAATGTTTAGACATGGAAAATAGGTATATAACCAATCAAATACAGGAAAAATATGGAATTATATGAGGATTCAATCATGAAAACCACGAAAATGATGGAGTATCTGGAAGATTTGGGGAGGAAGAAGTTCTCCATCTCTGGGGTGGAATGTCTCCCATACCTCGTTGGGAAGGCTAAGTCCAATCAACGAGTTTGGGATGTGTTGAAACTGTTGAAACCACCGAAAAGTGCATTCTTATTGATCTCATCACTGTTTGGTGAGTGGTTTCAAGTATTGATTAGTTCTCATTCGATTTATTACTTTCCAACTTGCCTATCCTGTTGCTCGGTTATGGACTGAAGTGATCATATCCTAGAGTTTTGGATACTAACGACCAAACACTCTAACATAGAATTTGGTACTTGGTTATACACCCCCAGTATCATAGATATTTGATGGTAGTGACACAAATCATATACCAAGTGATTGCAATAGTCAGGATGATAACGATTACATACTCAAACAATGTTTCTGTAAATATGGTTCTCCCATATGTTTCTCCATAATGTTTAACCATTAGTATGTATATATATATATATCCATAAATATATATATATATATATACTGTGTATATACCAACTGCCAACTGATTCTCCCTAGATTTGTTGGTCATGATATGTATCTCCCCAGTGTCATTGCTGGCCCACCCACTAGTCAGAAGACAAAAAGCACGTCGGAAGGTAATGGAGCGGCCCGCAGGCTTGGCCCTGGTGAATTGGTCTGGGGGAGCTGAAAAAATTTGGCCACATTCCATGGGATGCAAGATGAAAATGGGATGAACATTTCAAACATACCCAGCAAAACGGTTTGTCATATCAAGATTTGAGATATTTCCGAAATATGCCTATCTGAGAAGAGCGAAAACACTATATTTCTTCATCTGGGGTAATCCATTTCACCAACTAACTATTAGAGGTGGGTAAATGTCCCATGTTGGTGATTCTGAACACCACCTAAGTTGATAGTTGTTGGTGGACATTACCACTCCTGAAATGGGGTGATACCCAAATGAAATGGAGAAAGTTGCCTTTTCTTGGACAGGAATAATTGCGAAGGCCCACCAAATTTGAGGCCGTCCCATGCAAATCAGCCACTGGTATGATTCCTGGAGTTCCTGATGGACCATCATATGAGGGGACCGCCAGTTATCATCCATGTCATTTTCGGATTTTGCATCATAAACCATCCAGCTATTGGGGTACCCCCATATCATATCACCCAGCAACTGGCCTGAAAATATCCCCCAGGACCAGTGCTTCAAGCGGTCGCATGAGCGTGGCTTCTCAGGGGCTGTTCCATGGTGCGAGATGATTGAGATGATTCTCCAGGTGGTTAAGGCTTGGGCATTAAGGTATCGTTTTCCTTATTGTAGCTGCCCAACCTGCTGATCTTTGCATGTTTTTCAATCGCAGCCATTTGGATTTTTTTCGGGATACCTACATGTTTCATCCCACCTAGAAGCGTTTGATATCAGTGTTGTTGTGGGTGGTAGGCTATGCGAACTACCCCTCTGTAGATGTTTGGGTCAAGCCATGGCCCTCGGCTTTACGGCTCACAAGCATGGCTTGCAGCCCTCACAGGCCTTAAGGGCGAGGATCACATTCCAACCAGTTCTTGCCATTTGTTGTTGGATAAAGTTCCAACCTCTGCCACCGTTGAATTCAAAAGAAACTGATTGCCATGTTTGAATCCATGAGTCAAAATCCACCAAGATCCTTGATTATGGGGAAAGAACTCACCTTCAACGGCTCATCCCGAGGTCGTGTGAAGGAACTTCATCCAACAGCCTTGGTGCGCAAGGAAGAGTGCAAGGCACGGGATCGGCTGGTGATGTTCAGTGCAGAGCTTGCCTTACCCTCTGGTAAACGTTTACATAACTATGGAAAATCACCATTTTTCATGGGAAAATCCACTATTTCTATGGCCATGTTCAATAGCTTTTTGTATGTTTACCAGAGGGTATCCCCACACCACTGTTCCAGTCACCACCAGGATCATGCCACCTTGGAAATCCCCTGGATTGACCTTCACTGGTCATTATCAATGGCAAGATCGTCAGGGTATGACCATTGTAAAAGGGTGGTTAAAACTCCGTTTTTGCCAGCTGGCGATGGTTTCTTCAGAAACCAACTGATGAATGGTTATTGTGTTTGCCCTTAGTTGTTTGGTTAATGATTTGATGACTGTTTTGAATGATCTCCGATGGGAAATCAATGTGCTTGACTGTATTCCAGCTTGCCTTCCCACGACCTACCTCCGTTTGGTAGGATGAATGCATTTTTGCTAGTACTACCCTAAATGTTTGGGCCACAAACCTTGAATACATGTACACATATATTTGTTGTATTGATATAAAAGGAATACATTAGATAGATATAGATAGATAGATAGACAGATATCTATATATATATACACACAACTGTCGATGATGAATACTCCAACATCTTCCGGTTGTGTTCCATCTCCATCCCGCCAGGATTTGCATGAGAAGGAGGGTGCCAGGAGCTGGGTGGTAGGATCAATTGATCCATCAATGGTGATGACTAATGGAAAAGATGATGAATTTTACGCAGCAAAAATAGTTTCCAAATTTGGGTAGTTTATGGTAGTTTAGTAATAGTTCATAAAGCAGTAAATCTGGTGGCAGTTTCGTACAACTAAAAGTTCTCTTGCCATTCGTGAGTGATGATTTCTACTAATCCAACCAGCTAATTATCAGTTTTTTTGCAGGGGATCTAAGATCAGCCCCAGTATTTCCGTGGCCAACCCAGAGATAGAACTGGCAAAATGTGTTAAGCCAGAGAAAAAACATACCAAGTACAAGCATTTGAGGACCATTACAGATCATACTCTTGGGATCTTTTGGGACTTACTATGATTTTCTAACAATATCCCCAAGATGTTCTGGTTATATTACCCTAGTTGCCGCTTAAGCCAGGAAATTTTGCTGTTGATTCCCTCACGCGCTTTTTGCCCCATCATTTCTTTGCAATTATGGGCCCAATCTACCAGATATTTGGATGAGGTGACCCATTCAAAGCTTACCAAGCAGGGATATTCCATATAATACAACTGTCTAACTGTATGTAACTGAGGTAGGACATGTTTATTTACTACTTTCCAATTGAGGATCAATGCTGCGGTCTGGCAAAGTACGGAAAAGCACCGAATAGGAAAGCAAGGAAACCTGCAAATTATGGGGCAAACATCCTCTAGAACGAAGACTTTTTGCCATGTCTGCGAGGTTCCTGTAGCAAGAGTACATCATCACCATAGCTGAATCCTTAGGTCTTGGCAATCAGTTCATGATGGTCAAATCAGCAACTCTACCAACAATTCCCATTATCGATCCAGTATATCTGAGTATCTCTCTTCATTTATAGATGGTTTCCCATCAATTCAAAACCATGTAATCCCTTTCTTCTAAAGGTGATTGGAAAAATCAATAGAAATCATGAAAAATCCAGAAATTCAATGATTCGAAATTGTCAAATCCATTCCAAACCCATCATATCCCAATTTTTCACCACTCGTCAGGAGCGTGCCAGTGGCACCACCCAGTCGCCAGGCACGAAAGCACGGCGCGTTTCGAAGCGCCAGAGTTACCTCCCATGAAGACCGGAACATTTTAGAAATGGTGGCTTCGTAAAATGGGGGTACCCCCAAATCATCCATTTTAGTTAGGATTTTCCCTTATAAAGCATCCATTATAAATTATATGGAGGTTGCCTAAAATAAGGGTAACCCAAAACCACAGGTTTCACTACTAAAATGGACAAATGACTTGGATGATTTGGGAGTACCCATAGTTTAGGAAACCTCCATATCATGATCATATGATCATATTTCATCATTCCGTAAATTCATGATATAATTGATTGCTAAACAATTATTCTTATTGAGAATAGCCAAGGAAAATGGGATAAACAATACTTGTTTGGAATGTTGATAGTGGGAATACATGGTTGATATACATTGTTCAAATTGCTTTACCTTCTGGCAATCAATCATGGCTGGCTTGAAAATCCCCGTCATGACTGGATGTTTCTAGCTGGGAAAATCATTGAACTGAGTATTTTCCAGAAAGCCATGTTTGAGTACCAGAGGCTACCTGGTAAGGAAAACAGTGATAAGACCAGGGGATTGGGAGGTTTCCTACTATTTTCGGACAAACCCAGGTATTCCCTTGAAATTCTATAGACATCTGGGAGCCAGGCAACAGTGCTGGTTGCCCGCCCTGTGACCGAGGCGGTTTGCCGGAGGATTTGGTGGATGAAGTTCAACAGAACCATGAAAATTGATGAAAATTGGCAGTTCAGTAGAAAAAAGTGTGACGGTTACTCCGAAAAATCGAGAGAATACCACATACAAATCGGATTTAACTAGGGAAAATGATCAGTTTTATTCTTGGATTTCCTTTTGATGGGATATACAACCAGCAAAATCATTTTGGAGGTTTGTCTCAAATTGGGATACAATGGGATTTCGTATTTAGTTAGAAAGATTGTGAAAGATTCATTATGCGTATGATATAACCAAGAGTATATATGGGGATTCATGGTTTGTCTCAAAGTAGGGGATGCCTCAAGATTGTGCCAGATTGCATCTTTATACTGGCCATGATGCTAGACCATGGGATCTGGGGTGGCACGAATTTCACTCAAACTCTGGTTCCAAAATCCCTGGAATGAAGTCGGACACACTTTGGGGAGCCCAAAATGGCTATGGCTAAAGTCTCTAAGCTTGCAAATGGTTCGTTTGGGATCATTAGTAGTAGCTGTAGGCCCAGTTCGGCTGGTCAGTTATCCTTGAGGTGATTCATGCTAAGGGAAATCACCCCAGAAATTGTTTGACCTGGGAATTGTATTGTATTCCTCTATGCTGCTGGGGTACTTGGATGTACATCCCAATCATTTGCAAACTGGCAGAAACAAGCATTGTACAACCCATCAATGTACGCGGGGATGTTCTCCATGTACAACTGGATTCTTACCACATAAACACATCACATTATACTTGCACAGTTAAGTAATGTGAGTGGCAGAATGTAACATTGAGTATTAATTGATTTCCATATCCATAGTGGTTTGTTTGAAAATTGGGCATCACCAAATCCTCTGGTTAATCACAAATTTCTCCATCTAATTGCAATGCATTGGGGTGTAGACCCCCGTTGTCAGACGCACGCATATGACGAAGACTTGATGGTTGCTCGTCATTTTGCCTACTGCAATGATCATTTGGGGATATCCGGTATTCTTAGACAAACCCATATCCCATATTGCTGATTGTAAATCTCACTGTATCCAACTATATCCCATGTTTTCCCGAGATCAATCCCAATCAATGTTGGTAAAATCTCTATGTTCAGACAAAGCCATATACTTGATGGTTCATGATGGTCGGGGAAATCATCCACAATTCCCTTTGTTTCAGGTGCAATCATGGTTTTGATATGTTCATTGATATCATTACCATTATCAGTTCTTATCGATGTATTTATATCATGTTAATCGTTATCCAGTCATAAATGACAATGATTTGATAAATGCTAAGTTCAATGATGTTTATGTAATCATTTAATGAATCTAATGTTCCAGTCATATTTATATATATATACTGTACATGAATTGAACCAATAATGTTAGTTATAGTTATATTCTATGTGATATATAATGATGTTTACTACACGTGTATTTTTGCTATCATTATCAGTATTGTTGTGATTGTTCTTATATCCAATAATTATAGCAACCCAATCATATTGTTATCCAATACTACCATATTGTTATCCAATGGAGTATGTAACTATTGTTATAAATATATACAATGATTGTATGATTATCAGATTCTATTCTATTACTATATTTCATCTAATACATATATATATATACATACACACTTCTTCCTATTATTAGTATTGTTGCTATTATTATCATCATTGTTAAGTTATGATGATTATTCTTGTGTCCAATCTTTACACCCACAACTCTTCTATCCGGCGCCATCGTCTCAGGTCTCTGCCTCCGCCCGCGGTCTGCGGAACGCGAACAGCCTCGGGATGAGCGGAGAACGGAAAGGAGCCGGCGCTTGAGAAGGGAAATCAGTATGAAAAATGGTAGTTAAACAACACAAAGTAGGGTTTAAACATGAGAAGAATTAGTACTTAATCAGCTGGCTGACTATAGAGGTGTGACAATATCATAGAAAGTAACGATTTGACCATCGAGATAACAAAATTTGGGAATTGAAGATATTGAGATTAAGAAACATCTTAATATTGAATGCACCGTGTGGCGAAGGGTAATAATTCAATACAATTCAATCTCCAAAAAATATATAGAATGAAATCACATGAAATCACCATATTGTGTTTTTCATCCCTAACCAACCTTAAACAACGTTTTAAATGTTGGAATTGGTCCACAAATCAATGGGAATATCACCGGCTAAAATGTTTTTGATTAACCACTTGCAACTGATTAGAGGTTTCAACCGGCTTTTCCACCCAGATTTGGGTGGATGACCCACTCCTGAGGATCATGAAGCCATGTGAAGCCCCGCGTCACCGGCTGCGCCATGTGTGTAAAACACCGTTTTCGTTGGAAATTGGGAATGAAACCTGGAATCATTACTCCTAGAAATCCTCTTCCAAGGCTCCCTTTACCTGTGGGTTCCAATAGTTCATGTTCTCAAATCTACAGTCAACACAAGGGGAGATCACCTACAGAACATGGGAATGCAACCAGAGTGGTGCCGGGGCACAGCCAAAACAAGTGGATACTCCAAGCATCTCCCGTTCCTAAAAGTGCATCATTGGAATCACAAGAGAACGACAATCCATAAGTGAGTTTATCCCATTTACAAACTTGCTTACAACCGTAATTGTGGGAGTCACCATTTGGAATTGGACCATGCTGATTTGGTGGTTTCAAACATATTTGATCCACCCAATTTGGGAAGATCAACTCCCGGATCCGCTGTAGGAGTTTCTGGAACTCTGCGCTCAGCACCAGCGCAAGGCCAGTGCTGTCCAGCTGTGTGCCGTAAAATTGGTAGTTTGATACGAAAAACCGATGATCCACCATTAGATTTTGGGGGACCCAATTTTCATACAAAACAATTGTTCGTTGTTTTTTGCTCCTATTGTCATTTGTCCAGGTATCCCACTTGTACGGTAGTTTAGCCACAGGTTTGTCAATTTCACCAACAAGGGCCACAAAATTGGGGACGTCTGGGGATTATAGATGATTTACCGTTTTTGGCTGGTAAATCCCAAAATTTAATGAGAGAACATGGGAAGGCATGGAACAAACGGGGTCAAAACAAGAACCTCTTGTTGATGCGGGGTGGTACAGGTATACTGAAGGTATGTAGCAGAGTACAAGTACCTTGGTAAACATAGTAATGAACAAAACAGACCTATATAACCATTCGTCCAGGATTAGATTCCAAGGCATTCCAGGATTAGACGACATGAGTTGCTACAAAAATTGGGGAGTTCATCTGCTAGAAATCACGATTCCTCCGAAAATCCGAGGTGTCTCATCGTCCCATCGTTTGGAATCATTCATGTTTGGAATATAGTTGGTTGTATTGATGAGGGTATATAAAACCAACTATATCCCCATGAATATTCCATTCAAAAAATATGGAACAAAAGATTCTTGTTTTGAGATTGATTGAAACCACAAACCTGTGCATCTTCTTGGTAAAATCCCCACGTGTGTTTCGTGATATTCCTATCGAATAGCTGGAGTCCCATACCTTAGGGCCCGAAACCCATCCAGTCACCAGGCTCATCTTATCTTCGGTATAGGTCCAATATTAAAATGAGCACTGCCTCATTCACCCCGGTTGGTTAATGATTATGATAATTTAATAGGGAATTTAACCATGACAATCTTGGGACACAAGAGGATACCATTGATAAATGATGGCTGGTTGATGATTAGATCGGGGATTTTACTACCCAATATAGTGAAGAATATCACAATCCATAAACGGAGAATCCCTTTCAAGCAACCTGCTTCAAGGGACGACATAGGGCTATGATCTACTGGAATCATGGGTGAGGGCATAATCCAAATAATTCAGAAACAACTCATGATTGATGGTTCATATAAATGGCCCTCCACCTTTTTTGATGGTCAGATCCTAATGTGTCCTTCTTACATCCCAATATATCCAAATGTTCATTGTTTATCTTCATTTTGTGCAGATGAAATCCATGTTTTATGTTAGATCCAAAGTGCTTGATGGTCACGCAGTTAAATTCCATTTTGTCATGGCTAAATCTCAATATGTTGCTGATGAAATTTAATCTGTTTGCTAGTTACATCCCAATTATTGATAGTGAAATCAGTGAAATCCAAACTACTACAGTTACCCTCTGGCTATTTAACGTAGCCCTGGAAAACCACCATTTTCAATAAGGAAATCACCATAAATTATCTATAATGGGCCATTTTCCATGGCTATGTTAAATAACCACAGGGTAATTCCCAATGCTCATGGATTAAATCCCAAATTTGCTGCTTAAATCTTATTTTTTGCCACTGATTTTGTTGTCATTCAGCCCATGGTCCGACCTGCCAGGTCGCTCCGCTCCGGCCCCGGCCGGGCCTCCGGGCAGCCGAAGTCCAGCAGGGGAAGCCCAGGGCATGGTTGATATGGTTGAGATATCCATAGGTATTGGGATGATAATATAGTTAACCATAGTTATCCCATAGTTATATAGTTAAAAATATAGTTATTGATATTATCCCATAGTTTATATAGTTAACCCATAGAAAAATCCCATTGGCTATGGATAATATCCCATAATTATATAGTTAATATTGGGTATAACTACGGGAATATAAGATGTTGACCTTCATAAATTGGGATATAACCCCTACAACCTGGATTACATGGGAAAGATCATCTATAACTGGTGGATTTCATGGAATTTAATGGGATATACATGACTTCTGGCTTTACTCTGAGTCGATGGTTTATTTTTCAGGGATTCCGCATCAGCAAATCCAAGAATGGGATGTTTGTACCACGCAAGAATCGGAATTCACGGGAGCTTCACCACTGCTGACAGCGCTTGGACTGTTCGAAAGCAGACAGATGTCCACCTGTCACAAAACGCATCAGCACTTCAGGTCTGATGGATTTGACCAGGGCACAAGATTCCACGGGCAAATGTCAAGTCGAAATTATTGGCATTGGAGGAATTGAGTCGACCTGCGTGTCATGTGCATATGACCTGGGTTCATGGACCCGGTTTTTCGTTCTCGATTTGCCGGATGTCAGAAAAGACAGCTGCACGTTGGTGCATTGAGAAAAGATGAGTTATATTGTTGTCATCCAAAAAGCGGATTGAATGGAAATGGTAAGTTGCAAACATTGGCAGAAAGGCAGCAATCTGAGAAGTGGCTGAGCGGTGCAAGAGCTGGAGTAAAAATGAAAGGAGCTGGGCCTCAAAGGAAAGTTGCTTTGCGTTCAATTTGTAAGAATTAGGATTTCCAGACAACCAAGTACCTGGACGTATTCTGGCAACCGCAAAGCAAGTTCACCATACATTATTGTCCCTAAGAGGAAGCATCCGAAAAATGGCAATGATTCAGACCTGTAACTCTTTATTCTTATGGACAACCACTCTTAAAGGTTCATATCATGTAGGGGTCCCAAAAAGAAGATCGAAAAGTCATCCTCCAAGATTTTGATGGTAATCTAAAGTTCCCCACATTTTGGAAATCACAGCGAGAACAGGGGCCACAGCGCTGAGGGTCGAAGTCCAAGCAAACGCGGCCCCAATCGCAGCAACAGCCCATCCACAGGTGGGCGGGGCCAAGTTGGGGAGGTATTTCAGTGAGGGATCCCAATTAGTACCCTCCAGTAAACTAACATAGCTATGGAAAATCACCATTTTTTATGGGAAAATCAACTACAAATGGCCATGTTCAATAGCTATGTTAGTTTACCAGAGGGTAAGTAGTTTTATAGTCCGTCTATCGCCGGGGATCTTCCACATATAACTCTTGTCACCCAGAAACGGCAAGATAACAATCCACATATCAACTGAGGGAATTATCCCAGTAGGGAATGGGGAAACCATGGGAAACTCTGAGTTTCCGGATACGACTCATTCTTTTCCTTTGTCCGTAGTCCAAAGCTATTGGCCTCGCCATGGCCAAGGTTTTTATTGGTTGAATCCAGTACCATCAGCATCGTCACTTGTTTTCGATGAAGCTGGTGACCAATCATGAAGCGCTTCAAGAGCGGTTGAGACTGACTTGTTCACCATCAGGAACTGAATCACTGCATCCCAAATGTATGACTCGAAACGTTTGGAATTGGGTTTTAAACAGTCAGTCAGAGTCAATCATATCAATACCCGATACTAATAGATGTATGTTTGCAATATGTACTATCACATATTATACCATGTATATTTTATAAATATAGTTGTGAGTTGAGATTCTCCCTAGAAAAAATAATCACTGATTCTTTTTGATTTCAATATGAAATCAATATGAAACAATTATGAAGAATTTATGAAATAGTAAAGTTGGATAAACAAAAACTGACATGAAAAAAATCTGAAAATGTTATGACCAATTTGTGAATATTATATGGCATTTTTTCTTGAAATTGTCTGATTTCGGCGATGTGCTGACAGTCTTGGCGCAGATGAACTCGATAGCGTGTTGATTTCACCAACGGTGTCTACGGTGGCAGCACAACGCACACAGGAGTGACACACAGTCGATGAGAGGTGCCCGGAGACAAAGGCAAAATCATGCAGCCCAGGGATGCGACCCTTTGAAAGGAGTAAGAATCCCGCACAGGCATACCTGCTTGGGGAAAAATCAGGAGATATTTGAAAAATATGATTTTTTGAAAGAATTATGAATATCTGAGATATCTGTATTTTGCAAAATACGAAGCTATGAAACAATGACGCGACTCTTTCACCAACCTTTGCTCCGCCACAGGTGCTCCGGGGCGCACCAGCCCGGCGACGCGGCGGAAGGAACAAGAGCTCTTGGAACAGAAGGTTCCGGACACGGCCTGTGGATGGTCGGGTCATGGTGATATTTTCTCAGCAGAAAATGAAGGTTTCCTAAAATAGGGGTACCCCCAAATCATCCATTTCTAGATGGATTTTCCATTCTAAACCATCCAGCTATTTGGGTACTCCCATTTTAGGAAACCCCCAAATGGAGAAACGTGGTGGTTTAACCAACAACGACAATGGATTGTGATAAGACCAACAAAGTCTGGATTTGGAGCTGAACCAGCCAAAATGTGTGAAAATATGGTGGTTTTACCATAGAGAATGGGAGATCATTGTGATTTAATGGATACTACTATGGATGTAACCATGAAACTCAGAATTGTGATTTCACCCTGAACACTGGGATCCAACCAACCCAAAAAATTGAAATTTGAGCAACAAAAATGGGGATACAAGGGAAAATAAAGGTGATTGGTCAGTTCATACTGGAGATAAAATAGATAAATACGCCCTCACAATGACCTCATAGTATATGATCGTCGGGGGGAATCATCCTAAAAATAACTTACTTTTTCTGATTTGGGATTGTTTGCAGTTTGCTTGGAAAAATGGCGGAATACTGGAATGTGGCTTGGAAACGTAATTTCGATGTTCTCCATTGTGAACAATGTAGCAAACCTAATATAAACCATCCCTTATATTATTAGGATGCATTTTTCAATCATCCCCAAGTGGTAGGTTTATAAATCAGTTTACCACATTCATACGCATACTTATTATAGATCAATATTTTTGGGCGGGTTAGAGGGGGCTGAACCATCGGATGTGGGACTTGCACGACAAATCCTGGCTGACTTGTTTGGGTTTGGGGAAAGCCTTGGTGAATGCAGCCTCCATTTGTATATCAACAGATAAAGAGTTCACCAAAAGATTGGAATAGTAAATCCCCTGGTGAATGAGTTATTAAAATGTGTTTTTTTCGGCTGTAAATGGAGGATTGTTTGATACCCTTTAACTTGATTTTCTTTCAGGAAATCCAAGATCGTCCAAGATCGGGGACAGGATGTTGAATCCCTCAAACTGGCAACCAGCACTTAGGTAAGCCTCAACTTTGCGGCTGATGATTGCGAACGGTTTTTAGTGATCTTGTAGCCGACTTCCATTTTTGGGGCAATTCCAGATGAGGGTTTGCTAAAACGCGGGGATCCCAAGTTATCATTCAACTTATTTGAGAATGTTCATGGGTAAACCAATGGTTTGGGGAACCTCCAGTTGTTCGCAAGCCCATATAATATGGTTGGCGGCACACCTGGAATATATCCCTTATGCCACTCAATATCCAGAGATTGATATCAGCTACATCACCCCATTGATTTCAATCAGTGTTGAGAAATCCTAGAAAAACACAACCAAAACTCCCATGGCATCCCTTAGTGAATCCATGTTGATGTCCATTCAATCATCATGGGATAATCAAACTGTGTTTCAACATGCAGATCCTATCAGTTAACTTGGATATCCCCATCCCCCAAATCACCCCCTAGGCCGTGTTGGAAGTTCAGATCTCGGACGCCACGCGGTCACAGATGCTGCTGCAGCGCATGCTGGATGAGGCGGGCCTAGGGCCGAAACAATTTCGACGCTGGAGGGGAACCCTCCTAGTTCCTATGGGGATTTCATGATGTTTTCATTGTGATATAGTAAGTTAATGATGGTGAATGGATATTATTCTTGTTTAACGACGTCATGAGGATTTTTTGTTGCGGATTCAATGCATGATTTAATGAGAATTTAATCTGTCATGGTGAATTTAATGGGGATCTATTAATGGGTATATACACCAAGAATCATACGGATTTAACTCTACCTACAGAGCTAAGTTTGATTTAAAGTGGTTTGGTCCGAACTCGGTTTGATACTCAGATTGGTGAGGTCATGAACTGCTGTTGTTTCCTGGGGCAACAAGAATGACAATAGTGAAATTCCAAGTTGCAAGTGTCAATTTCCGTAGTATGCTGTGCTGGAGTTACTCATGTCTTGACCTAGAAGTCCGTGAAGCAAAGAATGGATAGTTCCAAAGGCTTTTCTGTTTTGTAGCGAACGGGTTTGGTTTGCACAATCAAAAGCTCGTCGTTTGGAATGGTCGCAAATGCCCGGGAGAAGAACGTTGTTGAGAAAAAAGAAGGTCGTTTTCGACCAGTTTTGGCTGGTGAACTTCCCATTTTGGTCGGTTCAATCCCCATAACTTGGTTCCATTCCATACAGAAATCCATGAAACTCCCACTGTTCATGGCCAAGTCATCATTTTTGCATCATAGATCCACCATTCTTCACTGGTGAAATCGCTGCCATTGGCTCAGCCGTGCCATGGTGACTGCCACGTGGCCAGCCGCCCTCTGGTGCTTCGAGGCTCTGGAGGGGCGACGCCATGGCGCGGGCTACGCGGCGGCGGTGGCGAGTTGGGAGAAGGGCGCCTTGGGAAAAAAAATCCTGGGTTTGGATGGATACCCTCTGGTAAACTAACCTAATTGATCCTAATTAAATTTTCCCAGTAAAAATGATGATTTTCAATAGTTAATCAGAGGAAGTTTCGTAGAGAAACTCCGAGTTACGGACTTTCACATTCCTAGTAATCCAAAGATCATTGTGTCAAGTGGGCACCGGCGATTCACCNACGGACTTTCACATTCCTAGTAATCCAAAGATCATTGTGTCAAGTGGGCACCGGCGATTCACCACATTAACAATTCACCACATTAACAATTCACCACATCAACAACTCACCACAGTAACAATTCACCACATTAACAATTCACCACATTAACAATTCACCACATTAACAATTCACCACATTAACAATTCACCACATTAACAATTCA
>BGPT01000563.1:391064-542536 GCA_003297045.1 Symbiodinium sp. clade C Y103 | reverse complement strand
ATGTAATTAAAGGTTTTTGAGCATAGTTTGAACAACATATGAATGAATATGATATATATAGAATATGATGTACAGGAAACACTGCATTTCCACAAACGTAAAAAATTGTGGCCTATATTTGGTCCTTTTCTGCACAAAAAAGGGGTGGTTATGCCAAAAAAATGGATAGAATTGGCTCAAGAGAATTTTAATATGTATATATATATATATATAGTATATATTTTATATTATATATATACCATATTATGTATATATACACCATATTACATATATATATATTTCTACCATATTATATATATATACCATATTATATATATACCATATTATATGTATACCATATTATATATATATATTACTATATATATATATATTACTATATATATATATATTACTATATATATATATTATATATATATATACATAGTATCATATATTGTATTATATATTATGTGTTATATTATATATTGTGTGTTATATTATATATTATATTGTATATTATATATTATATCTTATATTATATATTATATACTATATTATATATTATATATGATATATTATATTATATATTATATATTATATATTATATATTATATATTATATATTATATATTATATATTATATTATATATTATATATTATATATTATATATTATATTATATATTATATATTATATATTATATATTATATATTATATATTATATATTATATATTATATATTATATATATAATATATAATATTATTATATGATATTGCTCTGAGATGATAGATTTCCCACTATTACAAAATCTGCATCACCAGGTCCCAAATACTCATACCCAAATTAATCAATGGTTCCATGGTCCAGTTGGCCCCAAGTTGTGAATTGTTTCGTTTCAACTCGTGGGTCCTCCGACCATGACGAGCAGAGATCAGTACCAGCGGTGCAGCATGGTGTATCGGGTCATCTTTACAAGCTGTAAAAAAATACTGTCATTGATGATGCATTGTTCATTGATGATCAGTGGTTTTTGGTGGTTTTTGGTTGCTTCCAGTTCTACACTTCTCCGGCTGCATCTCTCCCATGGATCGTGCATGGGAAATTCATGGAAAAATGGCTGCAGGGAAGATTTGACCGGGTCAAGACGTCAAGGGTTACCAAGCACAGCTTGGCTAAATCGACCGTGGAATCCATCTGGCTTTACTGGTTAGATGATTCTTGATGTGTTGTTCAGGAAGCAGCTAAATCAAGATTGCAACCATACTTTCCGACATGAATCCAGTGGAGAGAAAATCAATATATCAATCCAACTCATACGATTTGTTCGCTAGGTTGTAGCTNTACTTTCCGACATGAATCCAGTGGAGAGAAAATCAATATATCAATCCAACTCATACGATTTGTTCGCTAGGTTGTAGCTAATCTCAGCCAATGGAATAACAGCAGACCCATATGAAAAGGATGATCACCAAAACCACCGATCAACTATCACAGTTCTTTTGCATGTTCTCCGCAAGCATACCCTTCTGGGCTGGGGGTATAGTTATGCGCTTTTTGAAAGGCTCAAAAGTGATGCGTTAACATGTCTTAACATGTTGACGTGGTTCAACTTCCTCCAATGCTTTAACATGTTCTACCATCAAACCAAATATACATATCAGGACCCCTGACTACTTGAGCGGTTTCAAAAACCTGTTGGAAGATCCCCAAGTAGTGGTTGGCAGCTTATGGATTATCATGACCCCTAGTATGCAAAGGCTAGGTTCACAACCCCCCACAATGAATCATCGACCAACCATTCTTTACAAATTACATCCCCATACATAAGCGTATACTGTACTGCATGTGATTGTCAAATTGTCCAAATTCTGCTCAAATCCCCATTCAACAACTGCTGTCCTTTTTTTGCTTATGTAGCCCAATTGCATTTCCCAGTATATCCCCGTAAAAAGGTAACGATCATCAACCGAGCATGAATTTGAGATGGTTAGATCATCATTTTTCCTGTAAATTGCCATGTTTCCCCATTTTCAGAGAAAGCCAAAAATCATCAAAAGTTGGTTCGATTTCACATATCCCACAATAAATACCCATTGAACCCCATGAAGTTACCATGAAAGGTTGGCTATATCCCATTACGTCCCATTGTATCCCATTAAACATCACAATTGAATCCCCATTTAATTCCCGTCTATTCCAGTCAACTCACATTAGATCAAATTAAATCACCATTTCTGTTGATTGCCCATGACCGCCAGGGCGCAGCTTTTCTCCATCTGGGCCATGAGGCCATGATGACCGCCACGTGGGCTGGTCGTGTCTCGAAAAGCCGGCGGACCTGTGGATCTTCGGTGAGCACAGCTGGGCACTAAGCACAGGGTGGCTCATCGGCGGCTGGCGCAGGACCTGCGAATTGCTGTCACTCCTGAAGTTCTCCACGCACTGTGCCCNAGCACAGCTGGGCACTAAGCACAGGGTGGCTCATCGGCGGCTGGCGCAGGACCTGCGAATTGCTGTCACTCCTGAAGTTCTCCACGCACTGTGCCCTACTGCAAGGGTGGGAAAACCTGATCAAAAACGTGACACAATTGTGGGTTTCCTGAAAAGTGATCCTTCAAAAGTTCCAGGAAGAATGAAAAAGGTGTGGAAAGGATGGAGCTGAAAAGGCTTTTGTATCAAAAGTGTTCCAGTCTCTTGAAAATCTGACTGTATCTACGGAAGCTTCGAATCTGTCGTAGTGGACACACCTCCCCGGGGTGCTCCCACGCTTCCCCATACCTTCGTTGGGATTACCCATCAACCCATAAAGGCTGGTATGTTTAGGATTGTTTAGGTTAGGGTATCTAGCCATCCAATTTCAATCACTCTTCTCCCCATGTAGGAAAGTCGAAGCATCAGAGTTGACTGTTCTGCACTCTGTAGAGTGTCAAGTTTGTCTTGGGCTGGTCCTGCACTCTGCCATGAAGAACAGAAGAAAAGAAGCACCGTTCACCTCTTTGTGACACAGCACTTTTGTTCGTGAGGCTTCAAAAAGAAGGTACCATTGGACTGAGAACAATGGTCATGTTTCGTGTTTTCATCCTGCAACATGTACTTTGAAAATGTTGAGCCATCACCAAGTTGTACAGTAACTAGAAAGTTTCCGAGTTCATTTTGGAATATGAAAAGTTCCCAGACCCTTCTATCCTTTTCAATGAAAAGGATAGAAGGGTCTGAGAGACGAAGAAAAGAGATCCTACTTGGTGATCTCCGGTGTCATTGCAGGAGGGCTGCAAGAAGCTGGTTGCTTGAAATTGGAATGAGTGTATAGTTTGATAATGATAGCTTGATATGATAGCTTGATATGATAGCTTGATATGATAGCTGATAGGCACACCATTAGTTAAAACTACCTACCTGTCTAAGTGTACCGTACACGTGTTTTTCACTGCTTCAACATATCATATCATTATTCCGGAGCACATTTCGAAATTTAGCCATCAGCTCACAGCTCCTCCACTGGCACCGGGACCACCCCGGCCGAGACATCGAAAGTTTCTTGGCTGCTGAAGTTCAGCCAACAAAATGCGCACCACGCCTTTCTGAAGGCGATTCACTCGTTTTCTTCTTAATCATCCTGCCCCAAAATGGCGCGCACCGAATGAGGAGATGGGTCAACAGGCTGATGAACATCCGACAGTAGATGAGAATTATGGATGTTCAAACCGTTTCAAAGCCCCAGATATGATCTCATAGGTTTCAACTGATCCCCATATGATGATACAAATGGACATCTGATTGTGATTCTTATGATTGTCTGCTCAACGGCATGTTTGTTTGTGGACTGTGGTAAACCATCCTATTTTATCCATGTTTAGTTTATCCTATGCTGGGGTCATTATAATACACTTGATGATAATTAATCATACCTTTGAACGGGAACGTTGAATGTTCTCTACAAACGTTGGGTTGCAGAATCTTTCCGTATGTCATCAACAAACCCATACCCTTGAGTAGCCGTTTAGTAGACCAAGTAAATCCACAGCTATGTTTAATTGCAGGGAGGTATTCCCCTTCAAATCACTCCAGAAATTGCCTTCTTGAGAGGACGTTAGATTGCCTTTGTATTGCTTCCAAGTTCCAAACGTAAAGCCCAAAGTGATCAACATTGACATTAAATGACATCGATCATTTTGAACGATGCAAAGTTGCCAAGACAAAATCCTTGACACACAATGACAATCAATCTATGAATCTATGACATTATCAGCTTGATCATCTGGTCTGCAAAGCTCCGTCAAATGTGTTGCATACTGATGCTAGTACAGCGTATGGTACGGAGACGCCGACGTCCACGAAGGTAGAACACACTGGGCTCCTTCTGCACCTGTCAAAATATCGGAGTCATGTTTGCTTCACAAATCACATGAGAGCGGAATGAATTGGATCTATGGAATATTGATGCAGATTGTAGAAAGTAAATCATGAGAAAATGCGGGATGCCCAACGGAAACACNGGAATGAATTGGATCTATGGAATATTGATGCAGATTGTAGAAAGTAAATCATGAGAAAATGCGGGATGCCCAACGGAAACACAGGCGGAGTTGGACCTTAGAACCTTTCTTCGCAGCAGCTGGAAGCGTTTCTGCAGATTCTTGCGGCTGTTCTTGTAAACTAAACACACTTCAGGACCCGTCTTGAGAGGACCTTAGATTGCCTTTTTATTGCTTCCAAGTTACAAACGCAAAGCCCAAAGTGATCAACATTGACATTGAATGACATCGATTATTTTGAACGATGCAAAGTTGACAAGACAAAATCCTTGACACACAATGACAATCAATCTATGAATCTGTGACATTATCAGATTGATCATCTGGTCTGCAAAGCTCCGTCAAATGGGTTGCATAATGATGCATCATGTCGCATACCATGCCTCTGCGGCTGCAGGTGCTTCCATCTCGACACTGGGTTCCTTCTGCACCTGTCAAAATATCCCCGATGACTCGATCACCCTTGATATAATTTGCATAAATTTGGCCGCTCCAAAAATGCCTCGTTTTCTCACCAAAATGCCATAACTTTGGGCTAAATTCCCCAAGCACTTTCAACACACACCGATAGAGGCATTAGCATATGTTTGATTTTTTAGAGGTATCCCCAATTCTTTCCCCGTATAAACTCGAAACCATTCTTGACCATTATCAAGCATACATTATGAACCCCTACTAACTACTAAGCATATAGCATGCAGCATGCAATCACCACCATAAAAACCATAGATTTTACCTTCCGAACGACCTGCCGGCGCTCCATCAGATCCATCAGGGCGTCCGGCCTTGATATATACACAGATTCAGAGTCTGCAGTCCCGCAAAACAAGATTAGATGAAAACGTGCGAGATACTGAGAGCGGAACAGCACAGGAACGGAGTTTTCACTGTCCGCCACCTACGAGGCTATGCAATAGGGACTCAGGATGGCACGCCAACAATACCAAACGTATCCCAAAATCGCTACCTGTCTTTACACACATCGCTCATGTTTTCCATGTTTGGTGCACTGAGTATACCGCTCCAGACTGAAGGTTCATGCAGATATATAACCCACGTTAGTGCCGAAGTCATGCGCCTGCATGGCTTCGGCAAAGCGTGCCCGCTGCGCCGGCTTGAAAATGCAAGGGTAGAAACTCAACGTCTGGGAGTCCTCCCCCAAACCAAAATGCTCAGCTTCCCTCGGTATTGAGCTCGGCCGCGTTTGTTTTTCGCTGGGCACGCCACCTGCCAAAAAAAAGCGTGCGTGTAATTTGCGCTGCTAAATAGGTTTAAAAGGGGGCACCAAAGGAAAATGCTTTCGGTAAATCAAAATAGTTGTAGATTCCTGGGGTCCGTACCTGGGAAATGCTGTAAAAATTTGCATATTTACACGGCAAAATCAGCTATAAGTCGGGAAGTGTCCGTTGCCATGTTTGATATCTGACGCTGAAATCCATGGTCTCCAGAAAAGGCTTTCCACCAACGATGAGAGGAAATGGTTCTGTCAGACAGGCCTTTGGGACGCGAAGCAGCTCCTCGCATTGCTGGCATTGCTGCTCCAGGGCCGCCTGCATGCTTCAGGATTGGAGACAAAGCATTTCGAGTAGTTGGCCCATGAAGTTGGGAGTAAGTTTACATAAAGCATGGTTGTAACTTGTAACCCAGATACAGTGGTTGGGGAGGCCAATGGCNGTTTACATAAAGCATGGTTGTAACTTGTAACCCAGATACAGTGGTTGGGGAGGCCAATGGCCACGTGCTGCAACTAATTTTGGATGTTTAACCATGTTCAATCACAGTTCGACGCTGATTCAACGTAACATGGGTCCAAATTCGCCAACAGTCACTCACTAGATTTGCAATTCTCATATTGGATCTGTTTGTCAGCAACTCANTGATTCAACGTAACATGGGTCCAAATTCGCCAACAGTCACTCACTAGATTTGCAATTCTCATATTGGATCTGTTTGTCAGCAACTCATTCAACTTACGTGAAAGTATGTTAACGTCGTACGTGGTTTTGCCATGTTTTACCCAGAGTCAGACACCTCGACTTCCAGGCAGCACTCAAAGGCACGCTGCCGTGTCCTGGGCTGACACTGATACCCGGTAAATTGAGGAGGAATCCTGGCATTACAATTTATTGGAAACTGGTCAAGTTGGTGTCGGTGCGTCAAATCACTAACATTTCAATGTTGCGAAGTCAAGCCGCTCTGCTTTGCTCAGGGGCCAGTCGAAGGAGGTCATGAGGCCTCGCCATCAGATCTACNGTCAAATCACTAACATTTCAATGTTGCGAAGTCAAGCCGCTCTGCTTTGCTCAGGGGCCAGTCGAAGGAGGTCATGAGGCCTCGCCATCAGATCTACCCTGGAAAGTTGAAACTCAGAAGCATCTGAACCGGAAGCTAACACAAAGATCATGATAGCCTCATGTTTTGGAGTGTGGTCTTCAATGGGGCATTTACATACCTGGTGAATCCTTTGTGTGCAATTCTTGGTAAATAGTGCTGTTTCAGCGAAACGGTGCCAGCGATTCTTGGTTTTTTGATGATTTGGCTCATTTAAGGTCTTTTTAGACCTTTGTGGTGGCTCAGTGCCAGGGCTAACATTAAAAAAACGTCATACAACACAAGATGGTGGAGATTACGTGCAGTAGCGTAGCATGACGTGTGTGTGTGTGTGCAAGTGCAAGAAGAACGTGCAGTAGCGTAGCATGACGTGTGTGTGTGTGTGCAAGTGCAAGCAAAACGTGCAGTAGCGTAGCATGACGTGTGTGTGTGTGTGCAAGTGCAAGAAGAACGTGCAGTAGCGCAGCATGACGTGTGTATGCAAGTCAATTGCCCCCACCCCACCCCACCCCAGCCCAACGTAGCATGACGTGTGTGTGCAAGTGCAAGCAGAACGTGCAGTAGCGTAGCATGACGTGTGTGTGTGTGTGTGCAAGTGCAAGCAGAACGTGCAGTAGCGTAGCATGACGTGTGTGTGTGTGTGTGCAAGTGCAAGCAGAACGTGCAGTAGCGTAGCATGACGTGTGTGTGTGTGTGTGCAAGAAGAACGTGCAGTTGCGCAGCATGACATGCGTATGCAAGCCAATTGAGCGTTATTGCGCCCCCACCCCACCCCACCCCAGCCCAACGTAGCATGACGTGTGTGTGCAAGTGCAAGCAGAACGTGCAGTAGCGTAGCATGACGTGTGCGTGTGTGTGTGCAAGTGCAAGAAGAACGTGCAGTAGCGTAGCGTGACGTGTGTGTGTGTGTGTGTGCAAGTGCAAGAAGAACGTGCAGTAGCGTAGCATGACATGTGTGCAAGTGCAAGCAGAACGTGCAGTAGCGCAGCATGACCTGTGTATGCAAGTCAATTGAACGTACCCCACCCCACCCCAACATGAAAACATGCAAAAATAGGGTCCGGTAAANCGTGCAGTAGCGCAGCATGACCTGTGTATGCAAGTCAATTGAACGTACCCCACCCCACCCCAACATGAAAACATGCAAAAATAGGGTCCGGTAAACCCCCCGCTAGCAAAAACTTGGGTAGAAATCCCACATGATCAACTGATCAAATCATGTGTGGCCATCATGGTAATCGGCCACCGTGATGGCCACCTTCTCCTTGTGTGGGGGAGAATTGGGATGATGGAATAGGGAAACTATGGGAAATTATGGGAAAATATGGGAAAATGTNGTGTGGGGGAGAATTGGGATGATGGAATAGGGAAACTATGGGAAATTATGGGAAAATATGGGAAAATGTGGAAAACTCTGGGAAACTATTGAAAATTCTGGGAAATGTTTCGGAAAAATTGGGATGATTCTCAGATCAACCCATTGTACCACCGCTTTCGGGAACGTGAGCGTTGCAGACTCCTTTCTTGGCTTAGCTGCTGACAGGTTACTGCCAAAGCAGCCACCGCNAACCCATTGTACCACCGCTTTCGGGAACGTGAGCGTTGCAGACTCCTTTCTTGGCTTAGCTGCTGACAGGTTACTGCCAAAGCAGCCACCGCAGGCGGACTCAGCAGCCAAAAGTTGACACTTGACAACTCTGTTGTGATCTTTAAGCGATAGACCCTGCAATCATCAGAATTGCCATGCAGGGAAGGCTGCGATTCGGTCTTCAATGATGTGGGAAACCTGTGTCGATTTGCGAGTCGCACCGTTGCTTTGCAACGACAGACACTCATGGNTGCCATGCAGGGAAGGCTGCGATTCGGTCTTCAATGATGTGGGAAACCTGTGTCGATTTGCGAGTCGCACCGTTGCTTTGCAACGACAGACACTCATGGCTCATCGATATGGCCCACGTCTTTGAACATATCAGCATGGCCTTGAAGTCCTTCGAATAAGGCGTTTCATCCGGCCTATCAGGATCCGGCTCAGCAAATGGTTCCACCAAACTGTGCAAGATCGAAATGCNTCAGCATGGCCTTGAAGTCCTTCGAATAAGGCGTTTCATCCGGCCTATCAGGATCCGGCTCAGCAAATGGTTCCACCAAACTGTGCAAGATCGAAATGCCAAAAAAAGAAGTAAACCAAAAAAACACTGATATATACACAGATTCAGAATCTGCTTCCAAAGGAGACTGCAGTCCCCCAAAACAAGATTAGATGAGAAGATGCGAGATACTGAGAGCAGAACACCACAGGAACAGAGCTCACCACAGGAACAAAGCTTTCACTGTNCTGCAGTCCCCCAAAACAAGATTAGATGAGAAGATGCGAGATACTGAGAGCAGAACACCACAGGAACAGAGCTCACCACAGGAACAAAGCTTTCACTGTCCGCCACCTACGAGGCTATGCAATAAGGGCAGCATAAACCTTCAGTCTGGAACGGTATACTCAGTACACCAAACATGGAAAACATGAGCGATGTGTGTAAAGACAAGTAGCGATTTTGGGATACGTTTGGTATTGGATGCTGATAGGACACCAGTCTCAATATCTCCAGNAAACATGGAAAACATGAGCGATGTGTGTAAAGACAAGTAGCGATTTTGGGATACGTTTGGTATTGGATGCTGATAGGACACCAGTCTCAATATCTCCAGACATAAAAAACCCAGGAACAAATCGCGATGAAACCGTGATCACAATGACCATCATCATGATCATTTTCAGTGTGTCTTCGTCCTTTTGGCAAAAAAAATATATTGGCCACTTTGGCATGCCATCCTGAGTGGCTGCTTCAAATATTTAACCCACGTTGGCTGGCCGAAGTCATGAGCCTGCATGATCACTTCTACTGGCGCTCCCGGAGCCCCTCCAGACCCCGAGGTCTCATGAATTTGTGTCCCCCAAAAGACAAATGTATATGTCATAAGTCAGATATCAATTGAATAATATATAACTATACAATACAGCGTGTACTACATAGTATACATAAACAGACATTGGGTTCTACTCGCCGCCAGCTTCTCTTTTGCATCCTAACTCCCNATAATATATAACTATACAATACAGCGTGTACTACATAGTATACATAAACAGACATTGGGTTCTACTCGCCGCCAGCTTCTCTTTTGCATCCTAACTCCCAGGCTGTTGGTTTGGAAAGGAATTGTTTGCACATGTCTTATTTTTCCAAAGTCCTGAGTGGAAGAGAGCGACTGCTGATGCAGCAATCATGTGGGGATACAGTGGGATTCCCCAAAACTACGCGGGGAGTCAACAAACAAGATGAAGATATAATCGGACTTAAGACTCAACTCTGCAACAGCCCAATTGCGTACTTTTCTGACTGGTTCCTCCACACAAAACCAGCAAGTCAAATACTGTATATCGAACATCTTCTGATTTGGCTCCAGTGTCCTCATCACAAGTTCTCCAAAGATTCCCTTTTTCCATAGGTCTCCTCAAATTCGACCAACAAGAACATGNATCGAACATCTTCTGATTTGGCTCCAGTGTCCTCATCACAAGTTCTCCAAAGATTCCCTTTTTCCATAGGTCTCCTCAAATTCGACCAACAAGAACATGCGCTTGTCTGAACATAGGGTACCCTCCTATTTGCTGCCATACCCCACCTTCAAACACCCTCGCATGAGCCATTAAAGATACCCCATTTCCCATCTCATCTCATGAAATACTAGTCGGTTGATAGGTTTCCCTATGGGTTTTGAGAACCCCCAAGAGCCCCGATAGTAAAATTCCTAATAATCAATCAACAAGGGTACATAGACACATATATATATATAACTCTAATGACTCAATTAGTTTTTAATGGCTGGATTGTAGCACATTATGAGATTATTTTCAAAGGTTCAATGGGTAGTCCAAATCAACAGTTACATAACTCGGGGCTTCCAGCCACCTTGCAGGAGACGGCTCATCGACCCACGAAATCATCNTATTTTCAAAGGTTCAATGGGTAGTCCAAATCAACAGTTACATAACTCGGGGCTTCCAGCCACCTTGCAGGAGACGGCTCATCGACCCACGAAATCATCAACCAGGTCCAGGCGCCTTCACATTGCCCATCCACAAAGAGCAGGGCCATTGCAATCTCAGCCTTGAAGACCACCTGCGGGCCGCAGAAATCTGGGAGAAACATAGAGTTCATCAACACAACTGGTGTTTCAACCATCACAAAAGAGGATAATAGATGATATGGGATGTAAAATGGGATATAACAGTTTTTGGGCTGGCAGAACCAATTTTGATATGAGGCAAATGCCAGTTTGGGATATGGTTACATCAGTCTAGACTGGTTTTTAGGTATGCTGAGATCTTGGGAATCACCCTGAAATGTGTTCTTTCGAAGGAATCAGTGTAGCCCAGGTGCAACAAACACCAATGGTGATTTAACCGCCACTTAATATTACATTTTGGTGTAGCTGAAAACGGGGGATACCGTATAATGACAGCTACTGGAAACACATTTCAAAATATTTAGGAGTACCGAATTTTCACCAGTGCTGCAAACCGCCAAACAAACATGGTGAAACCATTGAAAAAAAAAGAGAGAACCCAGGTGAAGTGTGCTGCACTTTTTTCCTTTTTGCAAAGAGCTGATAAGACTGTCTTGAACTCATGATCTGGATGAATCTCAGTCTGGCCCCACCACTCTCCTTAAATTCCATTCTTCATGTGAAGAACAGTAGCAGCATGACAACGCTAAGAAAAGACTAGAAGTCACCAGCCCAGCATAATCATGCAAATACTGGCATATTTAGATCGTGTTGTAAGCCACATGCGTGTCTTTTCGGCACATAATTGTTAGATCAGTTATGTAGAATAAATATGTATATATTTATATATATGCATGGTTCTATACATTTAACTACCAAATACTAAGAACATCTAATCTCAGATCTAATAGAGCCGTTTTGCACCATCAACCACCAAGGGTCAGNAATGCCCTGTAAGTTATGCTCTAAAATTGGTATAATATATGCGGTAAACCAAACAACCAACTGAGACGGGATACAATGGGGTTCAACCGACATGTCGTTTGACAGAATAGGGAAGACATATTATATATATATATAACGAGGATATAGTGGGCATAGACTGGGATATGATTGGGATATACAGATATACAACAAACAATATGGTTGTTGGATTTGTGCAAAAATGGTCAGATTACGCGGATTATTCCCACGTCATATCAGTCTATGGCCATCTTAATTGAGAACAGTGTGACTAACAAGCAAAATCCATGGGCGCCGCATTGGAAAACATGATCAAAACACAATTAAAACTCCACTGGAGGAAAAGTCAGAATAAAGCTGGAGAAGATGTATAGATAAAGCACCTAGATTTCTATAAATCATCCACAATTCATGTTTTTCCACTTTCAATATACTTTGTGCTACGTTATTACAATACGCATATCCAAGGTATGGTTGGTCCATGATGTTCAATTGGTCTTCGCCCCACAGTAAATTGCAAATGATGGTACCCTGGGCTGTGGAAAATCACCAGTTTAATGGATAAATCAATATAGATTATACATCATCGAACTAATTAAATGGGCCCTATTTGATAGAAACATAGAAATAGAAGCATTGAGTTTAAAAACTACCAGAGTGTAGGACAGGAGGCTTTTATCCGCCATATCCTTGGGAAATCTAGAGGTAATGACCCGTCTCCACCAGGAAGTGCTGCTGGAATCCCGCGCCCATCAGCAATGAAAATCCTTGCCTTGGTAAAAGAAGATCTGGTGATTGAGCCCATCTGAAAAATATGCTCACCATTGGGGATCATCCCAAGTGAGTTTAGAAACAAGAACCTTTAAAACCACCAGATATTGAGCTTGAAACCAAGAGTTTGTCAACCACATTTGATCGAATGTCAGGAACCAGTTCCTCAGTTCCAGACAGTCCCACCATGGTCGTCGTTCACTGGTGGCCTCAAGTGTCACAGCGCCACGGATTGGCACCAAACCCCAGAGTTTGGATCAATCAAAAGGGTCTTTTTCGGAGCCCAACATGGTTTCTTCGTTGAAACAGACCCGAAACATCGAAACTCATTCAATACCCTCAGGCAATCACACGTGGCTTGCTGGAGAATCCACCATTTATCGATGATTTTCCCACTAAACCCTTCATTTTTAGACGACTTTCCATTGGATGAGTCCTTCTCAATCTTTGGGTTTCACTCTTTGGGCTTGTAGCTATCACTGAGACCCCCGGCGCATCAGGTGCTGCAAATCTGACCTGCAAAACGAGGCCGGTCAAAACAGCACTGGACACGGGCAGCCACCGCGGGACCTTCGCCCCTGCAGCCAACATCCAGCCATCAGGGATGCAGATGATCCTGGCGCATGTGAAAGAATACCCAAGAATACCTTGAAGCATCAACAAATATATGATTGTATGAATGACACATCACATTTTGTTATGTTGATCTTGATAGTATAGAGTATCGTCAAATAAATGATATATCATGATATATCATCCCTTGTGACTTGTGACGGTAATTCAGCACCCAGAATATTCTGACAGTCCCTATTTGGGATGTTTTGGGATGACAAAACATGATATAATAGACAATCCTTATGACATAGCCTAAGTATCATGGTCCTGTAACATGATGTAATGTTCGTCAGCTGGAAACCACGAGATGTTTGAAACCACTTTCCAGAATGGATTGGGATGTATAGACTTGTCTGAAAATGAGGTAGCCGTAAATCCACCGGTTTGTCATCATTTGGTCATGTAAAGAATCAACATGAACCAATATTAAGCAAACAATCAAGCATATGTTGTGATGTTACTAGATTCAGAGACCGACATATGTAGTCTTCGGGCAGGATCTGTTTCGACACACGAAACACGACGTGCAGTATGAACATCTCGAGCAACTACTGAGGATAGAAAAACATGTTTGGACTGCCCCCCACTAATCAAACATGGCAATGGGAAATCCCTTGTGAAGAAAATCATCTACAAATAGGAGGCTGTCCATTGCCATGTTTGATTTCCAGAGGGTACAGGAAATAGCGTTGTCATTGCAAAGCCCTCCAAGGAGCAAAAGCACACGCTGAATCTAGAATTCCCCGAAGGCAGTCTCCAAGGCAATCAGGGTCTGTCTGCCACTTGTCCTTCTACATCATGTCAGCTGTGTGTGTTTTAGAGGACCTTCTGGAAGACCCACTTCCGTGCCACAGTTTTTCAAGTTGCATCATCCCAATCACTCCCTTGTCTGACAAGGGTGCATCGAAAGAAAAACATCATCTTACAATGGTATTCCATTGGTAGATCTATCAACATTGTGGAACGGGTATTGGATATTTCTGAATCAAGTAAAGTGGTTCAAAGGACCAAATCAGCGTCATATGGCCGGAGGCTCACCAATGTTCCCCCCCTTGTCTCTCTATTCTATTCAAAAGAATTCGAAACGAAGAGCAACTTGTGAGAGAAACCAATAGCTGCTTCAAACACGTCACAAGTGACCCCAGCTGTTGACCAAGCCCTGGCCAAAACAAGTTTCTCCTCCATCATTCAATGCAGTGTCTGATAAGGGTGTGGTTCACCATATAAGATTTGGTCATGTCAAGTTTCCAATTTTCAATATTTGAATGTATTTAATTTATCCCAATAAAAACCAGTCATTTAGGGGCGATTCTGACCCATACCCAGAAAACCATGACATCCACTGCATCTATCAACTCTATCAACCCCAGAATGTTCCCCTCCTGCTCTTGGACTTGATTGTGAAGTCCGTCGACCTCCCAGTAGATTCCCCAGCCATTGTGGATCAACCAATTTCACTCATACACGATGTCCACCAGCAAATCCAGGATTTTGGATGCATTGTGATATCGATGATGATATCAATTTTAATATCAAGTATGTTATGAAAATCTGATATCCATGATAATAGGAATTATGATACCAATGATTAAAATTCACCAGCCTGAGCTAAGATACAATGTCCATGATGTCTAGTGATGTTGAGGAGACGTCTTGCACAGAAACAGAAGCTGGGTTCCAGAAACTGATGAGACTTTGCTGAGATTTTGCAGGGAATTGGGGAGTTGTGTGTTGATTTTGCGGAAAACGTTGAAAAAAATCTTGTGGCATGAGAAGCTGCCATCTACAACGCAATTAATGCTAATTCCTTGATTTTTTTCAAACTTGATCTACAATTTGTCTTTTTGATTTCAATTGCTGGTTTCAGAACCTATCAGTTTGACACATGTCCAAATTCCTCCAAATCAAGGAAAAGTTTCATCACTGCTAGAGTTTGCACTCAACTACTGGGTTGGGATTCTCAAAACCTCTCATAACAGTAACCCCCAAATAGATGCCAAAAATTGGAAGCTGGCCTATGAAGAAACGTCATCGAACTACCATCCTTGCACCAATCATGGATAGACTAGCCTTTCCTTTGCGGGGTATTATAAAGCCTATGGGTACCCTCAGTTCATGGAGATGAATGGGGATTGAACCATCAATTTCATGGGGATATATTTTTGGGACACCCATACTTGGGGGTGCGGTTGGAGTTATTGTTGGATACAACTATGGGCAATATGGTAATTTCCTCCATAAGTTGGGATATGACGCCGTACAACCGTGGCAAAATCTACACCCGCAACTGCGCCGGGTGTCCCAACAGGATGTGCAGCTCGCCAGCCTGCATAGTTCCTGCCATGATGTCGTGGTTTTCATGGGGATTTCCACGTGGATGGTGAACCCAA
This sequence comes from Symbiodinium sp. clade C Y103, assembly GCA_003297045.1. Classification (NCBI taxonomy): domain Eukaryota; class Dinophyceae; order Suessiales; family Symbiodiniaceae; genus Cladocopium; species Cladocopium sp. clade C. The sequence goes on along the minus strand of BGPT01000563.1, from coordinate 526,891 downwards.
AAGTCACTGTGCAACTCGAAGAAATTATGCAGCGATGCGCATAGGTCCTCCTAGGTATGGATCATGTCATTGGGTAACCCCAAAGTGGATGCTTCTAGAAATTGACCGGCGACCAGAGATCTGCAAATGAACAGTTTCAACAACCCCGGTCTCGATTGATGATTGATATGACTCGTTCTGGGGTTTCATCATACACACCACAAACATATACATACACGGTATACGTATCTATTATAATTGAATTTGTTTGAAAATCCCCAAATTGCCCTTTTTTTGGGAAAATATTGATAATCCATTGGAATTGGGTGGTTCTTGGGTGCTGGGATTTTACAGTCTTAAAGTGAAGGTGTACAGGTTCAGGAAGGTGGGGGGCCTCAGAAAATTATCTGACCTAACAATTTCAGTACAAAATCATGACCCCAGCCTCCACAAAAAGTGTGACATATTGTAAAATCACGGCCTACAGGACATTCTGGGGCAGCTATTTTTAACCATATTCAGGCCTATAAAATCAAAACCCTACATATACAACTCCCAGCACTTCAGTTAGACCTAAGTACCTTGATGTCATGCTCACGAAACCACCCCATTTTATGGAGATAAAAATTGAACCAAATTTCACGAAACCACCTCATTTTATGGAGAGATTAATTTTGAACCAAGTTTCACGAAACCACCCATTTCATGGAGACAAAAAATGGACCAAATTTCACGAAACCACCCCATTTTACTAGGTGCCCTACGACGCCCTAAGTACCAGGGGCTCCCATTTTTTATAGGGGTCAATCCAAGAGGGGCTGTGATTTTATAGGCTCAAAAATTGCCTTCGAACCAGGCTGGGGGTGATCAATTCCATCGGTGCTAGGCTTACCCAGGGTGTCTGCCAGGATGTGGAGGTATGTGGAGATACCTGTGGAAAAAACTATGGAAATAGCTATGGGGCTTGCTATGGAAATAGCTTTGGAATTAGCTATGGAAAAGCTATGGAGATACATATGGAAATAGCTATGGAGATAGCTATGGAAATAGCTATGGAATTAGCCATGGAAATAGCTATGGAGATACATATGGAAATAGCTATGGAGATAGTTATGGAAATAGCTATGGAATTAGCTATGGAAATAGCTATGGAATTAGCTATAGAAATAGCTATGGAGAGACATATGGAAATAGCTATGGAGATACATATTGAAATAGCTATGGAGATAGCTATGGAAATAGCTATGGAGATACATATGGAAATAGCTATGGAGATACCTGTGGAGATACCTATGAAAATATTGCATCATATGATTCATATGTGCTATTATGTGCTCACGTCTCTAAGTTTGACCCCTTGAACACCCGCAGTGGCCGGGCAAGTCAAATTCTATTTAAAAAACAAACAAAACATTGGCCCTCTGTAGAATCAGAGCCCCTGGGTGACATAGGGTGTTTTTGAAAAACACATGTGCCCTCTGTAGAATCAGAGCCCCCAGGTGACATAGGGTGTTTATAGAAAACACATGTGCCCTCTGTAGAATCAAAGCCCCCAGGTGACATAGGATATTTAAAGAAACACATGTGCCCTCTGTAGAATCAGAGCCTTGAAGGTAGATAGGGTGTGTCTAAACACACCTGTGCCCTCTATAAAATCAGGACACCAACGACCTAAATAAAATCACAGCACGCAGGTTAGACAGCTCTAGTATGCTCAAATAGCACATTTAGGCAATATGAAAAAAATGCCTTATGGACACCCAGGATCCCTGATTCTACAGGGGGTATTGGAACGGGGATCAATATAATGTTACGTAATGTAATGTAATTTAACATAATATAATATAGTTTAACCTAACAGAATATACTAGCACCTTCCCTGCATGACTGCATCATCTCCCAATTTCACTTGAGACCACTTCGCGATCCTTCCAGCAGGAAGCGCTGGCGCTGTGCAGCCTTGAAAAATGCAAGGCTTGCTCAGGGTAGAAACTCAACGTCTGGGAGCCCTCCCCCAAACCAAAATGCTCAGCTTCCCACGGCGCCGTGCTTCCAGCCAGCTCTGTATTGCTGGCGTCCTTTCTTGTTCGTTGCTGGCGGCGGCACGGCCTGCCAAAAAAAAAATACGTGCGTGTCATCTGCGCTGCTCAATCCACTGAAGAGATCCTTGTGGCCTCACATGCCAAAGGACGATCCGTTGACCAGGGTTAAAGGGGGGCACCAAAGGAGAATGCTTTCGGTAAGTCAAAATAGTTGTAGGTTCCTGGAGTCAGTATCTGGGAAATGCTGTGTAAATGGGCATATACATGGCAAAATCAGCTATAAGTCGGGAATTGTCCGTTGCCATGTTTGATATCTGACGCTGAAATCCATGGTCTCCTGAAAAGGCTTTCCATCAACGATGAAAGGAGGTGGTTCTGTCAGACAGGCCTTGGGCACGTGAAGGAGCTCCAGGACTTGCTTCTCCAACGCGTCCTGCACGCTTCAGGATTGGAGACCAAGCATTTCGAGTAGTTGGCCCATGAAGTTGGGAGTAAGTTTACATAAAGCATGGTTGTAACTTGTAACCCAGATACAGTGGTTGGGGAGGCCAATGGCATAGGGGATCTGTTCGTCAGAAACTCATTCAACTTACGTTAAAGCATGTTAACGTCGCACGTGCTTTTGCCATGTTTTACCCAGAGTCAGACTCCTCGACCATCAGGCCGCACTGCAGGACACGCTCGCGTGTCCTGGGCTGACATTGATACCGGTTAAATTGAGGAGAATTTATTGGAAACTGGTCAACTTGGTGTCGGTGTGTCAAATCACTAACATTCCAATGTTGCGAAGTCAAGCCGCTCTGCTCTGGAGAGGGGTCAGTCGTGTGCTCCTCGGTCGAGCCACCCTCTGGGTTGGTCAATGGGATCGTCATCCCACATGTGGTGACTCAATGAGCGCCGCTGGGCAAGCTGGAAGCTGGACCCACTGCCAGGTGGCCATATCGTGCATTTTTATTTCCCCGTTTGGAATCTGTTTGCGCTGNTGACTCAATGAGCGCCGCTGGGCAAGCTGGAAGCTGGACCCACTGCCAGGTGGCCATATCGTGCATTTTTATTTCCCCGTTTGGAATCTGTTTGCGCTGGCAAATTGTGGCTTTACTATGCTTCATGTCGTCAAGTGTGAACGCGCAAAAAATGGAAAAGGCCTTAGTTCTACAACGGCCATTCCAGGACCAAACGGGAATCTGTGTTTTTTTTTTGTACAGTAACCGAATTCAACATTGGCCTAAACGTCGCGCAAGGGGGCCGAACTACATTGAGTGTGCTAGGAACGTTTCTACTTCGCAGTCCAAAAACAAGGAGGGTAGCGAGACCAATTTACACAGAAACGGCTTTTGCACCAATCTCTTGTGGCAGCTTTTGCTGTGCTTAAGGCAAAATTGGAATATCCTACAGAACGCCCCCTCTGCACGCATCTAACGGTCGAGGGGCTGCCTCTGCACAGGCACGTCCTGACACGGGGTTGGACATGTTTGCGTTTGGGGTTTTCTTGTCTTTTGAAACTCCTTTCAACTTAGGGTGAGCCATCTCGTGGACAGGCGCAATCATTTTCAAAGTCGATGATTTTTGGCGGAGAACATCCCCAACACAGCACTGCCTCCCACGTCATGCCGGCTTTTGCCAGCAGGCAGTCAACGCCGGCTTTGCAACCTTCAACGTCCTAGCAAGCAATTTGATCATTTAAATTCAGAAATCTATAAGTAAGGTCTATGATTCCCAATACCTTCACAAGATACGCGCCGTGATTGAACTGCCGCTCGCGCCCCCCATGTGTCTCATCCACAAAGATTAGACACACTTCCAAAAGAGGAGTGGCACATATTCCATACATGGAGCATATGGGATTTAACAGTTCGCCATGAAAAAACCACTAAATTTCCGGTTTCTGGCTTATAACTGGTATGATTTTCCCACGGTAACGATCAGCCAGCCACAAGGTGGGGCCCCCACACGATAGCTAAGTTGGCTTATAACTAGATTTACTATGGTTTATGGTAGATATATATTGTGAATTTCCCTGTGCCCATCGCTTGTTCCCAGGTGCATTCTTGGATGTTGTGGCCTGCTGCCGCCTCTTTGGGATCAATTAGGCCTTGAGCCTTCACCCTGGCCATTGAGTGTGGCATCCTTCGGTGCCAATGGAGCGTGATTCTGGATCTTTCAGAGATTTGGTTTTTGATGGACGTCCAGCAAACTACAGAGAATTCAGGAGGAAAACAATTCTTGCAGTAGCAGGCCTTGAGGAGAAGCACATACACCTAGCAGGTCCAAGGTTGTTGACAAGGTTGCAGGGAGAAGCCTATAGAGCCACTGAGCACCTTTCTGTGTCCGATTTGCGCCGGTCAGACGGCTGGCTACAGGTCTTGAAGGCCCTTGACCGCCACTATGCCTTTCTGCCTGAGACCGAACTGCATGAAGCCATAGACAGCTTTTTGTTCGATCTTCGCAAACGACCTCATGAAGGTGCCACGCAGTTTGCAAGCCGTTTCAAAACTGCGTTGTCCCGTGTGCAAGCCTTGGTCGCCCAAGACCGTGCTGCTGAGAAGTCTAAGAAGCGTAAAACTTCTGGTCCTGAATCCAATATGCCTGATGCTGAGACACCACCTGCCAGTAGTGTTGCACCGTCAGAAGGTGAAGATGAAGATGAGGAAAAGCCGCCTTCTGCCTGTGCTGGAGAGAAAGACGAAAAAGAACAAGAACCTCATAATGAGGAACCCAAGTCAGCCCGCAGTCATGCCTCTTCTGATGAACGCAAGAAGAAGGGTCCTGGTTCTGGTAAAAGCTCTCGTGGAACTTTTGCTGCTGATAGGAAGCGTGAGGAACTCCGAATGGCGCATATGCTGGGGACAATTGAAGTTGGTCACACAAAGCCGACTCCCATTTTTCCATCAACAGTTCTGGGTCACTTGTTTATGCGTAAGTATGGACTTTCTCGTGAACAACGTGCACAAGTGATTCGTTCAACTGGTGGATCTTCGAAGTTTCATGAAGTTGAGAGGATNTCACTTGTTTATGCGTAAGTATGGACTTTCTCGTGAACAACGTGCACAAGTGATTCGTTCAACTGGTGGATCTTCGAAGTTTCATGAAGTTGAGAGGATCTTGAGAGCCTCTGATTTTGATGAATCTAGGAGCCGTGCTGATGAGCGACGACATGTCTCCCATTCCCAGCCTGCCAGAAATCCCCGCAGGGATACGATGATGATCCAACAAGAAGCTCATGCCGTGGACGATGACTCGTCTGAACTCATGGAACCTGTGACCAGTGGTTCCGAATCTGCCGATGCTTTAGCTGTTGATCAACCAGATGATATGCAAGATGATGATGATTCCACGGATCGTGAACTCCAGGAAGTCTATGAGATCAAGGAGAAGGCCAAGAAGGACTTTAAGAGATCTTTCAAGACCTACAAGGAAAGCCGGAAAAAGGTGAAAGAGATCAAAAAGTCCAGACAGCCTTACTACCCAGTAGTAGCCTTGAGTCAACCTCAGGATATGCCTGGTAAATCTGGTNAAAGTCCAGACAGCCTTACTACCCAGTAGTAGCCTTGAGTCAACCTCAGGATATGCCTGGTAAATCTGGTTCAAGTTCTGCATCAACAGTTCAAATGCCTCGGAAAGGAGATTTCAAGTATGACAAATCCAAGGGGTCAACAAAGAGTTCTGGAGTGAAGCGAAAGCCCACTGAGTTTAAGCCGCGTAGAGAAGATGCAAACTTCACTGAAGCTGAAATTGCTGAAGCCTTCGCCTACATGGTGAATGAGGTTTCCCCTGGAACTGAGTCCTTAGATGTTCTGCTTGCATCAATTCCTGATGGCTGTGCAATCATCGACACCGGTTGCACGACAAGTGTCGTAGGTCACCAAACGGCCGAACGTTTTTCCAAACTGTTTGAAAGCCTGAACCTGCCGACTCCGAAGCCATGTGAATTGCCTGCAGTAGAATTAAAGGGATTTAGTGGGGATAAAAGGGTCACCACCAAGGGATTGAAATGGCCTGTGAAANCTGCCGACTCCGAAGCCATGTGAATTGCCTGCAGTAGAATTAAAGGGATTTAGTGGGGATAAAAGGGTCACCACCAAGGGATTGAAATGGCCTGTGAAAATTGGTAGTCTCTGGGGAACAATAACTACATATGTTGTTGAAGGTCCCACACCGTTTCTGCTTTCACGTCGTGTGCTTGAAGGGATGGAAGCGACCCTCGATATGTGGAAGGGTACCATCACCAGCCAAAAGCATAACATGGTGAATTTCCCGCTGAAGCGAGCTTCCAATGGCCATTTCCTCTTGCCCTTTTGCGAAATCCCATCTGAGTTTCAGCTTGATGTTTCAAAGCCGTCTGCTGATGTGAGTTTAGCTGATACTGGAGATATGCCCAGTGATCCGTCCGAACCAGTGTCATCATCCGATGATGACGGCCGTGCTGACACCAATGAGCCCAATGACGCAGCCCCTGCAGCCGCTGAGCAGAGGCACGAGCCGGCTGAGGTTTCCACCAAAGCAGCCAAAACAAATAACCCCAAAAAGAGTAACAATGTGAGAAATAGAAAGCAGCTTTTGCAGCACATAGCCAAAAATACTCGTCAAGGGATTGTGAATGTTGAAAGATTCCGTGAACAGTTGATAGGGATAGTAGGTGCTAGAGCAGCCGAGTGCACCCATGCCTTCATAGCCTATAGACCCAGACTAGAACGCATCCCCCCTGATGCTTCTACCCAGTCTTATTTAAGCTGTAAGGTAACCCTTTCCACTGAGGGAGATTTCGAAGTCCAGCCATGGGTCCCTCGCCCGCCAGGTGATGAGAGATCCAGAGTTGCCCAGACGAACTTAGCCTTGTTCGTCCACATTCCCGTTGAACGACCGCCAGTGCCAGTGACTGCGGAAGCAGCCAGTCACTGCATGTGCTGCTGTGAACAAGTGGATCCATCCATGGAGATCCAACCACCACCATGTCCCCCAATAGAATCTGTGTATGATGTTGATTGGGTAAACATGAAGCCAACTGATATAAAGGATGGATTTAGGAGCGTAATCAATAGAGGGGTAAGATCGGTAAGAAAAGTCAATAGCCAACTGGTTCTGTCCCGCATGCATGAAGAGCCTGAAAAAGTTAGAGAAGAACTAGAAGAATGGCTTGGCCCGCAAGCCAAAGCGTTGGATTCACCAGTGCACATGATTGAAGTTTTCACCGATCAAGCGCCACTTGCCAAAAAGCTGCATAAGCAAACCGGTAAATCATGCATTATCTTGGGCCTGAAACACGGCCAGGATTTCAACAAGTTGAGGGATCGCAGAATGTTGCTTTACTTGATTGCATGGTGTAAACCGGAACATGTGTGGTTTTCCTTTCCTTGCGGATGTTGGGGTCCCTGGAGTAGATTCAACTTAGCAAAAGGGGGTTCCAGCGAAACCACTGTGTTGCAGCAGCGCAAAATTGCCAAAAGGCACCTGAGTGCCGTTTCTGAAGCGTGGCAGCTACAGCGTTTGTTTGGCGGCCACTGTCATGCGGAAAATCCATTGACATCAGAAGCTTGGTCCCAATTGCAACTGCTTGATTTCCATGAAGTCCGCATTGACATGTGCAGCCTTGGCATGCGATGTCCAAAAACAAACATTCCTGTGCTTAAGCCCACAAAGATCGTCACCACGATGCCAGAACTTGCAGAACGACTGCTGAGTTGCCGTTGTGATCACTTGCATCAACATGCCCACTTGGAAGGTGCTTTCAAGGGTCGGAATTTGTCCTCTTGGTGTGAAGTTTACCCCAGCAAATTCTGCCGAGTAGTCTCTGAAGTTCTGAGCAATTGCAGTGCCAAGTCCGTCCGACTTGAAGATGTTTTGTTTGACGAATCCGAAGCGCTTGAACAAGCCGAGCCGGAACAACCCGTTCCTGACTCAGAGGGCGCACCTGCAGCCGTTGCACAGCCTGAGCATAGAACTGAGAAGATCAAAGCCATTGTTCAAAAGTTGCATACGAACACAGGTCATGCATCCGTTGAACAAATGCTCAGACTTGCCAAGCGTTGCCAGTCGTCCAAAGAAGTTCAAGATGCAATCCGTCAGTTTCGATGCCCAGTGTGCGAGGAGCTGAAAGTGCCACCATCCCGCAGACAAGCTGCAATGCCACATGCTGATCAGCCTAATGACATAGTAGGTGTTGACTATGTTCAAGTAGAACTCAAGAAAGAAGATGAGCATGGAAAAATGGTGGAAATAAAACGTAATGTCCTCACATGCGTTTGCTTAGGAACAGGTTTTGCACAGCAGATTATTTGCCCCACTGGCCACTCCATGGCCGAAGCATTCCACAATGTTTGGTCACGTCCGTATGGTTTGCCAAAGACCATCTACATGGATCCAGCTATGGCAAATATCAGCAAGCCTTTTCAAGCATACTTGGCACGAAACGATGTCAAACTCCTGTTGGCCGCTGCCGAGTCCCACTGGCAACTTGGTTTGGTAGAAGTAACCAATAGGATTCTCAGAAACATGGCCCAAAAAGTGTGGAGAACCACAAGCAGAAGTGTTGAAGAAACAATCGAGATGTGTGCAACCACAAGAAATGAGCAGTTGAGACGTTGTGGATATAGCCCATCACAATGGTTTCTTGGTCAGGATTCCCGTCAAGTTGGTATGTTGCGAGATTTAGAAGAACAAAACAACATAGCCACTGCTTCACGATACCTTGCCGATCCCGATTTCCATGACAAAGTTCGTTTGAGAGAACAAGCTGCTGTTGCTTTTCATGAAGAACATGCACGTGATATCTGGCGCCGAGCTGTCGCCGGCAGAGCAAGACCCATCCGGGGTCCATACCAAGTTGGTCAACTGGTTTATGTTTTCCGACGCAGAGCCAGAGGTCTTTTGTCAACACGTCATGGAGTCTGGATAGGTCCTGGTAGAGTAGTGGGGATAGAAAGTGAAAGTGGGGGTCCAGTTCCTAGACTTGTTTGGGTAAGCCATAATGGTTACTTGTACAGGTGCAGCCCAGAGGGACTCAGACCAGTGCCAGAAGATGAGGCCGAATTTCGCAGTCTCGCCCGTTCATTGTCCGAAGGACGTCTGCATCCAGAGCTGGAGCAAGCTGAACAAAGCGTATCCTCCAAATCAGGTCAATTCGAAGATCTTACCAAAGAACATGTGCCCATGGAAGAAGATCATGAACTTGAAGATGATTTGTGGGAAGAACCAAATGTAGAAGATGAACATCTTGAACAAGGTCCCAAAAAGATAAGACGTAGGTTTTACAGATCCGATGACTATTGCAGAAGAAGGGCAGAGGGCGCACCACCGCTTGGACCACTGCATGAAGATGTAGACCTTCCCCAAGTAGTCCGCCTTAAATCCAGTAGGTCTTTAGAACCCGATGATGATGATAATGTAGAACCTTTCCCCAAAAGGCAGGTCACAGTGACCAGTGATGTTGAAGAATATCCCTATGAACCGACCTCACCTGCCAAATCGCCACGAGCCAGCCTGGATGATGCAGATACCGGCAATGACATGCAATCTGGTGTACAGTCAGAAGCCTTGCCTGAAATGCATGACTCACAGCCTTCAAACACTTCCGATGATGTGCCACCTGCAAATGATCCAATGCCACCTGCAGACCCCGAAACTAGAGACTTAGAGCCTCATGAAATTCCGGTGCCAATGGATGAAGACGGAGATGAGCTGATAGTAGAACATGAAGATAGTAATCCGGTCCCTGGTAAGCATGATGTAATGGAAGTATCCATAGAAGTCCGTCCTGAGGACATCACTGACCAACAATTGTGTTTGTGGGAAGTGATTGAGGATTGCTTCGTCGTGCAGCCGCCAGCGAAACAACGCCGGGTTGAGGTCAGCTTCCGGAAGTTGAATGAGGAAGACAAGAAAAAGTTTGAGGTCGCTATGAAGAAAGAATGGCAATCTTGGATAGACAACAAAGTAACCTCCATCTGTAAATCCCGGGGAATTCCCAGAGAACGGGTGATCAGGGCGCGATGGGTTTTAGTATGGAAGAAATCATCAGACCCAGATGATAGGTCAAAAACCCCAAAGGCTAGGTTAGTACTAGTTGGATGGCAGGATCCTGAACTAGGAAAAATAGCTACTGACAGTCCAACCCTCAAAAAGGAGTCCAAAAATCTGATCCTTTCTATTTGCGCAGCCAAAAAATGGCGAATATGGGGAGCAGATATAAAAACCGCCTTCCTAAGCGGGGACCCTTCTGAGCGACAGTTGTACTTTAGACCGCCCCCTGAAATAAAAAGATGGATGGACCTCACTGATGAGGATCTGTTTCGCTTGGAGAAGGCAGCCTACGGGCTGGCAGAAGCCCCTAGAGCCTGGTTTCTTAGGTTGAGCCGAGAACTAGCCCAGCAAGGTTTAAAGGTTTCTCAACTGGATAGATGTCTGTTTAGCCTGAGAAATTCCAAAAACGAGTTGGTCGGAGTTTGTGGTGTTCATGTGGATGATCTTTTGGGAGGAGGAACCCCTGAAATGGATGCAGTCCTAGATAGACTTAGGAAATGTCTCCCTTTTGGTGATTTCAGAACATACACAATCCGATACACTGGCATAGAAATTCGTCAGAACCCGAACACACATGCCATCGAGATTAATCAGGAAACCTACATCGATTCCTTGGAGCCTGTCTCAACCAAGAGCCTTGGGTCTTCAGGAACACCTGTCCGTGATCCGTCTTTGCTGCGAAGGTGTGCTGGCCAGCTGGCATGGGCCGCAGGGTCAACACGACCTGACAAAGCATTTCTGGCCTCGTATTTGCAAGGTGTCCAGGATAAAGCCACTGTTAGCCATGTTGAACTGTTTAACAAAGCACTGAGAGAAATGAAGGAGAAAAAGGTAGTCATGAAGTTCCCTTCACATGTTCCCATAGAACAATGGCGTATAGTGTGTATATCCGATGCTGGTCATGCAAAACGAGCCAATGGCGATTCACAGGGTGGGTACCTCTTGGGACTCACCAATACCTTGATGAGAGATCGCAAAACCGCACCGATGTGGTTGGTGGATTGGGCAAGCAAAAAGTTGCAGCGAGTAGTCCGCTCTTCAACAGCCGCAGAAACGCATGCTGGAAATAATGCCCTAGACGCCATAGAGTTCTTTCAAGGTCTTCTTGCAGAAACAGTGTATGGAATTTCACCCAGAGAATTCCGAAAACAAAGGCCGAAACACCCAGCCTTGCTTGTTGTGGATTCTAGAGGTTTCTATGATGCTTCCAGTAAACTGAGCAGTGCATCAACGAGTCAAGAGAAGAAGTTAGAACTGGAATATGCCATCGCAAGAGACTCCATGTTGCGTCAAAACATAGAAATCTACTGGATAAACAATAAGTATATGGCCGCTGACATTCTCACAAAGCTCAATAGTGACAGTAAACCTTTCTTTGACTTGATGGAAAGTGGAAAATATCAGATCAAAGTGTGTAAGGAGTCCGGAAGCAAAGAGACAGCCAGCGACAAGAAAGCCGAACAGGTCAGTCAAAGCAAAAAGACATGAGAAGCAACCTTTTGTATAGTCATAAGTAAGCCTGACATAGTCATTTGCTGAAACAATTTGTATAGAGCTGCAAGTTTCTCAGTGTGAGGATACTGAGAGCCGAATCAGCTGTGCGTTTTGCCGTTGCTTTTCATCATAGAAGTTTGCCAGGTAGCTTGACCGAGTAGCCTGCTGAGTGTTGTACAGATTTTGATCCGATTTGCATAGCGTGATTTCTGAGAGCCATGTCCCAGATGCCTCGCAAGATCTCCAAGAAAGCCGCAGATCAGCCGAAGCTGAATGAAGTCGAAGTGTCCATGACCGTTGGTTTGCTCACCCGAGCTGTTGCCAACAACCAAGCTCGGACCATCTTCGAGCGCACCGCTGCGGAAGATCCCCAGTCATGCCAGTGGCTGAAGAACTACATCCCAGGATTTGAGATTTCTGGTGGTATGTCCGAAGCTGCAAAGCGTGTTCGGGATGATGAGAGTTCCCATGGTGATAGTCCACATTCAACTGTGTGGAGTGTCGTTGGCCGTGGGGAGAATTCCTTGCCGAGTGGCTATGGTGGAGCTGTCGCACCTCCCACGCCGACTGTGGTTGAGCCAAATGTGACCACCATCAGCCAAGTGATCCGGGATGTCCATGCCCGTCAGAATACCAAGATCTCCTTGCCTGAAGATTGTGCAGATATTGATGATTGGTCGAAAACCGTGATTGTCATGAAGAAGTATGAGCGTCAGGGATACCGCTACTCAACGTTGGTGGCTGAAGCCATGCACAACGCTGAGGCCAAGGGTTACCTCCAATGGCTTGTGAAGACATATGGAAAAGATGCTGATGGTCCTTGTGATTCCCAAGCACCTGATTTTGCTCGTTTCCTCCTTCGCATCAAATGGCCTGAGATCGACGGAAGGTCTGGCACTGGACGCTTCCAACGTTCGCGCTGAGTTTCATTTGCTGAGAATCAGCAGTATCATATAAGTTTGCAGCAGCAATAAGTCCACAAGAGGGCNACGCTTCCAACGTTCGCGCTGAGTTTCATTTGCTGAGAATCAGCAGTATCATATAAGTTTGCAGCAGCAATAAGTCCACAAGAGGGCGTGTGAATTTCCTTGTGCCCTTCGCCATGTCACCAGGTGCATTCTTGGACGTTGTGGCCTGCTGCCGCCTCTTTGGGATCAATTAGGCCTTGAGCCTTCACTGGCTTGGTCAAAACAGGAATTGCAGTGAGACCGTGTGGTCTAGGGTGTGTAGGAAGCCATAGCATCATTCGTTGCTTGTTGTGCTACCTTGCATTCCGCAATATGGCATGGCGAGTTGGAGCCCAAGAACCTCCTCCACAAGCAGTTATGACCGGCTTTCAGAATGACATTGTCATCACGCCGTTCGTTGCCTCCAGCAAGACCCAGAAGCAGCTGCGTACTGCCCCCTCGACCAATGGGGGTCCGAAATCCAATCTTGATCCTTGGCAAGATTCTGCACAAGATCCATGGGCCACATATCAACCCTCCCGTGGCAATCCTTCAGCGGCCACTGAGGGCAAGAATCGCTTGACTGCCTTGCAGGAACAACTTCGCACCGATCTGCGAAATGACATGGACCAACGTTTTGAATCCAGAGCTCAGGCAGCTGTTCAAGCGGCAGCAGCTTCGTCTTCAGGAGCTTCTGGCCAACAAGAACATCGTCTTCAGGCCTTGGAGGTTCAAGAACTCCAAGGTCAAAATGCTCAGTTCAACACTTGGTTTCAGCAAGCAGGTGAACGTCTCAAGGCCACTGAATCCACCATGGGTGCGATGCAACAGACGCTCAATACGCACCAGCGTGAGATCCATGCCCTTGGAAGCACCTTTCAGACCACCATGAAGAATGTTAAGGATGATCTTTCTACGGAAATGAATGAATCCTTCAACAAGCAATTGAGCAGACTGGAAGCGCTGCTCGAGAAGAAGCAGCGAACGGATTGACTATCGCAAGCCGGCTCGGGGCTTGGATCATCCCTGAGGCCGAACCCTTATGTTCGATCCACTTTCAGTTTTGGATGGTTTCTTTTCATGCTGGCTACTCTTTTAACTCCCACGGGAGCTATGCAGTTGCATCAGCCCTTTGCCCGGTTCTTCATCCACAGCTCGGCAGCGCAAGCTGACCGAGATCATGGGTCGGGGGTCTGGTGTGACAGCATTTCAAAGCCTTTCAGTTCCTTGGATTTTGAAGTTGACTTCTCAACATGTCAATCCTGGTTTGATGGACCACCAGTTGGTAGTACCATACGCTATGGTGAGGCGGATCACCCAGGGCCTCACCGGGGAGATTATCTGACTGTGGGTGTCAGTAACCCTGGCGGTCTCAGACAAAAGGAGGAGGCATTGTTGGGATTGGAACCTGGCTTCAACTTTCAGAACCAGTTCCAGCATTCTGAGGAACAAAGGCCGTAGTTTGAATCGAGAAGTTCGTTTTCATGGGGGCTCTCCGGCGCCTTTGAGAGCCGGATCACAATGGGCTGGGCGCTGGACTGGAGTTGGAGTTTTGTCTGACTTCCCCACTGCTACTTTGGACGTGCCATGGCCTTGCGAACACTGGGATAGTGGCCGGGTTCTTTTGACGAGACACTGGATGGCTCTCTGCCTATAACCATTGGATCCTTCTATGGTTATGCCCAAGGCCCTACATGGCCGAAGGCACGTCAGCTTAGTGATCAGCTTCTTGAAACCTTCACTACGGAAGTGATTCTAGGCATGTCAGGAGTCCGCCTGGTGATGGGCGACTACAACCAAGAACCTGGACAACTTACCCAGCAACAAATTTGGCTACGGCATGGGCGGAGGAATGCTCAAGATGTGGCGGCTGAGCTTTTCTTTCATGAGATTCTTCCAACCTGCAAGGGCGTCAACCAGCGGGATCAAATTTGGCTATCCCCCGAAGCAATTCAACTTCTCCGTGGGATAGCTATCACAGATGTTTTTGTGGACCACTCCACGGTGGCGATCCATCTTCAAGTTCCTACGAGTTCATGGAGTGTTTCTAGATGGCCTAGACCAGCTCCTCTGCCTTGGAATGAATTCGATCTCAGTCAATGGGATCCGGAATGCTCACAACACTTTGGTGCGGGAACTAGCTCTACGGAGTTCATGCAGAAATGGGCTCAGGAATTTGAAGATGCGGTTTCCACTCAAGTTCAAGAACACTCTGGTAAACCAATTTCCAGACGAAGTTGTGGGCGAGCCCAGCGTCTCCAGCCTCTTTCTCAAGTTCATTTCACGCCCACTACTCGTTCCAGTAGAGAGGGTGAAGTCAAGCCTTTGAACTCGATGGCGGGCACTGCCACACGTTTGTGGTTCAAGCAATTGCGGCGATTTCAGGGCTTGAAACATGCCGTTGCGGCCAACAAGCAGACAGATGCTGCTCTTACCTACCGCTTGGAGCTCTGGAGTTCTATCAGAAGATCTTCTGGTTTTTATCCAGATTTCCCCACTTGGTGGAGTGCCCAACAACATGAAATTGCTGGAGTACCAGGCCATTTGCCTCATGCTGTTCCTACTGAATTGGTGTTGGTGCAAGCCATGTATGACAGTTTCCATGTACTCTTTCGAGCTTTTGAGGATTGGCACCTCAAACAACGTTCCCAGAGCTTGAAGTTGAAGTATGCGGGATCTTTGGAAGCTGTCTATGCTGACTTGCGCCCTGGCCCACGGCCTGGAGTGACCCACATCTGGAAGGAGGAAGTCTACACCATTTTGGCGATAGACGTGGAGGGCCATCAAATCCAATTAGACAAACATGTACAGACCAAGTTTGACTCTGTTTGGTACCATGACCAGCACTTGCTGTCCATCACAGGTGTTTCAGCTGATCTTTGCACAGTTTCTTCAGTTGAGCATTTAGTACCTGGTGATGAATTGGTCCAGCGATACTTTTTGACTGACACCAATGATGTTCTCTCAGCCTTTGCAGAGCACTGGAAACCACGTTGGAACTCTTTGGCACAGGTCTCTGATCATGATTGGCAACGCATCACCGGCTTTGCACGGCATTATATGCTTCAGCTGCACTTTGACTGGCGGCCTTTGGATGAAGTCACCTGGCGCAAAACTGTGAAGCGGTTCAAACCTCGTGCGGCGAGGGGGCCAGATGGTTTCTCTAAGGAAGATTTGACCTGCATGCCCACATCTTTTCTTTCTGCACTGCTTCAGATGCTTCATGCGGTGGAGACAACTGATGTGGCCTGGCCGACTCAGTTGGCCTTTGGCACGGTTCTTGGATTGAGTAAGTGTGACAATGCTCATCTGGAAGGCCAATATCGGCCCATTACGCTATTTTCGGCTATATACCGTACATGGGCTCGTCTGAGGACTCATCAATTTTTGTGGCAGATGGCTCAGCACATTCCACCTGAAGCTTTAGGCTTCTTGCCACATCGAGAAACGACTGAGGTATGGCTTTCTCTTCAAGCTTTGATTGAATTGTCAGTGCAATCCAAGACTGACATGGCTGGCCTCTCAACTGATCTACGCAGAGCATTTAACCACATTGGCCGTGAGCAGACTTTCATGGTGGCAACACACCTTGGACTTCCTGAGCAATTGCTTCAACCCTGGAAAAAATTCTTGCGCCAATTTCGCAGGCGATTTGATGTTCAAGGATGTTTGGGGGAGGAGATAGCCTCAGACTCCGGGTTTCCAGAGGGGTGCCCACTTTCCATCATTTCCATGCTCACAGTCAATTGGAGCTATCACATTTACATGCGAGCCTTTTGTCCACGTGTGACAGCTTACAGCTTTGTGGATAACTTGACTCTTGCAGCCCGTGAAGCATGGGTGGTGGCCCAAGCGTTTTTTGCTTTGCGATCAGTTTGTCTTCTCTTTGGACTTGCCACAGATGATGATAAGACATATGTTTGGGCCTTGACACCTTTGTCCCGGACCCAGATGAGCCAACTTGGATTTCCATGCTACTCTGATGCTAGCGAATTGGGTGGAGCTGGATGGCAAGTCACTGCGTTTGCTTTTGGAGGATGCGTGGCTGCAACTGGTTGCAGCTCAAGTTCGGCACCGCACTATGAGCGGATTGGATGGTTTAGATGGATTCCTCACTCTGTTGGATAGCAAAAGTTTGTCTCCCCTTGACCGTGCTCGACTTTCTGCTCTTCATCGTGGAGCATTCATTTCCAATTATGAACACTCAAAGTTTGACCACCAGAAGACTCCGATGTGTGCTCTATGTCACGTTGAGGATGATCGTATGCATTGGCTTCGCTGCCCACGCTTTGCGCACCTGAAGAATGAGATTCCGAATTGGCTTGCGGACAATGTGGAGCTACCAGCCTGCACACTGAATCATCTGCTTGTGCCGCGCCAGCAGTGTCTCGTGCGAATGCGTGATACTTTCTGCAAATTGGCTGATGATGGCATACGTTTTTGGGTTTCTCCTCCACATAATGGATTTCATGATCTGTTTTTGGATGGGTCCTGTTTTCAAGCCAAGTATCCCCAACTTAATCTAGCGGCCTGGGGGGGAGTGGATGCCACCTCTGGTACGGCTGTGGCTGCGGCGCCGCTTTCTGGAGTTCTTCAGTGCGTTGATCGAGCTGAATTGACTTCTCTCATTGCTGCACTGCTCTGGGCTGCTGGTACGGAGCTTGGTTTGGGCTTGTGGTCTGACTCCCTCTCCACCATACAGATTGCGGAGATTATCCAACGTTTTGATGCGATTCCGGATGGTGTCTCCAATCTGGATCTCTGGCTGGAGGTGCAGAGGCTTTTGCGTGATCGCGGTGCCTTGCAGACTGTGTTTCATTGGATCCCTTCACACCTTGACCCTGCTTTGGCAGAGGATGCCTACGAGGATTGGGTGATTCACTGGAATGACATGGTTGATCAATTAGCTGTCCACACCAATCGGAATCGGCCTGCGGAGTTTTGGCAACAATACGAAAGTGCTGTTTCAGTGCTTGATGGGTGGGCGACCCGTGTTCGTCAACTACGACACTTCTTCTTTTTGGTGGCTGAGAAGGGTGACAAAGTTGAAGTCTCAGATTCCCCTTTGCACATTGAATCTTCTTCTGATGAAGATGAACTGCTGTGGATTCCTTGGGAAGATGCTCTTCCTTTGACCTGGCAGGTGCAATGTTTGCATGGGCGTTTCAAGGTGCCGGGCATCTTTCTTGTTTCGCTGGTGAACTGGATCTGCGCGGCTGAGAGATTAGATGGTGTTGTACAGGATGTTAGTGAGGTAGAATTAGTTTTTGCCCTGCTTCAGGACAGAGCATTTGAGTTTCCTTTTTCTTTAGATGGATCGCTTCAGCACATATGAGGAGACCTGACTCCCTTGTCCAGCGACCCACATTTGCTTCGATGCTGAGACCGGTACAGTTTGCATTGCAGAGTCTCCATCATTTGTTTCCTCATGTTTGTATCAAAACCTTGCCACGACCCAGGCCTGCACTGGGATTGTACATGAATTTTTCGGGGCTTCGAATACAGATTCCTACCCCGTTGTGGCAGGTGACTCAGGCTAAGGTACAGAGTTTCACGGCCAACCGGCCGGTGAGACGATCAGCTGATTTAGCGAGACCAGCTCACTGAACTCAGATCGCTGCAGCCGCACTGCTTTGCCGTGCGCTGTAGCGCAAGACCGCCCGAGCTATACATCATTCACATAAACCAAGTGCCCCTGTTACGCAACACCGAACTCTGCGGGTCCCAGGTTTCAGCTCTACACCGGTGCCTTGGAGAGTGCCAGGGTGGAAGCCAGGTTTATCACTACACTTTCTCAGTGTTTCAAGTGTTGATCACTACACTGTATGGTAACACATAAAGTTTATGAACAAACATGATGACCTGTATTTTTCATGATTTCATGGTAATGTATGTAGACCAAATAATGTATCGTCAAATATCTGTCGTATTTGCCCAATGGCGTGAAAAAATCCGAGGCGGAATCATCTCCAAAGAATGCGGCACCAAGTTAGATCACGGCGTTCTCTTGGTGGGCTATGGCCAGAGCGGAGGTGGCTAAGCGGCTAAGCCATTTCCAATGATTCGTCAAGTCACGGGCTATCCTTATAATTGGATGGCTAGAACAAGGAATTGGTCAAAATCCGTTGGCACTGTTTGATGTAGTTTTTGCCAACTTTTGGGGCTCAATGCCCAAACAACCCAATGCCCAACTGCTTGGCCATCGTACAGGTCAAGCCTATTGGATCATCAAGAACTCCTGGGGCTTTCAATGGGGAGAAGACGGTGCCTTGCCGCGAAAGTTTTGGGTCTTCAATCGTCACATACCAGAGGTGTTCCAAAAATGGTTTCGATGGACGGAACCAACAAAATCAGGCCTAGGTGACCCAGGTGGCTTTGTCTGAAAATGGAAGGCAACACAAATAGCACTTTAATGCACTTTCAGTTGGTAGAATGATGTTCTAAACAATGTTTTTTCCCCCTTCAATTTTCCGACATACCAGGACTTGTGGCCATGGCTCAGAAATCTTGAAGCAAAAACAACAAATCTGGATATTCAAAATGGCAGTTGCCAGGCGCCAGTCAAAGATATTCAGTGATTTTCGAACGCATACAAGATTTCATGGATATCCCAGCCCCAAACTGCGGCTATCGCGGATAGGTCTTATGGTTTGAGAATGCTTAAGGCTTGGGCCATGCCCGGTCATGGGATGTACTGGGATGTCATTGGTCAATACGAGGCCAAAGATATCACACACAATTGGGCATCTTATGCGCGTTCCAAGATAGATCTCTATCTTTATGTTGTCATAGTTTTGGCAACGTGTCATAGTTTCGGCAACGTTTAGCAATCGAAAGAAATTGAGGCTTTGGGCGCCTGGCTCGGGGTGTGGGAGGAGAAGGTGCCATGACGTGCCGAGATCCATGGGTCGCTCCAGGGAAAAATATCTGGCATCATGGAAGAGAAAGAAACTTCGAAAGAAATGAGTTGGCCAATGTTGGCCATGTTCCTTCAAATGTCCATTTTGGAAATGAGTCGGATTGATTATGCCGATTTTCCGGTGATGGAAAGAGTTGCCAAGCCACAGCGTCCAGTCACGTCTAGCCGCGTCGTTTGCACGGATGATCCCCAAACGTAACCTGTCCGCAATCTGCTTAGAGGTGAACCAAATGGCCTTGGTCCAGTTGTTGTATTGTGTTATACTCACCAACAAGAATCTGTGGTAAACAAAGATAGCCTGGAAAATTCTCCAACGGAAGATGAGTATAGATGATTATATATATATATACATTATTATATAGATGATTATATAGATGATTATATAGATGATGATAGAATATCATAGATGATATTGTAGACATTTGTAGACGATTTGTGTCCTGAAAAAGGAGATCCCGCGCTGGCAGGGCGTACTGCTGGAGGGTAGACATCTCGGAATGGCACAGGAATGACCCATTGTTCGCGGTATCCATCCGTATCCTGACATCTCACAGTGGGTCATATGAGTCATATTTCTCAATATGTTCACTAGTGATATATCCATTTAAAGATATCAAAAGCCAATCTTTGACTCTTCACCAGATCTAAAGTTTCCTCCTGGTTACTTGTGAATTACATTTGTTCCCTTGCTGCCAGGAGAATGCGGAATTCTGTCGCAAGCAGCGTACCCTGTACTCGACAAGGGCAAGGTGCTCTTGCTTTTACTTGAACTTGGCATTCAGATGGCATATTTGTACAATTCTGCATTTGGAAGCATTCTTGAAGCTCTCATCATTGCCTGGGACAAAGAGAAACAAAAAGTGGAAATCCTAGGCTTGATGAGGAGCGAAGACCCAGAAATGTTGATTGGTGGTTGTTTCCCACATTTCTTTGATGGTCCGAATTGACTTGCTGACATGTTTGTGGTTTTTGACTCAACCACCAAACAGGGAATGGTTGAAATTGGCACTTTCATCCGCTATTTAGCCTCTTTGGTTGCTTCATAACGCATTGCAGCGGTCAAAATCGATGTTTTGGGAGGTCAATCCCTCATCGTTTCTGGGGATATTGCGCCGCTACATGTATGATAACATCCCGGTCGTTTTGTATTCAACATCCCCACATATGGTTTCCCTGAGTGGGTTTACTTTACAAAAATGTGCGGGACAGCCTTAGATTTTAGATGATTGACGAGCACGATTCCCAGTCTAAACCCTGATCTGGTACAGTACGTCAGCGGGGTGAATTTGTTGCCAAACGAAGACAGACCAGCTAGTACAGTACAAAGACATAAAAATACATATATTATATTACTTTTTCAGGGTATCCAACGAAAAAGGTCATATGGTTTTTTTCCATGTTTTTCCTTAAAAGTGTGGTGTGCCATGATATACAACCAGATGGCCATATTTTGGCAGGGAAAAATAAGTATATACCAAGATACACCATTAGATTTTAGGGCAATCCTGTTTTGTCGACAAAGCAACACATTTTTCTTGAAATGGCATATACTGTATGTAAATGATTGTATTTATGTAAATATGAATGATCACAGAGTATGTTAACAACTATAACCCATATGTACATATGCAATGATATGTAGGTACAGTCATCCCCCAAAAGATAGAAAGTAGTAAATCCCCATTAAAATGGTGACGATGTGCTTTTCTCTATTTTTTGAGGATTACTATCTATATAGTAAACATAGATAACAGCAAAAAATATATATAGAGTAAATATCTGTTAATGTATCAAAACGTTACTCTACATCGGCAACACAAAATATATTGTATATCATTCAACCACCATGGGTTACTGGATCAAACTGAATGACATACCCCTAGGCCAGTCAGTAGCCTTTTGATGCGGTCCCCCTACCTCCAAGAAGAGTATATACAGTATATATATATATACATAGCAACCCCAAAAATGATAACAGGTTTTTATCGCTAATTTTAAGTGGAATTTAGTTTTCTATCTTTTTGGGGTATCTCAAGATCTATGAATATATAAAAATTTCTCTATAATTTCTAGATCTCTATCTAAATATTTATAATTATTATATATATGTATATATATATATATACGGGTTTCCTAAACTGGTGGAGATCCTCAACTTTTTTTTTGGTCATGGAAAATCCCAAACATGGACTGGGGATCCATCGGACAGGTGGTGCCTGGAGCCTTCGATCCAGCTCCCGGAACGGTGGTTTTTTGGCATTGAAATCCCTGAAGGAAATGAGCATTGAAACGGGACACTGATGGCACAATCAAGGGAAAATCATAGGAAAATCATGGGAAAATCGAGGGAAGGTGGTGGGGAAATGATGGGAAACGATGGGAAACGATGGGAAATGATGGGAAATGATGGGAAATGAAGGGGAAATGATCTTAAAATAGAAGTTTCAATGCGAAAATCATGCAATATCATCTATAAATGGTTGATTGTCCATTGGGACATTCTCGGATGATTTTGATGAGTGAAGGCCCAACAGGTCTTGTCTTTGTAAAGCAGCTTTTCCGCCTGGCACATGGCTCAATTCCTTTCAATTCCCCAGTGTTGCCAGAGTAACCCCCAAAAAAAGATGCCGAAATTTGTTCCCAGGATGGTAATTCGATGAATTTCACCTCAGGTTTCCAGGTTTCCAAGGCATTTTCTCTCTATGACTTGGGTTTTGTTTTATACATCATTGGTTGTCCATTTCCTGATCGTTGAGGCTGCGGTGTTCTTGGCGGTCATGGCGTGCTGCTGCGTCACAGCTACTTGGATCACCCGTCAGGATGACTTGTGGAGAAACCCACAGTGAACACAGCATGAGATTACGGATCTTAATGGAATACATACGCGCATATGAAAATGGGTCATATGGAAAAGAATCGGTCATATGGATATGAATGGGTCTTCATGGAATATGAACAATATACTTGACTGAAAACCAATATGACATTTGGATCTGTGTGATAATGGGTATTTATCCCCTAAGATATTGCCATTTTGATAGGAAATTATGATTGACCGATGTAAAATCATCCTGTACACCATTTTCAGACCCACATTTCGTTGGGCGTTTGGATGTACTAATATGCCAAATTTGATCCTTCAATGACCATACATACATATGGTAGGTATGATTAATATTAGGATGGTGTTGATCCAAGGTTGATGTTTATGATCACCACAAGAATACGGTTCCCAGGGTGAACATGGGGGTATTTTCAAGGTACACTATGGCTTGACATATTCATAACGGGTTGCAAGAAACCAAATTGAGGGCCGGGATAAAACACAGAAACATGGGAATGTGAAATCAACACATTTGGTGATAGAACCAGATTACCAAATTGTGCTTATAGGGTAGATGCACGCGCCCCAGATTCGAAGTGGTAATTAAGCTGAAACTCAGGCTGACCCGCAGTTCTGTGGTCATAACACCAGCTTCGCAAACTTGGATGAGGGAAAATTACGCTAGGGGAAAACCTATGATTTTCCTTGCAAGGACCTCCCCACAAAAACCTCCATTGCCGACTATCAAATACGGTCGACCCAAAATCAATAGATACAGATTCAATAGATTCCAACAGGGTCAATGGACCAGTCATACCATGCCCCAAGGAATAGTTTCATTTTTAAATGTACTTATGACTTATAATATGAGAAATTCCCGATAGAAGGCGGTTGGACAATGAGCCCTCAAATGGGTTCACCTCAAGAAGTAATTTACTTGGTAAATCCCACACATTCCCCCACCTATCATAGGTAAATCTATTCAAATCCATTCAGTCTTTTTATTTGGACACTTTGTTTCTTCTGCGAAGCTCAACGAGATCCTGATTTTCAATCACCATAAGATAACTGTTTTCAGTGGGGTCAGGCACCATTTCTACAAGGGTTAGCTCCAACGTATTGTAGGGAAGTCATTACCGCAACGGGGGAAACTGGACATTTTCCCTCCAAAAAATGAGCCGATTTCCCTCCCCAACGTATCTGGGGTGGCCAGAGCAACCCTGATAGTGTTTCCAATAAACCCCAATCCTATCCCTGAACGGTTGGTTTTCCCTTTTTATTCTCTCATTCTAAAATCGCCCGAAAATCCTTTAAAATCCATATTTATCCCTATTTTCATTGTGTAAATCCCAATTTTCAAAGGTTGAGTTGACCAAATGGCCAAGTCCCCAGGGCTTCCTCTGCATGAACTTCTGCCGCCGCCGCGCCCCCCGTGGCCGCGCGCTACTGTCCTTTGCGTCGCCTGCGCTCTGGCTGCAAAACGCTGGGCCCTTTCAAGATCTGGTTGTTTTTGAAGTTGATTTCGTTTGCTGTTTTTATTGGATATTATATAGTCTACCTTTATTTTTTTTCGGAACTTGGGAATTTTTATGAATTTTGTTAGTGAAAGAGTATATGGGTACTACAACTGGTTTAGAAATGGTCGCTCAAGTCGATGTAGTTGGGCAGGAAGCTTCAATTTGTCTTCACACTGTCGATAACTTAGGTAGGAAATGATTCTTTATCATTTTGGAAAACTCTTTACATCAATTTCAAACCCTTATTGTTATTATTCGTGTGGTGAGCCCAAAAGGGAACCATCGTGTTCTAATGTTGATAAAGCCACCCAATTGTACGACAATATTAGTCAATCAATCATCTGATCCCAAACAGATAGTCTGCGAAAAACCAGGCTTTAAGGGAATTATCATTCCTTCCATGAGATTGATTGCGGTTTCCCACACCTGCACCATTCGAGGCTCCAGCGGCTCCTGCCCCCACTGCTCCGAGTAGGGCGGTGGTGAATCCTTGGGCCGCCCGATGGGGCGGTGAGGGCTGGATCGCACTTGGTTGAAGACTATATGGGGGTTTCCTAAAATGGGGGTACACCCAAATCATCGATTTTAAATGGATTTTCCATTATAAACCATCCATTTTAGGAAACCTCCATTTTAGGAAACCCCCATATGGGACTATAGATATGATCTAGTATAATCCCATATAATCATGAACCGAATATAATCTCACCAGCTGAGCAGTGGCTGCAAAACCACTGTTGATTGATGATTCTCTGGGACTATACCACCCAGTACATTGGGGATGATCGCAATCGTTCTGAACTGGAAATCCCTATCCGATGATTATCATTCATGAGCCGGGGATCCTTATCAACCAAACAGTACAATGAAATAATGGAACGGCAGGGTTTTGAACACTGGTCATGCGGGTTTTGTACCTGGTACCATTGTAGGAACCCCCCGGTCGACTTGTTTTAATCAGATCTTTCGCCACCGCTAAAAATGTAGTAAAAATGTAGTACACGGCAGGGGTGTTTCTGTTTCTTCCCACCGTGTGGATGATGATCCCTATTCACCAAGATCTGCGTGTGTCAGGGGGCCTTTACGTCGTTTGTTGAATACTGAGCGATACCCATCTACATCATCTACACTCTACAACCAGGGGACACAACCTACATTCTTTGAATAAATCCCCTACATAGGCCTTACGTTCACTGAGCCATTCGGTTGTTGTTAACTCGGGATTCACAGAGCCCAACTTTGTATGGTAAGTATCCCAATGTACTTCTCAAATATGGATTAGTCCAAGTTGCAAGCATGGAAAAAGAAGAACAGGAAAACAATCTTCTATGCAGTCATCGACTGGGGTTTTATGGAGACTGAGTTGACATAACTAGGTACCTGCAACTTGGGTACCTGAAGCGGCTCGGAATCAGCTTTCTTCAAGGAAACTCTCATTGGGATGCACTTAGATTCGCCAGCTCGTTTGATCTGCCGCTCAAGCAGTAAATCGGGTGTCTCCAACTAGAGCTTTTTCGAGTATGATTGGTACTTGCTTTGGTCAGTGAAAAGCCTGATGCAAGGCCAATTTCCACTTGCGAGTTCCCAGTGTGACTGACGGAATATCGGAATATCCCAATGATATATAGTTGGCAATTCCATCTAGGTTTTTGGTACCTCAAAATTTCATTCTTGATCATCATATTTTTCCATGAAATTTGCCATAGAGGGGGGATAAATACTGCAATTTCGGACCAGCCCAAATATATCCAAATATTCAGATTGCTGGTTCTATATCCCATCAAATGAATTTCAATCCCATCAAATACCAAAAAATGCCATTGAATGACATAACATCTCATTA
The DNA here is from genome assembly GCA_003297045.1 of Symbiodinium sp. clade C Y103. Classification (NCBI taxonomy): domain Eukaryota; class Dinophyceae; order Suessiales; family Symbiodiniaceae; genus Cladocopium; species Cladocopium sp. clade C. The sequence goes on along the minus strand of BGPT01000563.1, from coordinate 501,310 downwards.
AATCCCATTAAATTCCATTAAATACCATAAACTCCCACTAGTTTCTTTTTTTTTTAATGCTATAAAATTTGATCCGTTCCCATGGGATACCCGAGGCCCGCCAAGCAGTCACCCCAGCTTCCACGGCGCCAGCGGCACCCGCCGCACCAGCGGCCCCAGCGGCCCCAGCGGCACCGGCACCGTCGGCGCAGGCGCAGCTTGAGGTTTCAATTCTGCCCTGATTTTTGAAGACATCCTATATGATTAAAAAAAAACATTAAGTATAGTATCCCCCCTAAACCCTACTCAACCAAGTCACAAGTCAACTTAGCTATATAGAGGTTTCCTACAATGGGGGTATATACCTCCAAATAATCCATCTTTGGATTTTCCATGGAAACGTCCAGGACTGGGTCTGGGTAAATTCGAGTGACCTGACTGTGACCGAGCCCTGGAATCATGGTTGGAATCTACTAAAACCACATTGGATTGGGTTTCAAACGTAGGCATTTCAGCAGTGGCTACTGAAATCTACTAAAACCATTCGGTTGAAGATTGTATGGGATTATATGATCTAGTATAATCCCATAGAATCATCAACCAACTATAATCTCACCAGCTGAGCAGTGGCTGCAAAACCCCTGTTGGCTGATGATTGTAGGAGGTTGTATTGCCCTTTGTATATAGGGGGCTATCACAATCCAGTATGGTAAATCCTATTCACCCACAAGGGACGACAGAGGATTTTGAACACTGCTCACATGGGTGTTTCCTAAAATGGGGGTCCCCTGCAATCATCCAAGTAGAGAATAAATTGCATTGAAAGCAATGGTTTTGGGGATCCCCCCATTCTGAGAAATAGCCACATAGAACTACCAATCATAGCCGATAATTCCTGATCGGCAAACGTTTACATGGTATATTTTTCATTATTTTTCCCTCTCTTGTATACCTTGCAGGCAAGCATCTCGAAGTCGATGAATATGACGAACTCTAAGAGACATGCATTGGATGGCAGAACATATCACAGGATTTCAAACTAGATTCCAATCAGGGACCCAGTGGGATCTACAATTCCGGAAACCAGTAGATTCCTTATTGCAGTAAAGAGAGGCCTGAATCAAAATTGACCACACTGCTTTGGGGTTTCTAAGTTTCAAGTGCAAAGGAAAGGCTGACAAGGTAGACAGGCCAAAGCACCTGCAGTGCGCCGCATTGTAGTCATCTTCAAGTGTTGGGAAAGCTGGTTGTAAGAAATGTTTCAAATAGCACTTGAACCTTTCAAGTAACAGCCCAAAGCTCTGAACTACATCAAACACACCAGGACCAAAACCATGTTCACTACTGACGTCGATCATGAAGAATGCCAATGGAGTGTACTCAGACAAGCAACCAGATGCCTTTCCCCAATGTGAATCATGTATTGATGAGACAATGATGTTCTTCAACCTGTGAGGAAGTTTGCGTTGTCTAGGGCCTAGGGAACACAACATGACTCACATCAGCAGCCATCACCCGGTCAGAACGAGCAGAAATCCAGCTTGTGAGAACAGGATACCTATCCCCGAGCAAAGCCCACATGGAATTGGGAATATCTGCCTGTATATCCAACAGATTGAGAAAACCACGTTCAACAGTAACGGTCTGTAGTGATCGGGTGCATGCACCACGACACAGACCCAAGGCTTGGCTCTTCTTGCGAATCCGTTTCAAGGGCGCACATGTGCAACTCTGGACTGGAGTAACTTTAAGATTAGAAGATTTGACAAATTCATCGTCCAGTCCATATTCTTGCAACATGGCGCTAGAAGTGTTTTGGCAAAACTGACGTATTAAGTGGCTCTGAAGATCCAGAACCCAAGCAGTTTTACTGGTCAATTTACCTGGTATATTATATTCACGTATACTCCTTGCACTCCTTGTGTGCCTATCATTGCTGGTGGATTGGCAGTGCGTCTCTCATTTTCTTGACAAAAACACTGTCTAGCATGGTCACATTCCCGCATACAGCCTCGCCGTGTGTATCCGTTAAATTTCATCGAAGTTGTTCACACGATTGCTGTCCTTGTCTTTCTTTCTGTCTCGCTATGTGGTATCAAGACCAATGCACACCTCCATCAAAACCCATTGAATCTGACTAGCCTCCGGTAGTCAAACATGGCAATGGAAATTCCCCACTGCTGGGAAAATCTTCGAATTAAATGGTGGATTATCCATTGCAATGTTTGATTCCCTGACCAGCACATCTCCCAATTCCTCCTGATATTTGTTGGATTCCTGACCTGTCTCTGCCAGGGAACCAGCCGCACCGGCAACTCGGCGCAGAGCCGTTTGCTGCAGGACAAGTGAGGCAAAGTTAGCGTTAGCCCTCCGGTCGCTTGACTGCAGCAGTGAGATTGGGATTGAATGGGGATATACCATCAAAACTAGGATTTAACCATCATTGTAGGAGAAACCATTCTTCTTAGGGTATCGTCACCATTTTCGTACGCATACACATATGATTCATATGCAGATAGACACCTGAGGGCCGCTACCAGAAGTGGGTGAGGGAACCTCACCAACATCTCATCTCCTAACAGCTCCGCTTGGTGGTTATCGTGAAATACATCGAGTACTACTTTGACCCAGAATGACCCAGACCCATGCAGTGATGGAAGGGACACAAACTCCACGGAAGCCAGCTTGCGCCAGCTTTGTGGCCAGCTGTGGTCGATTTTTTTCAGTGAAATGATGATATAGAATGGACTGAGGTGAGGTAATCCCATCCCTCAAGATTAGTTATATTCATACCCAAAATGAAACCTTCATGGAATGTGGAGCCAAGACTTGGGGGTCCAGTCGGAATATTTGATATTCGCGGGAAGGGATCAAGAACCGTCAACGTCATTGAACGTCGTTGAGGTTTGTGTAGACAAAGATACCAACATTCCCGAGTACAGATATCCTTCACTTACTGGTTGGATGGGTAATAGATGTGTCAACCCCACATCCAATTTTGTGTACATGATGAATGGTATGCCAGACCCGACCGGACCTAGTTTTTCCAAAAGTTGATTCATTTCAAGAAAAAGTGTCATTCAATGGTAATTCAGAAATCTCATAGTCACCATTTCCAAAGGTCAATGGTACTTCACAGGTCTCTTAATCACAATGATTATCCCTTCACCAACTTGGGGATGAAGTCCAACGGTTTCACACCAAGAGCCTCCTCTCAGGTGTAGATTTTTGTGAGTCGCGACTGGAGGATGAAAGTGACAAGAACTGAGAATGAGAAACATACTGAAAGACATACTGGATGGTACCTTCAATGCAACCGAACATGTTGATGAACATATCTCGAAAACTATCAACAATTAAAATGGAGCTTTGATGAGCCAAAATGCAGATTTCATGCACCAAAATGGTGATTCAAGCAAGATGCGGTCGGTACCCACGGGATCATAGGGATTGGGATTACCAGGGTGAACAGGTCCATACAAATCCAGTGTTCCGGGAACAGATAGAAAAGAATATGAGCAGATCATTTTGCTATCTTCATATCTTTATTACTCTTTATTTTGATTATGATTATGATATTCAATCTATGATATTCAATCTACTGTTTACAGTAATTCTATTGGGATCCCTTTTGGACCCTATGGTGAAAACGCGTTGCCATGGAACATCACATCACCATGTGAAATCAGAAAGGCATCTGCAAATGGGGGATGTCACACTGCGATGTGGAATTTCCAAGCAGTTGATGGATTCATGTGCATGTACCGGCTCCAAATTGAACAGTCAGACCCTGGAACAAGTCAGTCAATCGGGACCCGCTTTCTTAAAATATTGTCTTTGCAAATCTTTACAGGTGGCACAGCAGATTCTTAGCATGTGCTGTCACAGATTCAAGTTGTTCAGACACTAGAAATCCATGGACCAGTTTCCACTGCAGCAACTAGAGGGCCCCAAGGATTTTTAGACGCGAGGGCTAGGGCGGGCCAACGTACCCCAGAGATCCCCAGAGTGGTAGGAACTCCGAATCGCCCAATCTACGCAGACATAACCTCCACTTTGTTTTGGTGTTTGTGTTTTCAAATGAAGTTCTCAGCATCTCAGCATCCCATCAATCTTGGTGGTGTAGTTGATCGTGAAAGGCACGAAATCGTTCTGGCCTTTTTTGCCTGGCGTCCTGCGGATCCCAGTCGAAGGCTGGATCCAAGCAGGGCGGCAGTTCATCCTGTCCTGTAAAGGGCTGTGTGCTTGGTGCAGCCCGGACTCGGGACGAGAAGTACCAATCAAGTGAATGACCTGGGGAAGTTAGACCAACCTGATAGGCCTCAACCGAAATGATGGGGGGGAACCATCCCAAGTAGTGAGATCCCGATCTCTCAGACTCCTTGATGATTTGTGTACCACGACCTCCGAGATTCCAAGGTGGAAAGAAGCCGTTAGTTGAACCGTGTTTCCCAGCTGACTGATCTTTTTCCGCACAGAATTCCTATATGGATCTATATGGCATTTCTGTCCATGGCAGTAGGACTTGGGATGACTTGTGCAGGTGTTTTGGTTAAAGAACTGGTTTTGTCACTGATGGGTAGACCTTGGTTTGGCGACTCTCGACATACGGATGGAGCATCATGAAGCAATGATCATATGAGTGACCATATCCATCTATTATGATGTTATGCCCCATTATCCCACTGTGGCGGGGTATTCCAGTCTTGCCATGAATAGTTCCTTTCAAGTGGATTAAAATCATTGAGGTCATACCCAAGCTTTGTGTGGTAATCAGTCCTTCCTGCAACTATTTTTTGATGGCCATCATAGATACACCTCCCCAAACTAACGTCAAACCTTTTTCCAACAACCAGTCTTTAAGTTGACTCTCCTGTCACGAAAGCCAGGCATAGCAGGTTTTCAGGGTGCAGCGTACTTATTCAGTGAATCAGATCCAACATTTTTTGCTTCACAAAAACACATATCCCAACAACCTCACTGGCCAACTCCACCAATTGACGACTGGTTGGTGGTTTAAATAGACTCAATGTTCAATATGTTCATCTCTACCTGGGAATGGCAGTCGACTCGTTGGTGCAACGCCCCGAACACTTCGAACGGTTTGATCTTTTGCACAGATCGGTGCCCGAGCGCCAAAATGGGCTGGATTTGCTTGTGGGACTGGGAGAACTCCAAGCCCAATCTCCTGGTAGATCGGAAAAAAAACACATTATGGCATGTTCTGGCATGTTTATGATGTTTAGGTCAATCTCCAAAAAGATAGATTAGTGTGGTAAATCCAACAATTCACCATCCCCAATATCATCACTACAAATAGGTGGTGAGTTTTACCACATTAATAATTACTGGTGCTTTGGGTGGTTTCTAGAAATGGTCACGTGAAAACTGCAAAAGGGCCACACAGCTGCCACTTTGGATGGTCCCCAACTGGCCATTCCTCCTCCAGGTTTGGGCAAGGTTTGGATTCGGCCATGATGTAACCAGTAGCTTCCAGAAGCATTGTTGCTTCAGCTCCTAAGTGGTCAGAAATGTCCTGGCAGGTGAGCCAGGTTCCACTACAGCGTACTCCAAGCTACGAAAATTTGATACCTCAGACCCGCAATTTGCCCGCAGGCATTGGGCTCAAGAAGAGCTCGTCAAAGGCAGACATGTGTGTATTTTGTAGCGATTTTCGCCAAAGATTGCCGTGATCAAAAAGAGCATATCTCCAACAATCTCAATTTTATATAACTTTATCAAGTCACGTGACACGGCATCTTTCATCAAAAGTCATGGCCACGGACGACTTGACATATTTGACGTGTCCTGAAAGTAGTCTCTCCATGTCACCAGCTGCTTGGCTTATTCGCATCACGTTGTTCCACGTGTGAGCATCACTTTGAGCCATGCCAACAGCGAAGCTTGGTTGCAAAATATAGCGAGGCAAGTGTGGCAACCGCAGATTTAGATTATTCCATATTGTATCAGCTTATAGCAGATGGCTAAAAGTCACGGGCTTGGGACGCACTGATTGTGTGTGTGAAGATCCAAAACTGAGGTTGCAAACGGACCGCACATGCGACCAACGACCGTGGTCCCCCTGTGAATCTTTATCAATTGTCCAAAAATAGCGTCGATGCTGTCCCCGAAGAGGTATTGACGGTGTGAAGAGGTACCAATCACATGTTCGCATACCTACCTACCTACGTACGTACGTACCTACATACACAGACATACAGACATACACAGACATACAGACATACAGACATACATGCATGCATGCATGCATACAGACATACAGACATACAGACATACAGACATACAGACGTACATACAGACAGACATACATACATACACATTTAATTGTACGATATTGTACGTACGTACATACATACATGCATATGGTGTATCTATATAATGCAATATGTACGAGGTAGTGCCCAGCCCATGCCGGGGCGAAAGTTCGAAAGAAGTGCAACAACTATAGCAAGAAGATGGCCTATAAGAAAATCTTTGAAATGCAGAAGCAACGAAGTGTTGAAGTTGTGAGGTGCATCAACGAATGAGCAAATGGTTGCTGAGATGCCAATGACATGAGATGAAAGAATCCATGCACAATTGACTGAATCAATGAACCAATGAATCGATGAATCAGTGAAGCGATCAAGAAACGAAGCAATGAATGAATGAATCATGTCAATGAATCAGTGAATGAACCAATCACTGAACCAATGAGGATATGAATCATGCAATGAATCAATGAAGCAATGAATCAGTGAATAACGAACCAGTGAATCAATGAGCAATGAATCAGCAAATCGGTGAATCAGTGAATCAATAAACCAACCTATGAATCAATGAGTCAGTGAAAAATTGAACCAACGAATCAATGAATCGGTGAATCAACCAATCAATGAATCAGGGAACCAACCAATCAATGAATGAATGAGTCAGTGAATCAACCAATCAATGAACCAGGGAATGAATGAGTGAATGAATCAATGAATCAATGCATCAGCCAATCAATGAATCAGTGAATCAATCAATGTATCAATGAATCAGTGAGTCAATCAGTCAATAATTCAATGAACCAATGAATCAATGAATCAATGAATCAACCAATCAAGGAATCAGTGAATCAACCAATCAATGAATCAATGAATCAGTGAGTCAATCAGTCCATGAACCATTGGATCAATAAACCACTGAGTCAATGGTTCCATGAACCAATGAATGAATGAAGAAACGAATGAATGAGTTGATGGATTGGGTGGATGGATGGATGAGCGAACCGACTTCTTCGCTGAGGCACCTCTTCTCTCAGCTACTTCTTCTCTGAGCTCCAACCCAATTCTTCTCTTCGCGCAGCCATATTGCGTTTTGCAAGGTCCAGCTGCAATCCCGCATAGCACAAGAGCAGCACTATGGTAAAAAAACTTTCTTTCGCGCAGTTGTTACAATGCGTTTAGCAACCTCCAGCTGCAATCCCGTTTGCCAGGAGCGTCGCAGCATCACTCATGCTTTGCTGCGCGCAGCCGTGCCAATAAGTTTTGTCACAGCCGGTTGCAAACCTGCATGGCAGGATAGCGTCGCCCTGAATCGACAAACGTTCGCGCAGCGCTGACAATGCAAACTCGACCACAAATCCGGCGCTATTCGATCCTGACAGTTTATTGTGATTTTGAAATGCAAATCGAGCTCTCGCTACAGCGTGGCGCACATTTTGGCGGCCTCATCTTCCAACAGTGCTCCGAACGTGACAGTTTTTTGCGATTTTTGAAGTGCAAATCGAGCTCTCTCGCTACTCCTGCACTTTTTGTGGACAACTTTCCCAGATCGAGGCCCGCAGTCGCGGAAACAGAGACCCTACTTTTCGGCGACCACGGAGGCCACTTTACCCTGAAAAACGCAGGGTTTCGCGCCCGCAAGTGTTTCCATCCGTGGATTCACACGTTCCCGAATTGTCACACTTCCCAAATACTTGGTGGTGCGTGGTTGACATGATGATGTGGTTGACATGATGATGTGGTCGAGATGATGATGATGTGGTTGACATGAGTCATTAGTCTGGCGGGAATGCTACCCATGACAACCGTCCGCAACTCGGAAGTTTTCTAACTAAACTTCCCTTGATAAGATATGTAATTATACAGATGCTTAGATAATACGTATTACATACATTTTCATATAGATACCTTCAGACATATTTTTTGTGGGTAAATTATCCATGCACAGGTTTGATGATTTTTTTGGCTGCACGCCTACACATGCATATGCTCTGCACTACACCTAGCACGATCCTTGGCTTGAGCCGCCCAGGAAGCCAACCAACATCGATGCGCAACGCATCCTTGCCATCATGGACTGGGCCAATGTTGGGGTGCGAGGAGACAGGCATCTAATATCATCAAACAAAATGAAACAATGGTCAATGGTTTCTATTCACCAAGAAATGTTTTGTATCATAATCATATTGTTTAAATTTTTACCGGTATGTTCCATGGTGCTGAAATATTTACGAACATTTACCACCAAAATGACCCACATGTAGCGACATATTCCACACATGGAACATATGGTATATAAATATATTATGAATTTTCATAGACACTTACACATACAAACGTTCAGTATCTTTGATGGATCCCATGCAGGATGAAGCCTTCGAAGGTTTGACATGAAGTATTTACCCATCAGTCAAAGGTATGGTTTTGCCGCTGACATGCTGGTCTTTGAGTCTTTGATCACTTTTTTAGAACTACTTTGAGGGTCAAAGTATACAGATGAATGCAATTGCAGATGCCATTAGTTTCAAACAACAAAATGTGGAAAATTCAGCTATTGGGAAACTCTCAATCGCCCTGCTCAAAGCCATTCGGCCACGGGGTTTATCACAATTAAGTATTTCAATCACCGGGTAAACCAACCGGATGGATAGTTAAACACAATTTATTCCTTTGCATTCTTTTGCTAAAACAACTATGGGGATATTCACTAACCAACTTAAAAACAAAAAAAACATATGTTTTTGCAAAAACCATGCAGGACGAGTTGAAGGAGAAACTCACCTTCTTGTCCTTCGTCTCCGCACAGGTGGGGAGTGGCTGCTAAACCCCTGTTGATTGTCAATACGGAAGGGGGTGATACTACCACATACCTGGAGATATTGTCAGAATCTGGGAAATCCCATAAACCAACATGTACATTTAAAATGTGTCGACGGAAGGCTTTGAACATGGCATGGTTGAACATCATTGAAGTCCGAAGACAATAGGACCCCGGCAAAGACTGACCAATTTATAATGCATACTGACGTGTGTTTGGTATTTTTTTGCTCACAAACTTATGACGACTAAAATACAAAAATATCGAATTAGAGTAATTCATTGCAAGGCAAGATCAATGAAACATATGAAGCACACGTAATATCTCAGATTTTTGCACAGCAAAATTCTCAGATCCCCAGCAGATCTCCATGCCAGGTCTTAGGTGGTCTCCAAGGTGAGGACGGCTCCGCCACGGTGGAGATCCTTGGGCATCTTGGCGATTTTCGTAACGCTGCCGTGGGGTGAGATCCGGCTCCAAAAAAAGTGGACCCAAAAGGGGAACCCAAAATCATGATTCCATGTGATTTCTAGGTTGGTGATTTGAGATATTTTTTTGAATCTTGTAAAGTAGAAATGGGATGATGATCCCCAACGACTTTCCAATTTTTTCGGAAGGGTTGAAGCTGCGAAATCCCCAACAAGATAAGGAAACCGATGGTTTTGGGGGTCACCAATTCCAGGAAACCATATGTACAATCATAGGGTTTTTCCAAACATGGGCAAATTGGCTCCAGTTTGTGTCCATTAGAAAATAGGGAGAATAAGCAAAATAATGCAAGATATAACATGATATAACAAAATGATTTGGATTTTGGGGTAAACCATAGGGAAATATATATATATATATATACTGGTATATACTAGTATATATATATATATATACCAACAATGTCTGGGGATTTGTAACAACAAACATGGACGTGGAGCCATTCCCCCAAAATGGTGAGATCCCCAGAGTTTCCAATCGTGAAACTGATTTGAAACGATTTGCATGGTCGCACAGCTGGTTGTATAACCACTGCAAAGCGGTCTAGCATGTAGTAATATGTGGTTATATAACCAGACAGGAGAACTGATATATACCAACCACAGCCTCAGAACTCTGACACTAGCCATGTTGTAATTTCTTGCAGAACTCCGACAATACTCTTTGAGGAATTCCACTCCCAGTGCAGAGTACCAAAATCATCAAACGCTCATCATTTTCTCTTCTGCACCAGCACAGAAATCTCGCAACCCATGATTTGTTGGGTGAAAAAGTACGGCTTCAATTCCACCTCAAATTGCACTAAAAATTTGGGCTGTGACTGGTGCCATTTTCCCAAAAGTTCCTCAAACATCCACCTGGGTTGTTGTTTTCTTGTTGTAAAACGCAAAACCTACAACTTCCACAGGATCCGTACTGAGGTCAATCACAACTGAACCATCAGTGAGTTCACTTTCGCGCGGGTCAAGATTCGCGATCCCGGAAATGGACCAGGAAAACAATTTTGGGAAAATGGTAAGTACTCCCAAATTTGATGATTGACTCATTTTCCCCATGAAAATGGCCATACAGTGGGGAGAAATACCAAATTTTGAGACCAACCCAAATATCACAGTGCTTGAGAAAACCCCTTAAAAAACCAGTCAGTCCCATATAAGTACCATGTGATTCCCCACGTCATTCCTATGAAATCCATGCCGAATGAAATCGACACCAGGCCCGAGCTGATGAAATGCTTTGCGGAGCAGCTCAGGCCGCAGCAGTTGGACTACAATGTGCCATTTTTGTGCCCCAACAATAAGGATATATTGTATTGACATTATGAAATGATATGAAATGATGAAAATTTCTAGTGCGATGGATGAAATTCATGTATGTCCAAAGATGAGGAAATAGGAGAAACCGTTATGCTTGGTGCACAGCTGTGCAAACCATAGGATGCTAATGGAGACAACTTTTTGAAGACAACCATGTTTGTGGGCGAGTGACCACCACATGTGGTTGTTAAATGTGCAATTCAGATTTGTGAAAAGGGTAAACCATTGATCAAATTGATGATACAGCAGCGTTTGTTACGGGTTATCCTGATGTAGATTGAACCGGTGGACTGTACCTAAAGGACTTTATCTTTTCGTTGGTTTCCACCAAGATTCCATCCGGCAAATACCCAGCATATTTTCTTGGTCTCACATCCTCGGATGGACCTTCAGATGTTGGAAAATCATGGAAAATCTGGACCCTGGGTCTACGGCAGGTTGGAGGACTTGTACGTCATGGCCAGTGGAGAGGGCGGCCCTGCTGCCCTGCTTTTGTTCGGACTTGGCGGTACTTTGGATGATCGCCCGGAAAACATATTCAGTGTATCCCGCTGTTCGAAGAGGTAAACCATGGTAACCCAACATGGCTGGCAATCCACAATTCCTGGTGACATCGGCAGATCGCAGAGCCAGGCTATGGCCACAATGAAGAGACAGAAGAGATGCGCGAGGCTGGCGGAAACACGGGCTGGCGGATGTGGTTTCTATGGTAGTTTCAACATGTTTCAACATGTTTCAAGTGTCAAATCTGATAGAATTGACGATGGCTAGATGGTTTTCGCTTGGAAAGGTTGAACTGGAGGGATAGTTTGGTGGGTTCAGTTAAAAGGCTCTTTCAAGCCAAAGGCATTTCATGACCTCTTGAAACCCAACAATGGAACTCCACATAAAGATGGCCATTGGACTTGGAAGATGATCACATGATATCACATGAATGTTGGCAATTTTGCAGATGTCAAGGGTGTGAAGGAGTGAGTGGAGTCGCTGGGAAAAACATTTCAATTACAATATATAAGAGTTATAAGATGTATGGAGATATTCCTAGCGTTTGAATCTCTGTGAATGGGGATTGGGATTCAATGGGCTGTTTTTTTTCTCGCCATCAGCATCCCCATCGCGGTTCAATGGGACCCATTCCGAACCATTCGAAATCGCAGCGAGTCTCCACCAGGATGTGAAGTCTCTTCAGAAGAATACCCTGGAGCACCTTGGCCCTCAGGTGAAGGGAATCACAATGGACAAAACGCATTTTGAGAAGGTGGAAGCATCATGAAGCATCTCAAGTTTTGGGTCCATAGCAGCCACATCCCCATGGCTCGGAATACTTGATCCATGCAATTTGACAGCGGAATTGTAGTGTTTGATACCAAAAACTTGATGAAATATGCGGAGACCCTCCAGTGGTATCCCATGTTTGAGCCACATGACCTAGCCTAAAATGGTAGCTCGAATAGTCTCGAATATGTATATATATATATATACATATTGAAATTGAAATTAGTTCATATTAATTCCTGTTTTAGATTGGAATGAGTTGGACATCGAATTCTTCTGAGGCTCTGCCGCAAGATGAAGGCGGTGCCCAACGTGGTGCAGGAGCCGAGCAGACCAGGATGTGATCAGCATCGACGTGCAGGTTCCCTACTTAGGGAACGTATTACCCTCTGGTAAACTAACATAGCTATTGAAAATGGCTATTTATAGTGGATTTTCCCATTAAACATGATTATTTTCCATAGTTATGTTAGTTTACCAGAGGGTAACTATTAATGAAATATAGAACTGACTATGTACAGACATATCAATATTGGGTGTGTCTGAACCTGGGTATACTTCCCATGCAATGATTGAAAGAACAATAGGCTTGAGGTGCCATATTTTCAGACAAACCTAATTGGTTGGAAATTGTGCTACAACTTGCTACTGTACCTCACCTCTTCAGAACATCACAGTTGCAATTGACCAGTTTTGGTTGGAGAACAGATTGCTGGTCATATTATCATGAATATACAACAGAATACCAGAGATTATATACAGGTTATAATTTATATATACATGCTGCGAGATGTACATAATTCTGTATTTGCCATCCCTCTAATTTGCATAGATCCTGTCAAATAGGGTGGTTGAAGACAACATTCCTGTGTGAATGATGCTCAGTGTCAAGCTGCTAGTTCAATGGCATTTTGTTACCCTCTGGTAAAGCAACAGTTTGCTATGGAAAATCACTATTCTAATGGCAAATCATTTATATACGGTCCATTTTCATCCATTTTCCATAGCTATGTTATGCTATGTGAGTTTACTGGAGGGTACCCTTTTGTTACCCATTTGGAATGAACTCCACCGCAGTTCCTCTGAGAGCCCCAGGAGTTGAGAAACTTCCAGGATCGCGAATCGCGACCTGCTGCCATGATCCAGTCGGGGAACCACAGCCACTGCGGGTTGCTTGAAGCCTTGGTGAATCAAAAGCGGGGGACATGGGTCGTTTTACCGATTTAACCCCAGTTTTCCACCCTGAAGGTATCTAGGGTTCTAGGGTGTGGGGAGCAAGTTGAAGTTGTGCTTCAGTGTTGGGATTAGCGTCTTGAGCCTTTCTGAACAGTGAAGTTTTACAGAGATTTTTACATTAGGTGAAAGTCTCATATGAATCAATGAGGGGGCAAGTTAAAACTAGGGCTGACGTACGAAAATGATGATAGGTAGATTGATCGATGGTGATTGATTCATATTGATTCGATGTCATTTAATTGTATATTTAGATAGATTGAGAGGTTGACAGGCTGATAGGTTTGTATACAGATTGATTGAGGCATGAATAGATCGAGGTAGATAGGTCATGTTCTAGTGGAAGTTCCTGTGACATAGATTGATAGGTTGACAGGTTGAGAGATCGCTGGATACATATTGTATCATGTCCATTCTTGCCCCATTATTTTGTTGCACAGAGGGGGCTGGCACTTCTCCTGGTGCCCATGGGTCTAGTATCCAACAACTTGCTTTTGGAATGACTTCTTGTGCTTCACGCATGTTCGGTGGATCTAGCAAATTCTAGCGAGTTTTGGCTGGAGTGTGATTTAGAACACATTTCACCACACAGCAACACTCAAAAAGCCTCACTTTTAAGTGGCCCCCGATATAAATGGGCTTGGAAATACACCCATTTGGATCCCTCTGGGGTTACCATTGACATGCAGTTGGGCAAGCAGCCGTCATGAGGGGCCCATCATGGCGGTTACCAATGGTCCTACCGGGATCACTGCCTGAAAGGTTTCTGAAGACCTTAGCAGACATGCAGGAGCTCACTTTGAAGCGTCCTTGCCTGAGCACGTGTCGTTTACGATGATCCTGACATAGACTTGAAACTGAGATAAACTGAGTGTATTTCTTCTTTTCTGCCTTGATTAGCTTGTTTTGTTGCGCCTGGCCTTGTTTTTTGCACAACATTTGTGTCTTCACCTTCACGGTGAACTCTCTGCTGTGGTAGCACAACGTCAAGCCATGTCAAAAGCCATTTGTTGATGGTCAAAACCAACGAGTTATGCAGATGAACCTCCCATTTACCACTTTGTTGGGACATCAGATGACTACACAACATTGATCCTATAGATAATATGTATATATATATATATACACTAGTGTTCAATTCCAGTTTTCATGGTTAGAGCATCTTCGATCCTTTTCTTTGATGCTTAAATCATCCAAAATCCGAGGGACTCAGCCAAAAAAAGCCATCATTGGATTGGTTTAAGGGAAAATGTACAGGAAACCTCTATATTTGATGGTAAAAACCATGGTTTCCGGTTAAAATTTTCCCATTCACCAATCCACTGAAGCCAAGACGTCGCGACGTCCCTGTGAGGTCTGAGCACCACTGTAGAGGAGGAGAAGAGTCGACAAGAACTTTTGGAGTCGACGCCTTGAGGGGAGGTAAAAAACTATCTGAACTTGGGATTGAATCATCAAACATGGTGATTTAGCCATGACAAAATTGGGAGGTAAGAATCAAACATGGTGATTTAATATGATTTAATCATGAAAATTTGGGATGTAGCTATTAAACATGCTCGTTTTACATCGACAGTCAGAGTCATGGCGATTTTCGAATGGGTTTTTAAATGTGTTTAACATGTTTTTACACTGGTCAAAATGTCAACGTGTCAAACAATATTACTTTATATGACTCAACCATCAGACCTAGGATTCAACACCATTAAAACATGGGAATTAAAACTGGGTATACCTTCTGGTAATCAACCCTGGCTATCCATGTTCATGGAAAAAAAAGTATTGAACAGTATCTTTAAGTGAGGGGTTTTCCATTGCCACGGATACCCCATGAAGATCCCATGGTTGATTCGCTCATGTTTACCTTGGATGGACAGTGAATTTAACGAACCATCTAAAAAAACGCGGCCGTACCGGGTGTCGAAGACCTGGTACTCGTATCATTTGGTGGTCATACAGGGTATATGTCCCATCAACAAATCCATGGGAAATCCATGGGAATGTGGCACATCTTGGGGCAGCAACATCACACCAAGCAGCGCCTCTAAGGCACTACAAGAGCCGTGAAGCAGAGGCATCGAATTGAATTGTTTGGTGCATGAAATGGATATTTCAATAGGGTGTAACCCATCAGAAGCACCGGGATTCGACCAACAAGAAGGACGATTTACTGGATGTGTCAAAAACGATAATCTGAATGTGGGGGTGCACATCCATCGAATCTATTTTGGCGTCCACTATAGATACCAGGGTTCTGACACGCCGTATTGGCAGGTGTCAACACTTATTGCACCCAGAAACAATGGGTGGGTGAAGGTAGTGGGGGTCGGTCTGGGAGTAGCTTGGACGAGCCGCCTATACATGCTTTTACAAATGAATTGCTTGAAGCATGGCTCTGGGTCGGGATCTCAGGGCTGACCAAACCGCAAAAAATTGATGGCAAATCCGCAAGGGGAGACATCAATTCGACCGTCAAACCAACCAGGCTTGGGATTGCTACAGTACCGGGAGTGAAAAAGATTGAGCAGTGCTCAAAAAAAACTTGTTGGTTGATTATTTAATTATATTTAATTGGGTTTATACTATCCAAAATTATGGGAAAGATCACAATCCATGAACAGAGAATGCCCTGGCTGACAGGCCAGCGCCCGTCGTCAGCAGCTGGATCGGGATTTGGCGCACATTCGCCGGAAGACCTTGGAGAGTCAAGCACCGGGTTTTCGTAGAATGATCCAGATCTATAACTTGAATATCCTAGATATGTATCATATTCTTGAGTTAATCATCAAAAAATGGTGATTTAACAAGCAAAAATGATATTTCCCCATCAAAACAAGGGATTAAACCATCAACAGTGGGGAGTATAATTGTGCTGTAATATATAATATATTAGGTATTATTATCCTTCCCCTTAGTATTGAACCGTTTAGTACTGGCCTTGCCATCATTTTGGGGGCCCATTTAAGGAAAGTATTTACTATTAGAGGGAAGGGATTACTTGAATCTTTTGCCGTCATATATCCAGAAAATTCCGGAAAACTCTGCTAAAGATCATAATTTTGTGCAGTTTTGCAGGAGATCTACGATTAGCCATGTCGATAGGGGATAATCTGGGCGTATTTATGGATCAATACCAAATAACCACGCACAAATTGAGTTGTGCAATCTTGGACAATTCTGAATTCTTTCAATTGCTTGCTCAAATTACTATTATAATTATTATTAGGTTATTATTATTATATATATATATATACATATATATATATATCCTTCTAACCTGGCAATGGTCATGTCCAATTTTCAATGGCAAATATATATATATATATAGTGTGATATAGTATACATAGTGATATGTTATTTTAATTTACTATATGTAGAGTGAGATACCATATATAGTGATATATTATATATAAAGACACAAAAAATGATGTATTATATATGTAGTGAAAGATGAAAAAACATACATGGTAGTAATATATTATATTATATTGTGATGTATTACAAATAGAGTACATACTTATTATACATATGTTATTTATATGGTTCTCGGTTGCATACAACCAAACGGTAACCCGTAAAGCAATCGGGTTGTTAGGATGATGCTGAGGCCACTTCTGGGAGCCAAGGGTATAGCCAGGGTTCGTTCAAAGCCACAGGAGAGCTGAAAAGCACCGTACTTCCTGCAGAATGACAGGAAAGGGGAGGAAACAACCGTGAGATCAAAATATCATGGGCACCTAGACCCTCAATATCCCTCAATTTACCCATAGAAATCGATGGATGAACTGAGGCTCTGAGGGTCAAGGGAAAAAAGTCACAGCCACAATAGTTAGGCGCTCCTTTTTTGAAACCCCCAACAATAAACTGACAGGATTTCTTGTTGTCACTGCAGCCACATGATTTCATCGGGTGGGCCCATCATCTGAAGGTTGCGGTGGCTGATTCCACACAATTTGAAAGAAACAGCAAGGGCAATTTGCATCAGATATGTTTTTGGGAACCATTACATACTGTAGGGAGGGTTCCTAGAATGGGGGACCTCAAAATCCCAAACACTGTCATTTTGAGTAGCGAAACAACTGGTTTGCGGCAACCCAAATTTGAGAAACCTCCATATTTTAAAAACACTCTCAAAATAGATGCTGACGCTGAGATTTGCTATGACAGGCAAAATCATATACCCTGGTGTAAACTAACATAGATGTGGAAAAAGAAGTGGTTTCCCCAGGGAAATAAATCTACATGTGGTGGGTTTTCCACATCGAACTGTTAGTTTACAAGAGGCTCATTTTCCAGATCCAACGGCCAGGAAAGACCTCGAGTCACTGTCACTGTGCCCCATTTTTGGATATTTTTGGTAGAAGCATGCAGAAGACTGGTACCCAAACTCCCATTGGTTGATTGCTTAACATCCCCATGTTCATTTTTCCAAGGCCGAGAGTGTGAACGCGCACAGTCGCATCGTCCCTTGCCGAGATCATGGGGCCGGACCCCAGAAATCGAATCATTGATTTACAAGCCCTGCTTGAATATTGACTTGGGCACACCCCTCAAAAAGCGATCAACCGCGATTTCGCTATTCAAATGGTGCCCGAAAATTGAACCATTAGCCTGGTCCCAAATCTGGTGTTATACAATATCTGATTGGATATTGGACATGCAATGTTTGTTTACCAGACAGTGCGCTTGCGATGCGCCATCACATTCATTCCATCCGAATTTGAGTTGTTGCGTATATGGGGTTTCCTAAAATGGGGGTACCCCTAAAGCATCCATTTCATCGAATTTTCCATTATAAACCAACCAGCTATTGGGGATCCACCATTTATGGAAACCTCCAGATAGTATATGAGATGTTGGCCTGTAATTAGATGTTCTTTCTTTTTTTTTCTGTGCCATGCCTTCATTTGGACGAAGTCAGTGTTTCTGAAGGTGAGATCTCTCCATTTTGGAGGTCACTTCCACATGTTCGACACATGATGGCATAAGGGTGACATCTCACCCATGTCTGATGTCTGGGACACATCATGGAGACCGAAATCACATCAAAATAGTGGTTGTTTCTGGATGTTCATTCACACATTCCACAAATCTATGTATATATATATATACACATAATATGATATGTATATCTATATATACTGTATATACTGTTAGTATAGTTGTGACAGTTAGACAATGAAATGGAAGATGCTTGACCGCTTAAAAGCAGAGCTGAGGAAATGAGATTCTCACGAAGTTGAAAGCAGATCTGATTAACGTCAAGGCGCTGTCACGAGCTGTCGTTCTGCATAGAAAAACCATGGGAACAATCTAGAGAATTTAAATTGTAATTGAAATGGGATACTTGATCTTGGGATGTTTGATCATGGGATATTTTGGGGGGTTCTTAGGTCATGGGAATTGAAGTGGGGATTTTGGATTTACTTAGGGAAAGAAGGATTTAATGGGATATGTAATCATGAAGATGCTATTTGAGTGTGTCTTGAGATGGTTTGGATCCCCATGGCACCATGGTTGTTTCAATACTAAGTCATGGTCTAACGACTTGGATGGTTTGGGATACCCCCATGGAATGGAAACCTGCAAGAGTCTGCATTGGATCATTGGAGAATCCCTTGCAGGTGGGATTTGTCTGGCATTCGCAGTCCACAGAAATGAAAAAAATTCTGCGAGGAATTTTCGGTGCCTGCAAGCAATCTACGTTTATTTCAGGAATTTCTCTTGCATTTACTGTAAGCATGGTTTCTGCATGTGAGAAAGAATCGGTCCATTGAAGGAGGTTTTTGGACGCATGTAAGAATGTGTGTTGAGGCAGGTTCTTCTACGATGTTAAATGTGTTTTTGGAAGAATTTTCCCTGCATTCGTGAAGAAACCACATTGTTGTATTTTGTGGTCCTCAGAGTTCCTCTTGTCATTCAAGTATTCCCAGAACGGTCAAACCTCAAGACATGTGTGACAGCATTGGTTTGATCACAGGTCAATGGCAAACATACAAAAAATAATCAACCACCTTTTGATTTGCTTGGCCTTGTCGTGAATGTCGACCAGCAGTCTGGATGGTTACGTCGCTTCATCCTTTGACGCCCTCCAGGGAGGCCAATTGGGACAACCTGACATGATCGAGCTACAGGTGTGCTTCATGAGTGGCAAAGAAATAATGCAGACGCAACTCCCTTGCAGCATTTTCGGGTGGGAGGTGCGGAACATGGTCACTAGGAAGCTTCCACCGAAGCCTGGTGAAAAGCTTGCCCTCTATCATGGCATTTCGAAGCTCATGCTCGACAAGACCTTGCAAGAGCAAGGAATTCTGGGCATGGCAGTGACGTTGTCGTGCACCTTCTGCCCGACAGATTTGTCCGCTGCATGGTTGTTTGTCCAGGGCAATGCAAGCCAAGAAGACGAACTTGCACTGGAGGGTGTGATACACCTAGAAGGTGCGACAACTAGTGAATATCTATACAACCTGCCGCAAACCCTTCAGAGCTTGAAGTTTGGCGATCAGTTCAACCAGAGCCTGGCGGGCGTGACTTTCCCAAGCACTCTGCAAAGTTTGACGTTTGGTAAACAGTTCAACCAGAGCCTGGCCGGCGTGACTTTCCCAAGCAATCTGCAAACCTTGACGTTTGGTAAACAGTTCAACCAGAGCCTGGCCAGCGTGACTTTCCCAAGCAATCTGCAAAGCTTGACGCTTGGTGGCTTGTTCAACCAGAGCCTGGCCGAGTTGACTTTCCCAAGCAATTTGCAAAGCTTGACGCTTGGTGGCTTTCTCAAGCAGAGCCTGGCCAGCGTAACTTTCCCAAGCACTCTGCAAAGTTTGACGTTTGGAATTTGGATTGACCAGAGCCTGGCGGAAGTGACTTTCCCAAGCAATCTGCAAAGCTTGACGGTTTATGGCAGGTTCAGCCTGGCTGAGTTGACGTTCCCAAGCAATCTGCAAAGCTTGACGTTTGGTGATCACTTCAACGAGGGCCTGGCCGGCGTGACTTTCCCAAGCAATCTGCAAAGCTTGGCGTTTGGTAAAGAGTTCAACCGCAATCTGGTCGGCGTGACTTTCCCAAGCAACCTGCAAAGCTTGAAGATTTCTGGCTGGGTCAGAGATAGCCTGGCCGGTGTGACTTTCCCAAGCACACTGCAAACCTTGACGTTTGGTGATCGGTTTAACCAGAGCCTGGCTGGCGTGACTTTCCCAAGAGCACTGCAAAGCTTAACAGTTTTTTGGTTCAGCAAGAGCCTGGCCGGCGTGACTTTCCCAAGCACTCTGCAAAGCTTGCAGCTTGAGCTTGGCATTGGGATTTGCCAGAACTTGGCCGGCGTTACTCTCCCAAGCAACCTGCAAAGCTTAGAGATTTCTGGCTGGGTCGAAGATAGCCTGGCCGGCGTGACTTTCCCAAGCAACCTGCAAAGCTTGACGCTTGGTGGCTTGTTCAACCAGAGCCTGGCCGAGTTGATTTTCCCAAGCAATCTGCAAAGCTTGACGCTTGGTGCTAAGTTTAACCAGAGCCTGGCCGGCGTGACTTTCCCAAGCGACCTGCAAAGCTTGACGCTTGGTGCTAAGTTTAACCAGAGCCTGGCCGGCGTGACTTTCCCAACCACTCTGCAAACCTTGACGCTTGGTGCTGAGTTTAACCAGAGCCTGGCCGGCGTGACTTTCCCAAGCGACCTGCAAAGCTTGACGTTTGGTGATCACTTCAACCAGTGCCTGGCCAGCGCAATTTTCCCAAGCAATCTGCAAAGCTTGAGGTTTGGTCATGGGTTCAACCAAAACCTGGCTGGGGTTACTCTCCCCAGAAACCTCAAGACGCTGCAAGCACACGGCGTTGCAGTGTACGGGTGACTTGCGTTGGTCAAAACACTGTTTCAGGTTGTTGTGGTTGTGGCTGTTGAAAGTTGGTTTGCTGTGCATGACAGGAAGCTGCATGAATCATGCTGCAAAAAGAACTTAATTAAATCATAAATAAGAAACACTAAGAATTGAACTTCAACAACAATGAATAAAGGAATTGTTTGAAACATGTTGAGACGAACAAACCGTGCTTCTATCGATCTAGAGGTGATTTGACTTGTACCAACAGGGCAGGATGGCGGCTTGATAGTATTGGTTTTCATTGTCAAAATGCGTTCAGATGATAGGTGTGTTTAGCTGTGAATCTGCTTTTTTTTTTTGCTGTGAGGGACTCAAAGGGCAGTTGATTTTGCTGAAATTTCCTAATTGATCGGAGTTTTTGGTGGAAGGATTAGTGGATTTTACCTCAGACAACTGTCTGGGATTGTTTTGAAATGGTGACTCGGATCATTGGGTTGGTTGAGGGCAAACTTTACATGGTTTTCCATGGTTTACACAGTTTACACATGTTTACACCCATATTTGATGGGAAAAAAACAACCAATGCCGTTTTTCCTGTCGAGTTTCCCAACATTTCCTAACCCCCGACTAAGATCACAACGAGCGCAGGATACAAAGAGCGACAAGAGCAGCGCCTTAAAGACCCGCTGGTGGTGAAGTTTCACCAAGCTGTTGGATGTCCTAAAAATTGGATGAAGTATGCTCTGGTAAAGTAACATAACCATGGAAGCCAGAACCATGGCCCATGAAAATAGATTGGAATGGTAGTTTTCGATGGCAAACTGTTAGTTTACTAGAGGGTACGATCTAAATGGAGGTTTCCTAAAATGGGGAATCCCCAAATCACCATAGGTTTTAATACTCGGTCATGGTTTAATGACTTGGATGATTGGTAGCCTTACTTTAGGAACCCCCCAAATGAATCTTTTCCCCCTATATGCGCGCACAAATTGAATAGATCCAATACTTGCCAGGGCGAAGAGGGTATTCAATATTAGGGAGAAGTGATTGTTGTGGGCCCAAGGTCCCTTTCATGACCCGCTGAGCAATCATTGTTATCAAGATGTCTAGAGATGCTTCTTCTTGTACCGGGTGCCTGATGGTGCTAAAAGAACCCTTGACTCGCAACCACAGGCAACACGTAGGCCCCAACAACAGATGGTACGGTAGAGTTTGAGTATCCGGTCTAGCACTTCAATGACCCAGATGGATCCAGATTTTGATAGGAGCTTGAGCCCGGCTCCTGCCATTTCTCACCTTTGACCATTTGACCAGACACAAAAAAGCCCATATTGGATGACGTTCCAAACTGGCTTTAAAGATCTCATAGATGTTCAACTCCGAACATGCTTCAGAAATTGACATACAAGGGATATTTGTGGTTTCAAGATGTTTCAAGTCTGAGAGTTTCCATCTCAAACTATCTTAAATCCCAATAGCCACATTTTTCTCAGACACCTGCTTGGATTTTCCAACTAATATCCAATCTGGAAATCACTGAAACCTTGGAGGATTGCAATCAGTTCCCCCTCCAGGAATAAATATGACCAAAGAATGAAAGAACATCAAGAGGCGTTTGGCTTCCCCAGACACGCCATGACTGGGAAGGGAACTCGGGTGGAGATGAGTTGGACAACGGGTGGAACACACCATGCCGAGCATGTTACAGAAATTATGAAAGGTGGTCTTTAAGCTGAACAATTCAACTAATTATGAAACAAACGCCCCTTTTTTTGATCATTTTTTGGTTTCGAGCATCTGATCTCTGCGGCAAAGACCACCAGTTCCAATCCTTAGCTTGGCAACTTAAGGGAGTCCCAGGGCCCCAGATTCACCGATTGTTTGACGCTTCACATGGAGCCTTCTAGAATTACCTGGAGGATCATCCAATTTAGTAAGTGGTTCGTAGAGCTTAGGCTTATACCATGATATAAGCTAGTTATGGGTAACCTACCTAGAGCACTTAGTAAACAAGATTATTAACCAGCTACGATCCATGGGATGACCCTCCAAGTAGTTCATGGTTTGTTCATCGCCCGCTCCATCGCCCAAGGTTCGAGTCCAAACGTGAAGAACTCCAGAAGAAGATCAACACCTTGTTAGACACCGGGCCGAAGTAGCAGGGTTGGTTGCTGGTTGCTGGTTATTTATATATATAATAAAAATTATATATATATATATATAGATGATCCCAAAGTTGTGAATAATCTTGGAGTCGGAAGAGACCTCTTGTTTTTAGGTGAGTTTGGGCATGTTCACCATAGTCCTGAGGGTTGTTTTTCAGATCCCTTGATGGTACTGGTATGTACTTGTACAATATTTGCAATATATTTGCTGTTTGCCATCATTCACGGAGTGTTGTCCGTTGCTTCACTTTGCCATGTGGAATATGCGGAATACACAGCAATAATCCTGTTCTCGTACGATAATCCTTCTGTACTTACGTATTCATCATATAGAGTCTAAGCACAAAAAGGAGAAAGCTCTCGCCAGCAACCAGTGAATATGTAGTTCCGGTGATGTATTGTTGGCCCTGGAAGATGACTTCTTGTGCGTCAACTGGGTTTGTCTCAAAATGGGGCACCCCATGGCACCCCAAAATTTGATGGTTAAGATTGGTTAAGCATTATTGTCCCTAAGAATAGGACCATTTTTGGGTTCCCCCCCACTTTTCAGACAAATCCAGCTGTTCCTTTTGGCGGTATTTGGTGCTTCCAGCTATCAGAAATTCTGGGGTCCTCACATCCACCTCGAAATTTGCAGCTTAGGAGTCGAATAAGAAGTCTGGGCCTAAGTTGGGCTGATGGTAGCCTTCAATCGTTGTATTATATTATATTAATACTGTAGTTGGCTACAACAAGCAGTTCTTTTCATGGCATTGCTACTATGACCACAACATCCCAATCTCGGGTGGGACGCTGTGTGGCCTGTGGGGGTTGGTAATTTTCAGCCAGATTCGCCGGCAAATTCTGAGTATTCCATGGGTTTTTCACTTCGATGGATTGTCTAGGGGCCCAATACTAAAACCTTGGGGAAATGGGTCCGGGCTGCGTGTGGCCGTGACTTGAAAACAACAACATCGTGTAGCTCAGGACAATCCTATGGAAATCTGGAATTCAAGAGTTTGGGCCATGGCCAGTAGATTCAAGTAGTATATTGTAGAATCAACTAACTACGTCCAGGTGGGAACTCAATTTATGGCTCCGTTTGAAACTTATGGGCTGCAAACATCATTGTTCGCATTCTTGATGGTTAAATTCCCATTGGTGATTATGAAATCTGCATTTTCAAGGGCTAGATTCACCATTTTTGACGGTGAAATCACTGTCTAATCATCCTTTTTCTGATGATTAAATCCACATTTGTTGATGGTTGTTCAATGATGTGAAAGGTGAAAATCAGGGTGAAACCATGTGAAATCCGCATTCTTGATGTGAAATCTCTGGGCAAGGCTTAAGAACCAATCCTTGGACGAAGAGATGGATCAGATTCGAAAGGTGCGGAGCTGTTTTCATATGAAGAGAAACATAGAAAAAACATAACAGCCACACCGGGAACACAGAATGCCTGGTTCTTTGTAGCTATTTAATGCTATCTATTTTCCATAATTTGGTTGTTTACAATCATTTGTCAATTTGTTCTCCATATTTCTTGCATGCAAACGCGAATGTGTCCAATATATTCTCACAAAAAGTCAGGACACCTATCCACTTTCCAACACTGGGGAGACCCCAAATCACAAGGAATGTGCACCGAAAAGATACATCGTGTATCGTGTATTGTGGAATTGTTTGACAGTTATCTGGAAAAACATGGAAAAACCCGACCTCACGTCCGCGATATCACTGGAAAGGATGATCAGTAAGATTCAGTAAAGGCAATTATTTTGAAATTGCAAACATTGCTATTCTCAGTCTTTTTAGTTTTGGTGACTTACCTCAATGATTTGTCGAAATTTGACCTCACTGCAACCACCAATGTTAGTGGGTCACTGAAGCACGAAAAAAAGGGGCCGCTGAACGAAGAAGCTGGTATAGATGATACAGAATATATCAGAATATCATTACAGAATACATAACTTGTCATAACTTTATATGATTTAATTTATATGGAGGTTTCCTAAAATAGGGGTACCCCTAAATCATCCATTTTAATAGGGTTTTCCCTTATAAACCATCCATTTTTGGGTACTGTACCCCCATTTTAGGAAACCCCCATATGTCTTTCTGCTTTTGTGGGTGCCCATGCTTGCTGAAGCTGGACAGCACCTCGGTCTGCAGGCCAAACGCTATGAGATGGATGTGGACGGTGTTGGGAGCCTGGCGAGCTGAATTGGGAAACTGACTGGTGCAGGGTAGACCAAAAGGTGTATGATATGTGTATATATATATATATTATACACAAAAATACACATGGTATATATGTGATGATATAATAAATTATACATAGATACCAAATCAAATTGTTGTATATTTGATATATGCGTCATCCATTCAGTGACCCATCTTAATTATTGTTAAGGTATGTTAAGTTACATGAGCTTGGTCCCCATTCTTGTTAAATAGATGACCCTGGATGGTATGAAAGAAAAACACATATACATATTTAATATATAATATAACAAGGCACATATATATATATACATGTAAAACTATATATATAAACACATAAATCATACATGCATATGATGTTGCAACTTATGATGTCCTGATGATACAAGATCCGCACCTTTTCAAAACCGGTGTTTTCAAATTAGTCTCCGCCGTCTCCGTGGATTTGGGTGCGAGGTGATTACCCGCTACGACTCGGAAGTCAAGGAGCTGGCGAAGAACTACAGCCCCTGAGCCCAGGAGAAATGGGGATGGAAAGCCCCTGGTGAGGTCGGTGACTTCAGTGACCCAAGGTGCTTGCCGGTGAAGATTCGCATTGAAAAAGCCCTGGTTTTTCCGCCGAGGTTGTTGGTTGATAGACTGGGTCACCTCTGTGGGGGTGACTTCCTATGAGTAAACAAAAAAAGGACCCCTGGAGGATCTGGGAGATTTTACCAGGTGGGATCAAGGAACATTGAATGATGGGGACATTTCGCCAGCAAGACTTGGAATTTTACCAATCAAAACAATGATACAAGAGTAGCTTGTCATTTGCCTGGTGGTTTCTGATCAGTTTTATATTTTGCATTTCATACTCGGATGAAGATCCGAATGATCAATGTATGTTTGATGTGCTTTGGATGGGTTGAAACCACACGCCAGCCGGAGGAATCCTCGAGGACATACAGGTGTTGAGCCAACTTAGATGAAGATTTAACCATGTAACAATTTGGATTTCACCAATTTGATCGAGAGTTGGATGTCTAGGATTGATGAGGCATTCTGATGAGACCGATGAGAATGGGTGAATCGACTTATAGTTCCAATCACCAATCCACTTGACCTCTTCGCAATCCATGTCCATGGATGATCAGATTTTCTGTTACATTGCATGAGTTTGCAGCAAAGGGTAGAAGTCGAGATACGAATGGGCCCAGAAAGTTGGAGAACTTCTTTTTTCTAGATCCATTTTGGGGTGATTCTTGACCTGCCCCGATCTCATGCCGTTGGTTGATGTCCATTTGTACCTGTGGGCGTCCTGTTTTTCCTGAGGTGAAAATGCGGAGCACTTGAAGAAGGAGCACCAGGGATGGCTGGGAATGTCTTTTTTACAGCAGATGGGTGTGTCTGAAAATGGGTGGATGTACTATACCTTCAAAACACACGACTTTCAAATGGAAAACGTGCCGATAAACCATAAGTTGGTTTCTGTCTGACAAAGCCAGATGAGCTACTCACTTGACCCCTCTCGCTGGACGAGTCCACAGGAAATTGCGGCGGCATCGGTCGAGTTTGAGGATAGAAACACCAATAGTGTCATCCTAAGATTCATAAACCCCTCCCCCCCAGTTATCCAAGTTGGCATATTTGATTCAAGGTTGGTTCATCCCAGGAGAACATTAAACCATATTAAACCATACTAAACCATATCAAACCTATATACTGAAAGCCACCAGGAACCCTATCTGGACCCCAGACCCTCAGGAGCAACGACAACTGAACGACCTTCGCGAACACTTCCAGAAGGCTGGATGAGATACACTTACTGATAGATATTAATATAGACTCGATGACAATTTTACGTATGCTTGTCATTGCTTGTCTACAAACTGTATATGCTGTATCTATTTCTCAGCCTATCTGTCTGTATATCTCTCTGTCTGTATTCTTCCCTATCTATCAAGCTATCAATATTTCTATCTATCACTTGATGTGTAAAGAGTGCTACGAGACAACAGTGAAAGAGAATCCTCAAAGTAGGCGGCAGTAGGCCAGTTTAGAGGTTCTCGGACCCATTCAGAGGGTACGAGGTTCGATTCCTCTTGTACTTCTAGGCGAGCTTTTGCTAGGGATTCCAACAACTAGCCTTCGTGGGCTTTTGGAAAGTTGAATTGAAGTTTTCATCACTGGGGTACCCTAGTCAAGAGTCAGCTAAATGTGGCAAGCCCAACTAACAAACCATTGCGAAGCCGGGGTTTTCCAAACCATGAAGATAGTGCATACTCTTGGCTATTGCCCTGGCAGATTCTTGAGACACATCTTTTTGTTTACTATTTATGTTCCCACGTTGCTTGAAAGGTATCTGGAGCGATCTGTTGTTTTCTGAATTTCGTACTTGCCCAATTGGCAGCAACACTGCCAGCTATCTATGACTTTGGACGTAACAAGGTGACTTGGATGCTCAACTATCTGTTCTTCGTTTGGCATGCAATGATGATTAAGCAACAATATCTTAGATGACCCTTGACTGCACACACACACACACATGTATATATATATATATGTATATATGTACATATGTATATATATATATATATGTGTATATAATTATTGTGTATATACACATACTAAATCATACTAATATATACACCTCTCATCAAAGTTTGAGGTTTTCGCGAGTTGGATTCTGTTTTTTCCAGGCCCAGTGACCAAGGACGGCATTTCCATCAGGGCCAAATCTCTGGTCCCGCTGGAAATTCCTGCGACCGATCCGAGTTTTTTTTTCCTTCTGGGAATTTCAAGTCCTGTTTTTTAAGGTAATTTTTTCCCCCTTGAAACTTATGGTATTTCATATAATGTATTAGTCCATATATCAATCCTTGTTGATCCCATTCAATCTGTTTTCCGTTGTTTTTGTAAGTCTTCCGATATCTAGGTTCTTGGGGTGATGTCCATCAGCGTTGTCGATCATGGACTATGGGACTGAAAAGACAAAGGGCTCTGCGGTAAACCCAATAATCAGGTTAATCAGCTCCAGGATCTCCATACATGGCTGTGACAAACAATCCCCCCAACTGTTGTTGTTATTTCACAATTGGCTTTACCGCATCTCCAGATAGACATGGAGTGAAAAAATCGGCGTTTCAATCAACTCCGCCAACTTGCGGTTGCCTCAAAGTTGTTGACTTCCGGAGAATTTCGTTAAATCCTAAAAGACGCAATTCATGAATTGTAAGTCCTTCAGTTTGTGTGTCCAATACCGTATTAACATATATAGTTTGAATCTTTTTTGTAACAAGCTAATGCTGGTCTTTCATTTCGAGTCGTTTTTGAGTCGGCAGGTCGAAGAAGAAAACATGGCCATTACGAAGGAGGAGGCCGCGCAGCAACGGATGAATCATGATGTTTTGAAACGGGAAGTCCCCATGGAGAGTCCTTTACTAAAGCACACTCTTCAGAGATGCTGCGTTCAGTACACACGTGTCTTTTTCTTGGCGTTCCGTGGTTTTCCGAAAATCATGTTCTCAATGAAAATCAGTCAAGTTTTGGGTATCCCATGGTATCCCATGGTATCGCCTTTTCGGACCAATCAAGTCATGGTGAACTGACCGTGGGGGCTTGGGCTCTGTTTTGTTGACCAATGGGACCTGGGTAATATCCAAAACATTGCAAAACAGATCCTCTAGTACTCTCCAGGTACAAAAACATGGCATGGCAATCCATAATGGAACTCCAGGTGTCTAAGGTATACGAATTATCTACAGTTAGTAGATTTCTGATTGTCACGTTTCATTTAACATTCAAGCTCCCTTGGGGTCAGATGCCACTGGACTGTTTTGGTACGTGTTCTGTCCCGTGGCACATCTTGGGGATGGCACCACCAACGCTGGCCGGATCGGGACTTCGCAACGGCTGAGGCCCAAGCGGTTTAGAGAAATGCGTGAAGATGTGAATCAAGAGTGTGACGAGCGCAGTTAGAAACAAACATCTTGATTGTCTTGTGTGCAATATGTTGTCATGTTCATAAAGGACCTGCGATTTGGATCGATTTGGTGGGTCTTTGATGCGAAGTAGCTGGGGTTTCAAAACTATTTGACCCAAGTAACCCAGGGAGGTTGCGATTATACAATGTTTCCTTTGTGGCACATTGCAAGAAACGCGCAACAGTTGCTCGCCCAGAGATTCGGAACCATGGCCATGTCGATGGAAAAAACGACATCCATGAAGCAGACATCATTGTGGGAGAGGAGGAGCCAATAAAAGTCGAGCAACGGCCGCTCTGACAGACTCCGTGGTGAGAAATTGTGGGGCAGATCAACAGCAATAGAATCGGGGTAAGGAGACGTAGCAAGCAATAAGAATTATGGTTTTGACGGGCTTAGTGATGCCACGGATTTATCAAGATGTCACAATTATATACAATTACTGGATGAGCTTGAGTCTTCAACGTTTGTTTTTTTTTGCGGAAATTACACACAATGATGGCCTATTCTAAGAGGGCGTTCCACATGACTTCGTTCCACTTTCCATTGTCCGCGTTTCAACATAATTGCACTTTCATCCGTTCACAAGAATCAAGGCTCCGTACATGTTCCTCTGATTTGCCATTTTGACATATTTTGACAGATTTTTAGCGGTGGCCCATTTTCTATCCTTGGATATGATTGGGAGTCTTTGCAAACGTAAAATCTTATTCATACTTTGAATGGGATCATAGCCAGTCACAGCCCAGTTTTGAACCCCCATCGCCCTATTGCCGTCTCAGTCGCCCCAAAAAGCTAAGTTTCAAAGCTGGGGTACCCCTGCAAAAAGCCCATGTGGGTGGACATACTGTATCTGTATATCTTGTGGAATACCACCAAATCTATTCCAAATCTCATGGTTTATCATCATGTTTCCCGGTAAATTGCCATTCTCCGTGTGTTTTTTTTCCATTTTCGACCCATGAAATTTCCCCTTGGAAGCTGGACCCATGCGCAGGAGATCCAAGACTGGTTGTCCCACGGTGGCGGCACCACGGGAGAAATTTGACTCTTTGGATCTTGACTCTGCCACTGGGTCCATGGCACGGCCAGCTTCGAGTTGCGAGTTGAACATGGGTTCACTTTTTCCCCAAGAGATTGGTTTGGGGGGTGAAACCGTGAAACCAGCAGAACTTCTAACCAATCAATTTTAGAAACATTTGGGGGCAAAAAGCAAAATGCTGATCTTGATCATCCAATGTGGAGACATTGGAACCGTGGTGCGCAACACATGGGATATCCCCAGATTTCTCGGCTGGGCTAGGACCACAAGTTGTTTTTACCATTCTAAACACAGTGATTAAGTTCACACCCCAAGCTTCAAAGGTTGAGGCCCTCTTCAATTGGGTATGGTTTGTTCTTGGATGTAACCTTGATGCTTCTCCACTGGTTTGGGGGCGGTAGCCCAGATTACTCCCCTAATTGATCAACACGCTAGTTTGCACGTTTTTCCATCGTTTTTTCATCGGTTTGGGTTTGTTTGAAACGGGTCAGCTCCGATTCCTGTTTAAGGCTCATCGTGCTTTTGGTCTTCCCACTACGGTATGTAATTTATCTTTATTTTTATAGCCATACCACCTGCCATACCCCATGTCGGACAAACCCATTACCCACGATTGCTGGTTAAATCAAATACCCCATCATTTAGTTGTAAGAAACCAGTCAATTATTATCCCCCCTGTATATAACAACCTAAATAATGTCCCCATATTGCTGGTTGATGGAATTCTCTAGATATGCATAGATATGCCAATATCCAAGTATGCCAATAAAAAGTCTAAACATATCTCAACATATCTCAACGATCCACTTTAAAGTTTGTGCTTGGAGCCAAGTGGAGCACCGGGGAGCCACGTTCGACCCGTCAGGTCAAGTTGGAAGGCTGCTCTTTGGGATGGGGCCGACAAATCTCAGTGAACGTACAAGCGCCCCTCGGTGAAGCGGGTGAACTGCTGCGTGCCGCGAAGGTAGAAACAATAATTAGAAACATATAAGTCTACCAGAGAGGCTCCAAAGATAGTTCTATCTTTTTGTGGGTTACTATGTATAAGTGGAGGAATAAACTAACCAGCGAGAAATACTAACCAGCGAGAAAGGAGACATGATGTTGTTTGCCAGCTTGTCTAGGGTCCCAAGGATGAATAATGTTTAGCCATAGATTTGTGAAGAAAATACATGAACATATCCAGATACATGCTGAGGCTGGCCCCCATCAGTCAACTGTGGGCTGTTGACTCCTCACAGATGTTTGATACATGGCCATGGCAACCTACAAAAAGCGGTACCTTTTGGAGCCTCGACATCGTGGGACATTTCTAGGACCTAAAACGATGCCAGTTCTCATGCAATTTCTTCCTTGTAAATATATAATTTTGAGCAGTCATATGAGACCATTTGTCAGTGAAGTGAAGAACATGAAGCATGCCTTGGAATCTAGGTCATGATCAATTTTTTAGGATTCATCGTTTGGCCATGCAAAAAAAAACAACACCCAAACCTGGTTTCCGTCCTGGCTCACCACGCCACGGACCTAACTTGACGGACCTCCACCCGCAAATGCCCTGCAGAAAAGGTGTCTTCCAAACTGATTTGGTTGGTTGCTTTCAGCCATAGACATCTTTCACAATATATCATAATATATCCATCCTCAGAAAATGGGGGGCTCAGCTACCAGTCACGGGTGGGCGAGTACCGATTTTCAGGAGCATCGGCAACTACACTCTTGAGGAGCAACGTTTGTCGACGCGGATTCCCCAAGATCGAATGGTTTCAGAGCTCGTCTTGCATGACCACCCCCGCAACATAGACCGTGCCAAAGAAGGGGAAGACAATAATTCTTTCTTCTGGGTGCGGTGCAGTTCCTGCTGCTAAAGTTTTTGGGCGTCAAATCCTTTCTTCCACAATAAGGTTTGTGTGTGTCCCATAGTTTTGGGAAAATTCTACATTGGTTTGTTGAGAAAAGATAATTTCCCAATTCTTGAAGTGCAATCCCAATGCAGTGAATCCTGTTTTGGGCGAATGTTTCTTGATAATGCCCCAAGTTGCAAACAATTCTTCAATCGGCTGTGGTTTGTGGTTTCGGGTTCACCTTATGTGCGGGATGGTCAGCACTCCATCAGTAGGGATTTATAATGATTTATTTACCCATTGTAAGGATTCCCAGTATTATGGGATGGATGACCATATATTAAACTGTATACCATGTTTTCCCCATAATTAGCACAATGATTTTTGCTGCCAACGACTTCCATGACTCATCAATCCAGTCGCTATGATGAACTCGGAGTTTCGTAACTTGTGGGACCCCAAGATCGTACCCGATTTTGACAACCGCAAGAATGGTTGTTTAGGTTTTCACAGAAGGTGATCATCCAACGTTGCAAAAACATCAGGGACGTTCTGCCAACATCAGGGGTAGACCATCAACCAACCCTGACAAGACAGCAAACTGGCAAGGTTTAAGTCTCAAGCATCGCATCTTTAGTGCTAAACCTGGATTAGGACACATTGAATTTATACTTGGTGGCTACTAGAATTTCAGGATAGCCAATCATCTTTTTTTTGGCGTTGTGCCTTGAGTGAACCCTCAACCTACATACTATATATGTTGCTGGTACCACCAGGATCACATTTCTGATAATGGCCCCCTATTGACCTTCATTATCCACTGCAGGTGGGGTGACAATCCAAATTACCCCATGGTCTACCTATTTTTCTCTTGTTTTAAAATTACACTCTAAAATGGGATATATCAGTTGATTTCCAACAACCTTAGTTCCACACTGTCATTGAATTGGTTCCATGGTAAAATTTCGCAACATCTCCCTGTTTCATGGGAACGGGGGCTTTCCTCTAGATTTCTATTCAGGGTTGACATTGGGTGCGTGAAGTGCAATGACCTCGTAGCGACATCACCATGATGCTTAGTCAAGGCAATTCCCCTAAAAGCAACTTTAATCTCAGATTGCTTGGTGGCTCATCCCAATCAGTAAGTGGGTTACAACCCAGTCATACAGGGGATAAGTAGGGTCAATCCACTTAAACCTGGGGTTATAACCCACTTACGAAGTGGGATCAGCCACAAAGGGGTGATGCTTGGTGAATCATGGTGCCTGAGCCAGACATTATCCAATGTTCAGTGCTGGAGCTGGGATTTGTGAATGTTATTTGTTTCACACTAGATTTGAAGTGGATTTCGGGTTTCCCATCTTTTTTTCAGAGAACCGCGTATTAGACATGGGTGATAAATCCCATTATCTCCACATATTATACATATTCTCACCATATTATTATCACATATCATACCATTATCATATTATCACCATATTGTTCGCACATTAATTATTAACATATGATCCACATATCATCACCATAAAGCGCTGGTTCTCCCATTTTTGGCGAAAGCGTTCCCGGGCCACCCCGGGTCCGCTCCGGCACGGCCGCCCCGCAGGAGTGCTTGGGCCAGGGCGCGTGTAGCAGCGTCTACCGAGGCCGACAAGGAGACAAGGAGGTGGCCCTAAAGTGGCTTGGCCTCGGCTGGAAGCCAGGCTGGGTGGATAGCTCTGGTTGGATTTTTGGCATTTGATGGGATGAATAGATAACCAAGAATAATAACTGGGTGTGTCTGATTTTTTTTTGTTTTTTCCCACCAGTTTGTGACTATCCCAATTTATGACTTCTAAGAGGTAATGAATCAATGGAATCAGGGGTGTCCTATTTTCAGACAAGCCCACACGGAAAATCATGGATGTTTAATGATGTATGGACAATGAAGTGATATCATGGGACTTACTGGGCATATTGACCACTAAACATGGCTAAATAAATGGGTAATTCATGCCAGATAATGGGATTATAATGGATTATATATATATACATGGTCCATGGTGGTAGCGAGCGGGCATTTAAGGAGACTTAACCAGCAATCATCAGAAATTATGGGTATATATGGATGATTTGTTCGGATATGATGATGATGATATATTACTGTATAAACAATTTAAGATGGAAGGGTTATGTGTCACGGTCACAAGCTGGATTATATACTGTACCCACAGTAGGGATGATCATCCCCCCCTTGTACAGTAGCTTGTACTGATGTTTTTTGATCTGAATATCGGAAAGTATTGAGCAGTGTTCAAAACCCCAATTGGCTCGGTGATTATACTACCCTTTGGATGTTGGGAATGATCATCATCAGTGAACTGGGAATCCCGTCTTTAATCCACCAGTAGAATTCAATGACCGGGTGTTTGAAACACTGCTCGTATGGTGATAGAATGGGATAAAGCCACTCGGATAGAATTACTGCAAGGGGATTTAGGATTGATATGAATTTATATACTCTGTAAAACCAACCATAATGGAGATTTAAAGGAAATACAGCAGATATATGCTCTTACATGTTGTTTACCAATCTTCATGGATCTTTTGGGTACTGGGCCACGGTAGCCGTACTCCAGAGATATCAGGAAGGTGGTGAGTCCACGCACGAAAATGGGAGGAGAAGGGACCCTACTGGAAATCGATTTCAATCTGTGGGAGAGTGGGTGTCTGATCCCAATTTTCTCGTCTTGTTTCTCCTGCAACCAGTTGCCTCGGAACAGATCGTATACCTTGTGGTTATTCACTGGTTGGTGGTCTCTGTCCCTGAAGATGCTATCTTGATGCAGAGTTATTGTTTTTTCATGCTATTCTTATATCTTCTTCTTATGATCGTTTGGGCCTTCTGGTGACAAAGTGGAAGCACCAAGTGTTCCATGTCAAAACCTTGTCCCTGACACATGGTCTCGCCTCAGAGCTTTGGGCTGCAGCAAGAACAGCAGTGCATTTGTTGATACTGGCAACATCCCTACTTGGATGGGCGAATTCATGAATTCGTTTGTAAATAGATTGTCACGATTGTCATTAGGATGTTGCCAAGTATCACTACCAATTGGTGCTCCCTACTTGGCATTTTCAGTTCACCATCATACTTGGCTAATTCGCTTGCTCCACCAATTGCACAATCCCGTGGCCCAAGTCTCCTCCTCGTGGCGACCCGATTTCTTTGCGCCAAGGTTGAGGGAAGCTCTGGATGAGGACATGATCGCCAACTGTCGTTACTTGGGAAAAAATCAAGTTCACTTTTTTTCTTGGGGGGGGATCCGGAAATGTCTGAAACATGGTAAAAAATGTGATCCCTACCAGTTTTGATCTCCAAAGCATTCCTGTTTTTTTTTCTCAGAAGCTGCTGGATTTTGAACTTTATCATGTCCATGCCTGTGAAACATTCCCTCAAACTGCCATGCTGATCATCGCTGATCCTGATGATTACTGTTCTGCTGGGATCCGTTGAAATCAGCAATTCTGCTGGGATCCAAAAAAAATTGGTGATTGGTGCAATAGATCCATAGCAAAATTTGGTACAATCACCAATAAGATTTCACGTTTTGGTGCAATTCCTTGACCTCCCAAAGCCTTTTTTGGATCCAAAAATGCAGGGCTCAGTGGCGTCTCGTGCCCCTTGATATGCGAAGGTGAAGAATTCGAAGTCTTGCGGCAGCTGTCACTGGTTGGAAAGTCACGGGGACGGTCATGTAGTGGCGACCCAGTCATAGTGGTCAATTCTTAAGATATTAAATGATCTAAATAAATATCAAAGGTGACTATTCAATATGATATACTAGCTATATGTATACACACATGTATCCTGCTATTTTTTTTGACTGTGTTCAGGTCTTTGAGATTAGCGACTAGAAATGTCCAGAATAGACTGGTGAGTGGTTCTAAAGTTTCGCCTCAAGAGGTGAGCAGTGGCTACGGGAATAGCCCTGTTGGTTGATCATTAGTTCAGGGGTTATACTACATCCATTACTGAATTTTCTGGGGAGGCTTTGAACACTGATCAAATGCTTGACTATAGGAATTCTATTATACTAATATATATATATATATATTACATCTACATTATGTCTACTGTATATAATATACATATAAAATGCAAATATTCGTTGGTGGTATATCACCCCTTTCGTTTGTTTTTCATGGTTTGATCATGCTTTAGCGGCATCCCAGATGGATCCACTAGCACACTGGTTGTTCCCCAATGGTTAGTTTTTGAGGGAACATCTTTAAGAAACCCATAATTGATTTGATGGGGGAAAATATATAAACCACGTAATTCAGACCCATATTTTGCTTCATGTATCTCATGTCAAAGGAACATGGAACAAAAATGCCGGCTTTTCTGAGCAGAACTTCCCAAATAAACGATCTGAGGCGGCATCCAAACATCATCCAAGCCCTTGACTTTTTTGTTCTGAGCAGCTTGGCGCACACTTGGAGGGGTTGATGCTTGATAAATACATGGCTGGAGTGTTGGTTTCAAAGAGTCAGAGTTTTGATTCTCCAAACTCCAAGGTAGATCTGACGATTTTGATCAATTGAAGCGGCCAACAAGATGGGAACAATAAATGACTGAAAGTGCAGCTGAAAGAGAATGTTTTACACGAAGAATTCAAGTTTCAACCATCAATTAAGGAAATTCCTGTAGCTGCATTATTTTCCATAAACTATGTCTGAGAGCCCCTAAGACCTGAGGATGTATGAACCAACATATATAGTGATTTCAGCTGAAAATAATGGGAAGATCACCAATAGTATGCAGACTGTTGCAGGACTATTCGATGCGTAATCGATAGGTGGGGGGAGAGTGGATTGATTCTAATTACCACGAGACTGGGTTGAATTGGATCCTCAACCAATTATGCAGTGCTGGTTTTGGTGGGTGGTTTGGCATGGTTTGGTTCAACCACCATTTGACTGGTTTTGCTTGATCCTCACAACAAGTACATTGACCAGAAGCCTCGCTCGACTCATAAAGCGATTCCCAAAGCATAAAGCTTCAAGGCTTTGGCATCCCGTGCGTCCAAGACTTCCAAAGTTGTCACTTTAGGATACTTTCGGAGGATAGCCATGTGAAGTCCTGGATTGGGTTTGCGAAAATTTATCCCGGCAGGGGCACACCATGAACCCGCTCATTCCCATCACTGTTGCTGAAAATGCCACCAGGTGTGATTCTCTCAAAAATTCGCAGCCTTTCGAAGCATTTTCGCATTTTCAAAACCTTCAGATTTCTGCATGATTTCACCATCTTCCAGCCCGCGTTTCCGGCGTCGTCCAAGGTCAGAGGACCTGCCTGGTCCTGTCCTACCACGACGCACGGAATCTGACGAAAGCCGTGAAGATGGGCCCCATGCCTGTGCCTGGGCGGCCTGGAGAGAAGCGCGGCTTTTGTTGTTGACCAATATTAGTGTTCTATACAGATTACATCCTGGTTTAATGATACATTTACAATCATCTATCTATTTATCCATATATATATATATATTCTAGAGTGTAGTTAAGTATGACTATGACTATATATAGATAGATATATGTAAAGTGTATTTCTTTCTTTGACGGATCTCAATCACTCACTTAAACTCCAAGTTTTGGTTGGTCACCCGAGGTTGGGTCGACTATCGAGCCAGGTACCACTTTAGGACCACAGACATGGTCTGATTTTTTGTGTTTGAAACCTAAAGTGACCCCTCTTTGAGGCTAGAGTTTCTGACATACCAACCATCTTTGTCTGATAGATAAGAACATATTTTCTTTGTTGCTTGTTTTTTGCAGGTTTGTTGATGACAGCTGGTATATAAAAATGTCGGACCCCGGCAAGAAAAGCCTGACCCTTTAGGAAGCAACAGCGAAGCCTCTCTTCCGGATGTTGTTGAAGGCACTGGACTATCTTCATTGCCACTTGGCACCGCCATGAAGTCGTTAGTTAGTGGATGTTGGAAAACCCAACAGCACCGGGCAAAGAACTGACAGTTCATTTGTAGAGTGGTATTTGATGGACATTCCTTGCTGAATAGGGGATTTGTATGGATTTGTTTCTAAGACCCATCATGAGTCCAAATTAGATAATGTCGCTACGGTACTTGCAAAGTAGCCAACAGGTGCCCGCCATCTGGTTTAAAGGGGGGTCCTATTTTGCAGTATTCAATCATTCAGCCCTAGATCCCATTTGTGACCATCTCCCCATGTCATGGATAGCTCTACTGAGATGGTTTTTTCAAGTTGACTGCGAGGAATTTCAAGATGGTATACTGTAGTGAAGAACCCCCCATGTTTTCAGGTTTTGAAAAGACCTGACCAGAGGAGGGGTGGTACATATATTATCATATATTATAGAATCACATATATATATATATATATACATGTATATTATATATATATATACATATTTATACATATATATATATATATATGTACATATATAGATATTTATCTATTTATTTATTTATTTATTTATTTTGGTTTTGCCACCCTTTTTAGGGAGAGATTTCATGAGATCTACCCCGCTTTCAGCCCGCCTCTCTGCGTTGCCTTGCCTTAAAAGCCGTGAGGCAAGCGGGTTCTCCATCGAGATGTGAAGGGAGATAATGTCTTGGTCACTGGGTGCTGGCACGGCAGAACCATGTCGCTGTCTATTCTGGATGAACGTTGACCATGGCACGGTATGTGGTATATATATATATAGTGTATAACTATAGATGTATATATAGATAGATTATCATAGATTCATGTATTATATATACATATATACACATTGGTAGCACGGCAAAAAAGCTTGGTTTGGTGGGCCCGTGGACTATTTTTCACCATTTGGTTGGGGAATACTTCAGAAAGTACTTGATGACCTGTGCGTACGATGACAAATTGGGTCCAACATTTTTGCACCACAGATCGATTTGTAGCATGTTTGCCAATAGGACCCTTCAACCTCGTAAATGATGGTTAGGATTTGGGGGAATCACCCAAAATGGGTTTGTTTCTGACTTGGGAATGACAGTAGTCAGTATGCACAGATCCCATACTGGACATGCAGTTGTATGTTGACTTCTTTCATTCCAAACATCCGGATGCTTGATTATCATATGAATTTTCGGAAAATACTGGCTGCCACATCAGCCATGTATGGTGCTTCGCCAAAGCGACCACGACTATCCCCTGGCACTGTTTGCAGATCGAGGTTTCTCATGATGACACGCAATTGTGGCTGGCAGATTTCAATACCGCTCGTCAGCTTATGGCCGGTGGCTCCCTCACCATGACAGGCCCAGGACGGTTGATCAGCATGTTCCTCAGGAAAACAGCTATGAATTGGAGTGGGTATGCCGTATATTCGACACGCAATTGTGTATCTGTTTTTGGAGAAATCCAGATGTAGGTTCGGATACCCCACCTCAATGATCGAAGTAGGAACACCTACTGTAACCTGCAGGGTGGTGGCTGACTCTTTCTGCACTGAAAATCTGCAGAAGCAGCAATTAATTTTTGATGAGGTGTTTCCTGGATTGTTTGAAAAGCCATTTCTTTTCTTGCACAATCTTCTTAACATGTACCACCAGTCTTGCTTCCAACATGATCTGAAGATGTGAGATATTGCCACTCTACTTTGGAGCTAAACAGAGCATTTGCGCCATGTCACC
This sequence comes from Symbiodinium sp. clade C Y103, assembly GCA_003297045.1. Taxonomy (NCBI): domain Eukaryota; class Dinophyceae; order Suessiales; family Symbiodiniaceae; genus Cladocopium; species Cladocopium sp. clade C. Next base: position 461,232 of record BGPT01000563.1, on the reverse strand, counting down.
CTTGACTTTTACCATCGATGTCCATGGGTCAACCATGTCCCCTGGAGGTACCTGGGAATATTCACCCCCGGAGGTGATTGTTGAAGGCGACATCTGTGTCTGCGGTCCAGAAATGGTGTAGTAAGGGGTATGGGTATACCCAACAATTGCAATCTACCAGGGAGGATTTCTGGTATGTCATGATTGTACTGCCTGCTGTATACATTATACTGATTATGAATTAGTATGAATTATATACATTCTATACATATATCATATGTCATTTGTTGGACAAACCAATAGTGTTTCATATCGTTTCAAATGTGATACTTTCTCGATCTTACCTGGGAGGATCATCTGAACTGACCATGGCAGTACATTTGGCTGCAGCAGTAGTTGTCCAGGGTTCACCCTTACGAGCCTCCTTGAAGATATTGGTACTGTAATTAAGTTTCCATCCTATTGGGGATGATATTCCCAATTTACACACCTTATTTAAAGCGGTTTGAACCCCCAGATTACCCTCCGGCAATCAAACATGGCAATGGAAAAATCGTCACGCCCGACATTTTTTTTTCGCATTGAAACCTTCAGTTAGTTCGGGGATTTCCCAGCTAGCCATCTTTGATGGGTATAGGTCCCTGATTGGTGGGTTTGAAACGTTACTTGGGGCTGCAGTTCCACATGTAATTCAATGAATGTATAACATTGTATAACCATAGTATGTCATAGTGGTTTCAGGGCTAGAATTCCGTCTGATCTCTCAAGGGTCCGCCAGGCGAGTCTGCTTCAGAGAAGGCGGACGTCTGGGGCGCGGGGCTCTGTGGCTATTTGATGCTGAAAGGCAAGCTGCCACTGAAGTTCCCTGGTTTTTCTGTCAGATCTGCAGGGGGGTTGCATGAAGGATGGTGAGTTTAGGGTTCACCCAGCGGAAAGCAGCGGTTTGCGAATTCGGTGATGCACTCCGGTAGTGAAACATGGCTTGCTGGAAACTCATTGAATTTGATGATTTTCCCAGCTGGAAACCTCCATTTAGTTCGGAGATTACCCAGCTAGCCACGTTTGATTACCGGTGGGTAACAGTTTTCTAATTTGTCATTATTGGATATTATGGGGGGTATATAGCCTCCATGATCAATTAATCAACAGAGTTGTGATTCTGGGGCCGCGCGCCTTTGTTCAAACCCCCAGGTTTTCAGAAGATGCGCACGGTTTTCATGGGAAACGGGAAAGATGTGACTTGGGGCCAGGGGTTCCCAACTCCACAGACACCTGCAGGTAGATATAGACATGTATTCAATGATGTATATGTATATACATACGTATATTTATATGTAATTATATGTATATACATACATATTATATATATATATATTGCATACATGGATATTATATACATAATATATATATATATATATGTATACACATACACATACATATCAAAAATCTGCATACATCAAGATAACTTTGAGTAAGTGACACCCCGGGAAATTCTTCTTCTCCAGCCTTGAAGTACTGTAGCAGCAGTTGCCACACCGGCTTGTCCGCCCAATGATTTGACCCGTGGATTTTTTATTCATGGTGTATGCATGTAATTACAGTATATGCCACAAATACATGCACATGATATACAACATATATAGATACACATATTCTACATAATATATATATGCATATACATATACAATGGATGTACGACACATGTACTAGCTATGAAAGTAATGGGATGTGATATCATATAGAATATTCACATATGTTGTATTTTCATACATAACAACGTAAATGATACGCTATAATTACAATACATTACACACTTACGCACTACATACGATATAAGTCTACAGACCTGTATCCTATACATCTATGTAGTTTGTACACCTATATTCGATATCATATACATCTACTGTATATTCGGCAAAAACTCGATATTCCCAACCATCCCCACTCGCTTTCCTGTAGGTTCTCGGCCTACGAATCCCCAAGGGCCTATGGAGAAGCCTGTGTGCCCTTCGGTGGACACGTCATCGTTTTTTTCACGATCGAACCACTGGGAAATTTTGATGACCAGTCCCAAAAAAAACTGGGAAACATGGAGGACATATGGGCCTATGGGGGTTTCTTATGGGTGATCCCCAAGTCACTACGGGTTTCAATACTAAGTCATGGCCATCCATGACTTGGATGATTTGGGTTACCCCCATGACAAAAAACCTCCGGGAAAGCTGGGGGACAGATGGGGAGTGAGAGGTCAAGCATCACAACTTGAACCAGACACACTTGGGGAAACCAGAAGTTTATACTTGGGAGATCCAGCCAAGGTTGTTCCATTTACCTGGGGTAATAGGAAAGACACATGAAAAAACCAGAGATTTTGTGGGTCCTTTGATAAAAAAATTATACCCATGATACCCCATAGTGGAGCCGTTCCAATGTTTTTTCTCCAATGGTGGGCAATCAACCAGTAATGATTAGGGATTCAACCAATTGATGTAGATGGTTTGACCCTCTTGGACTTTCAAAGATGGCGCTCATAGGAAATAGGAAAATCATCTACGTGGATTTCCAACTGCTGTCTTTGATTACTAGAGGACGTTGTATTTTGATGTATTTTATTTGGTAGGTGGATCATGCTTGGGGTCATTTCTTACAGACTCACTTTATAACGTCGCAGTGCCGTCAAGGGAAGTACGGAAATTCAAGTCACTACATCATTTTGTATTCAGATTCGTACCAATCCAGATCTATAATTTTTTGCAGGGTACATATCCCTGAATTGGACGAAAGGACATTTTGCAAGAAACCCATGGAAACTCCCAGCAATTTGGATGGTAAGAACCATGGTTTCAACTTTGAACAGTCGATTTCCCCAAGAACATCCCAGTGACAGTAGCAAGTCGATGAGTTTCCCCGAGATCTCTGGGCGATTCCTGCACTAATCATTGGATTGGGTTAAGGGAAAATATACAGGAAACCTCTATATTTCATAGGAAAATCCATGGTTTCCTGTAAATTGTCCCTTAATCCAATCCAATGAACTAAGGAAGAACCCGGTGACGTGTACAGGTCCCTCCTGGGAAGCCTTTTCTTCGGATTGCTGCGAAACCTTACGCCGCTGTCTTCACGTAGACAAGCTTCTTGGATCGCTTTTCAGGGATACACGACGGGGAGATGGTAGGGGTGATTCAACTGAGGGTGGGTAAAAATGATAGTCCCCCTAGAAAATGCTGAAATCAGGATACTTACTGATGTTAACAATCATATGTGACAATTTGTGCAAGACATTGGTACGGGTACCCCACATTTTGACCCATCCCTCACCATCTCTCGAGGTCGTAGACTTCCTCCGACGTGGTCACATCACATCCTATCTAAATTTCCATCTACATGGGAATTGAGGATTTTGAAGTTGCAACTTTGATTGTATACCGGCGGATATATATTCTATATCTATACTTCATTGCAATGTCATTGGAGTCCCATGTTTCACTCTATATATATGATTATATAATCATATATGGTATGGCATGTAGATACTCCCTAACGCACATTCCTTGGCTCTAGCATCTTTGCAAGCTACCCACCATCAGGCTTCGGTAGATCCCTGTCACTGTTTACACCACCATTGGCCCATTTGTGTGGCCGAGCTCACGCGCACATCCACAAAGCTACTCGTTGGTGCCAGGGTATCCATGAAGCCAGTCGGTTTGATCCTCCCAGCTAAAACAGCATCAAGCGTCGCTTCTGGATTCTATCCCCAATGTTTGATTCTCACATTCCATCAAATACCATCCTTTTTTGATGGTTAAATACCGATCATGTTTTAGCATCCACCAGATGCACCGGGATTTTTCCTCACCTTTGGAGCATCGACGGACTGGAGCAACCTGGGCCACTGGGGAATAATTACTACCAATATCTACCAATAGAATTCGGAAGGTCTCGAAATGTCGCCAAAATTACATCTACCCCCCCCAAAACAAACCGGATGATAAAAATAACCATGTCCAGGGAGCTACTATAGGGAGCTAAATGACGAGTATCCACAAAAATTCCTGTCCGAAAGAAAATTCGATACGTATCCAGTGCCAGAGATGGCTGGGTCGGTGCCCCATTTTGGGTCTCTTCAACTGGCAAAGGAACTGCCGCCCCGCTGCTATGGTGCTGTTGGCTATGTCCTGGCTCGCCGATTCCATCGTGGTGCCTTGAAATTCAATGGCGACACACGGAGCGCATCCTTGGGATACCCCATTTTTGTTCAGGGAGTCATGCATGATAAATCAATGGGATTTGGGCGTACCCAACTTGAAGGACAAGGCCACAAAAAAGCACAAGAAAGTGGAGATTTTGCCTTGACAAGTTGGTGAAAAGTGGTGGGTTGACAAACAAAGGTGGAGGTTGAACATGGTTGAACCAACAGATCACAAGTAGCAAAAGGATGCAAAAGGATATAAAAGGATGGATTTAGTTGACAGAAATCGGCCGGATGCTGTGCCTTTTGTGGACCCGCAAACAGATGGTCGTTTAAACCGTACGACGGTGAGAATCAATCCTCATGAGCCATGCACATGTCTTTGAACTGCAAAAATGATGGGGCGAATGCCGCTTAGAAATGCAAGACTCTCCTGTACATGATGGTCAAATACCGTCAAGAAAACGACATTGGGGTACATACAGAGGATGAATGTATGGAGCGATACTGCAGAAGAGTTGATTGATTAATTGACTTATTACAGTATATAATCGTTTGCTTGACGCATGTTGCAGACTCATGAGCGCCGATCCCCAAAAAACGACCCATGATGACTCGTGTAAGGCTGATCACCTTAGGTCTAAGACTTGGATGATTCCTATTCCGAGATAGCAAAAGCATGCGACTGGTATTGTCTGAAAATAGGGTGACCGTAAATCCATTGATCAATCATTATTAATGTGGTAAACCCAATGCCATAATATTTAAAATGCCATAAACCTACGATGTGGGAATGGTTTATACATGTTTATACAATTCACAAAACAAATGTGAGTTTGGGGATGATTTATGGCATTGGGTTTACCAAATTATCCCTATTTTTTCATGGTGATTTGGGGGTATAGCCTATTTTCCGACAAACCCAATGGCTGTTCAACTTCGGGGCGAAGCCCAAGTTGTTTGAAGTGTTTTGATTTGCGATGGAATGTGCACTTATTCAATGACTTGTAGTAAGTGGTGTGTAAACTGTTCTAAGCTCCTGTGAGCTGGATTTTCAGGGGATGTTGCAAATTCAGCCACTGCGCAGGCCTCAAAAACTTTGCTGAAGCAGCTGAAGTCATTCAGATTTGGAAATGATATCAGTCCTACTGGAAATGGCGTCATATATGTCACATTGTATTTTCATGTCATTTTGTTTTTCCAGTGGTGTACTTGATTCCTGGTGGGCGTGAATCGAGGGATTCACCGGGGGCAAGATGCACACTCACTGATTGTATCCCCATTTTGCTCCATAGCCATACTGCTACTATTTCTTATTTCTGGGATCTTTACTGATTGCATTCTACATTATGTATCATGATATCCCCATTGGGCATTGCCATAATTTCATATAATTTCACCATTGCAAGAAATTTGATCTGGATATGTGGCATGCTGTCAATAGCCACCATGTTGTGTTGCTGGTTACCCCTTTAGATCAACCCTTTTCAATCGGGCCAGCTATAGCCGTGCTCAATATGTGGGCCCACTAAAGCTTGGCGCTTTGAAATATGTGGCCAACCCTCCAGTACTTTCTAGCGATTCCAGCAGCATGTTGTGCCATTGCCAAAGAGGACTATGATGGGGATTGGTATGGGGAGTTTCATGGGATCACAATGGAACTAGCATGGCATGTATCAATCCATCATTTTTCACTAACATATTGCAGTGGAACTATAATCATCCATGTATGGAAGATTTCGCCATGTATGGGTCATTTTGATGGTAAACATTGATACATATTCCAAACATGGAGCGTATGAGATATTAGGACCCACAGGCGATCCATACCCCCTGATCCATACCCCCGATCCATACCCTCGATCCATACCCTTTTGAAGAGATTGAATTCATTTCAGACCATTTGTGCAACTCCTTCGTTCCATACGTCCGGATCACCGCGTACCGTTCCATACCCGTTTTTTGAGCCATAGCCATATCATGGAAAACCCAGCATGATTTTCCAGAACCTCCAGCTATGGGGATGTCCAGCATCCCAGGCGCGGCGCCGCCTGAAGCCTGGAAGACGACACACACTCCTCTCCGGGAGCCTTGATTTAACCATAGAACATGGGGAAATGCGGACAAAAATGGATGTATAATTCGGGTGTTTCTTATGGGGGATCCCCAAAACCATAGGTTTCAATACTATTTCAGATGATTTAGATGATTATTTGGGAGCAGCCAAATTTTTGGAAACCACCACGTTGTAGAATGGTGTTGATACAAGCAATGATGATCTGGCAATGGGTAACAAAACATGGCTGCAGAATGGCGAAGTAAATGGCAGTTGAATGGGAAAATCATTGAACTATTTGGGCGATTTTCCAGCCAGGTTTGAGCAGCGAAGGGACCTACACAATTGGACCAAGTCGGTCATGTGATCCATCCAAAAGTTGGAGGTTGATGATTTTCCCCGAAAACCCAGATGGGTTGGTTGGTTTGTTACTCTTTTTGGGGGGAGTTGGGTTTTAAAATCTTCTGGGATTAGGCAAGTATTCCCAAAAATAGTGGGAAACTGATGATAAACAAGTTTTCATTTGTACCTATGTAATTTTTCGATTCACCCAGGTGAGTAAGTTGGTTTATCTTGCGGAAAACCCAATAATCAACCATACCCTATTTACAGTACCAAACTTTACCATCGAGGTGTAACAAGGGCACCTAGGCTCCCTTGGCGAAGTAGGCTCCAGCTAACCGATAGAATTGGGTTTGCCAAATAAAACAGGGCTTAACCACTAGCAACAGGAAATATACAGTGCATTCACCTATATGATGATGGGTACAATGTGGGCCCCGAAGGGTTGGGTGAGTTGGTGTGTGCCTGGGCCAACTGAACTCCTTGGGGGGTCCACCGTGGGTGAACTATTTGTTTGAACGGAGGACTGTTTCATATCGAATGATCTTATTCTTTTTCTGATCTTGCCACAGATGAAGAACAATGTGGGAAGCCCAACAATACACCGCACTTCTTTCAAGGTTGAAGCATACACTGAAAAGTGATATAATATAATATAACATAATATAATATAATATAACAGAACATAATATAATATAATATGATTCATGATATAATATAATATAATATGATACAATATGATATGATATAATATGATACAATATAATATGATATGATATGATATCATGTAATGTTGTATGATATAATATGATATGATATGATATCATGTAATGTTGTATAATATAATATTATACTATATGATATAATATGATATAATATAATGTTATATTATATGTATACATAGTTTTTGACTAGGCTACCACATGAGCTGTAAATAGAGCATCGCAAACTTTATCCGGCTATTTCCAGCTAAAATTCATGTTTGTCTGTGGGATGTCCAGGACATCCTAGGATAACCTCCGTTGATCGGTGCAAACACAACAATTGGATGGACCTATCGATATACATTACTATACCCGTATGGTGGAGTGTGCCATTCAATTTTCGCTGTAGTCCCAGCAGAATGTGTGGTTTGATGATGTTCCATCGATCATCATACAACTGATATGCAAATACCGTATACCCGTATACCCCGTATTTTTATTGGCATGATTTTGTGAGTGTGGATGCGGATCCCGCCATTCAACGCCAATAACTCCTAGGCCCATGTGATCCAGCAATGCTGAACGCTATGCAAAATGACACCAAGCAAACGAAGCAATCTATATATATATATATATTGTCTTGCAATATGATTATATATAGAATTACTATGATATCTATATATCTATATATATGTGGAGGTTTCTCAAAATGGTGCATCCCCAAAACCATGGGTTTCAATCCGAAATGGTCTAATTTTGGATGATTTGGTGGTAGCCCCATTTCAGGAAACCTACATATATGTGTCCCTGTTCAATATGTGTATATATATATATATACACACTTCATTGCAGGCATATTACATGTATAAGATGTTTGGAACAGCGAGATAAGCAGCGGACATTATGCCCCACCGTACAGAGGTTTCATTGATGAGTTGCTCATGGTCTACCAACCCTGCCCGTAAAAGCCCATGTTTGCTGCTCACAAAAGAAATTGTGGCCTTCATTCCAGAAATGCAGGAATCACACACTGAAGCGATTTTTTGTCATGCCAGTAAAACATACCCTCTGGCTATTTAACATAGCCATGGAAAACCACCATTCTTAATAGGTAAATCACCATAAAACATCTATAAACCGGCCATTTTCCATGGCTATGTTAAATAGCCACAGGGTATTTTGGTTGGTTCAATCCCAGTTGTTACCTTCCGCTCAAACATGGCTCGAACCCTCCATGGCTTGGCCACAGGACTCAGATTTCAGTGGAAGACAATGGCGACTTGCCGGTGCCCTGAAACTTGGCAGCCGGGGACCGAACACGAGAATTGATGATCTATATTATCTATACATACCCTCTGGTAATCAAACGTGGCAATGTGTTTTTTAATGCTTGGTAGTTGTCAATAGGAAATCATCTATAATTTGTGGATTTTCATTGCCAGTTTTGATTACCAGATACATTGGGGATAGTGATCGCATATTGGAATTGGAGTGTTTGATCTAGTAAATCATTCAAAATCCACATGAAGTGAATGTAAAGCCCCAATCCTAACCATAAGCCATCATTCCTGGATTATATCCCACATTTTCATCGTTAATCTCCCATGTCTCATGGTTACATGATGTTTGTATATGTTTGTCATGCTATAGAAATATGAAAGACCAGAGACTGGACCTCGCTGACCAGCTCGAACTACTGAAGGAGTGTGTTCTAAACCAACAAACATAACTGGGGGCACCACATTCTGGCATATATGTGGTATATTGTTGGTCCATTGGCAGCTTATGTGCCACAACCACATCAGCTGGACTCACCTGGCAGCCACAAATACAACCACAACAACAACCACAAGAAGAAAAAGATGACCCATAAGTAGAAACGGTAATGTCATGTTTATATGTTTATACATATATATACATATATATATATATATATATATTATGTAAATTATGTATGTATATATATATATATATACATATATGTAGAAAACAATAATACCAATCATAATACTAGTACAAGAAATACAACCACACTCACAATCACACACGCAGCCACAACGCAGATGTGAACCCATCGCGCAGATGGTTGTTTTTTTTTTGCCATCTTTCGCCAGCACCGAGGCATTAAGAAGATCCAAAGTCTGGGATAGCTCTTCTGTACCAGGAGGGTTTGAGGGACAACTTACGAGAAACCACCAACGTGTTTGGATGCGATAAATAAACGCCATGGCTTTCCAAGAAAAGATCCCTCAACCCAGATTCGAACTGCTTTTGGTGCGCCTCCAACGGTGGCGTGAGATCGATGTGCTGCAGCACTTTTGCAGCGTCTACAGCCAACCATGCCTGCCCGTTGGCGGGATTTTCCTGGTTGGCACAGTGATGTCTACACCCAAAGGATTTTTTCCAGTGGGACCATGGGGGTTGAACAGAACATCCATTTAATGGTGATTTCAAGATATTTTAAGCCTACACAAATGACATCCAAACGTGAACACTAAAGAAACCACCGCAAAAACACCGGCAATGGAAAACATGTAAGGAAGGACTTTGGGATTCAGAAATTGTACATGAGGTATGCGATGGGACTTCCCAAATAATAGCGATACCCTGTTTGAAGGTTATATTATACCCGTGCACATACATCATTTTCCTTTACACGATACGCCCCAAATTTGTATAAATTTGTCACGCATCATTTTTCCACAAGTGTGTGGTCAGCGAGGGGACCTTCCCAATTTGTTTCATGTCCTTTTTGGGAACCTTGTGTTTCCGAGAATGGTCAAATGGCTATCCAGCCAAAACTCCACTTCATCCAACATCATCCAGCCAAAGATACCCCCAAATGCCCAGAACTTTCGCCATATTCCGTGTTGGGCCCCTAGATTTGAGAGTAGTTTGTTGCACCCTTGTGCGCAAATGGATGTCATAGAATAGACAAATAGAATTATAGATAGAAATACTAATGCTGGGATGTTCATCTGATCAGTGAGTGCTTATTTGCTTTTGAACCATGTCCATATGGAGTGAGAAGCGGGGTATCCTTGGAACTTCCCATTTTTGTCACGTTTTTTCATCATTTGACGGGTTTCTACTTTCATACCACACAATATAGGATTCTTGTGGATTCTTAGATCCCCAAAAATCAAACACATGATTGAAGTGCAATCCCCCAGTATTCTTATATGTGTTGACAGCAATTGGGGATGGCGATACCTGGAGACTCTTTGGCATAGCATCCAGGCCAGTCTTGTAAGTTGAGTCCAGCGCGGAAACCATGAGTTGCATGGTTCAGGGTTGGCCCAATGGGGAGGGTTGAAACTTTACTGAACCTGGGAAAGGGCTTGAGGCTGGTTACATCCGTACATTGAAAACCAAGGAAAAATATGGGGGTTTCCTAAAATGGAGGTACCCAAAAATGGATGGTTTATAATGGACAATCCTATTAAAATGGATGATTTAGGGGTACCCCTATTTTAGGAAACCTCCATATGTGTTTCCATTTGGCCATCCATTTGTACCTCCCTCGAAACACTGCAAAGACCTGCGCATAAACTGTTCATCTCATGTCATTTCGAGTAGCTGGCAGCTTTGAAAAGCCGCCGACTTTGGGGGGATTTAATGACTTGTTGATACTTGTTGGGTCATTTCAACATGACTGAACTCGATCTTTGTTGGAGAAAACCTGCACAAGGGCCAGGATGATCAAAAGACTCAAGACAGCATGGTGGTTGGAAATTGCACTGGGGATTGTTTATCCAGACTTCAAGAGATTTCTAATTATTTCTAGATCTTGTTTCCGGCCTTCTTTCCAGCAGATCCCAGTGGAGGTGGTGTGGACTTCAGAATTTGAAGGTGGTGGATGCTTTCAGTAGCGGTATCACCAGCGACCGGAAGCTTCCAACCAGCAAACTGCCAAGCAGTGCCAGAGGCGTCTCAGCCCGGGTCGAGATGGTCGAGAAATTGGGTGACACCGGGTAAACAGGGTTAGCACGGTGAAAGCGCAACGCAAAGTGATGCAAAGGCTTCGCAAACATGTTCAACCCACATCAACATGCTGCAGTTTTTTTTTGAATATTTCCAAACACTTACCCGACTTACCCCCAGAGTGGCCCACATGTATCCAGATGTTGGTAAATCTTCCATGCACATAGGATACCATGACCTCCACGAAGCCTGGTTCCACGATTCCACGATGGTTTCTGTTCCCTTCGACGGATGATGAACCCCCCAGATATGGTTTTCAAGGTTCTAAACCACCAGTCGATTTCCAAGATATACTGTGGAAGAAATCCTGCACTAGTTGCTAGATGGTTTATCCCATTGTCTTCCCATTCTTCACAGTGTTTTGTAGTTGCCTAATGGTTTGCAACTGGTGCAGGATTTCTTCCATCCACCGTAGTTTGACCAATAGGTGTTTTCATGTTCTATTCTTTTTCTGATTTTGAGTGCCTATTTCTTGCAGTTCAAAGTGGCCCAAAGTTTGGGGGTTGCTAGGTGTTGAATCAAAAAAGGAAGTCTTGGAGTCTTGGAATGGTTCAATCATGTTTAATATGAGCCATCCAAGGCAAGCGGTGATTATTTGTCCTTTGCTAGTGGTAATCTGTGGTAATCAAACATTTATGATATCTACATACACTTGTGATCCCTTGTTGCCTAAACCCTTAAATCCAAAGAGTAGAGAATCCCAAACCTCGTGTTTCTCCAAGTGTTCAGCAAAACCGGGGGGGTTCCTTTACGAGACATGTTGTTTCTCCCGAAAAGCTCGGTTTTTGGACCAAACATAACCCATATATGCTCGATGTATCACATATTTTCCTACATTTGGGTCATTTTGACAGTAAATGTTGGTAAATATTCCATACATGCAGATACAGCGGTACAAAACTAGGTTCGAAAGCCGTATTCAAGCAATCTTTTTTTAAACATTTCAACCCGTATTTTTCACACTTATACTCTGGAATTCCAGGAAAAACCTAACCATCAAAGCCATACTAAGTCCATATTTTACCCATAGCAAGCCATACTTTCTAATGAATTTGGATGGCCTGTGGAGCAAAAAGCAACACAACAGCCAGACACTCTTGGACTATGCTATGGCTAATCGAATTACAAAACACAATCAGAGTGTGTTAGTTGTTGCTCTTGAGCTGGGTTACATGTCTTTTTTTATCCTTTTACATTCCAGTTAGAGGATGTTACAGGTTTTGTTTGAGCCGATTGCTGCTTTAATCCTATACTGATTTTTTTGAGAAGCTACTAGGCTGCCTTGAAACCCCTGGAGAGTCCAACAATTCTAAACATCCCAACGTTAGGAAGTCGGCATGAAATGAAATGAATTTGTCTGAACTTCTACGTTAAATCAGAACATGATGATTGATGATGAATTAAGCATTCAAGTTTAAGCATCAAATTTTGGGGTTTTCCCTAGCCGAGCGATCTGACTTGATGGCAATCTTTCAGCTACTAATAGGGTCAAGCCTTCACGCGACAAAACCCAATATGCCAATAGGAACAAGTTGTAAGATACAGGATTGTATAGATGTGCACGACTCAAAACAAGGGATCTTGCACGACTTGCCTCCTGCAGCTGTTGCTATTGTGGCTTTCATTGTTATTATGTTCAAGAATGATGGTATTATAGTATATGTCTCGAGGAAAGCATCAAGCATGCCTTTGCGAATTCATTGGATTTCTGCTGAGAAAACTTAAATTGTCCAGATTTGTGTGGAGTCACCATGACCAAACGTCCTGGTGCTCAGACAGTGCATCTGTATTTAATTCGCAGGAATTTCAAGACATCCAAACCGACACCGACCATGCAGCGTAGGGTATACCGTACCTCCCTTCCCTTTTGAAGAAATGTCAGCAAAGAATAGTTGGTGCGTCCTGTTGACGTACTTTTGCCTGGCAAGCCATGTTGAATCATATGTGTATATATAATTATATATATATATAGAGAGTGAGTTTCTAATTTAAGTTCCCAAGTTCAAGTCTTGCCCTTTTCAGTCGAAGTCCCTGTGCTGGACCGATTCCATGAGACAATGATGCTGATGGACAACATATATTTATAGTCATTTATAGGCATAGTGCATTGCAAATGTATGTAACATATACATATACACACACACACGTACAATTCATGTATATATATACACGCTATATATATATAGAATTATATAGATATATTATATATATACATTGTATATACTAACATATATATATATATATACTCATATGTATATATGTATGATATACCTATATATATATATATATATGTATGATATACCTATATATATATGTACATGATATACCTATATATATATATATGTATATCCCAATACAAAGGGGTATGTATATATATATATACATATTCACGATTCACGATACCTAGGGATATGTGCTCCCATTTGGCTGAAGATCAGAATGGATTTTCCATCAGGGTGAAGATGGTGTACCTCGCAGTCGCGCTTCCGTCCTGATTGTGTCCTTTTTCGGTTGTATAGATGGACGGATCGCTGGTCCTTGGCTGTGGGTCTCTGGATGGTATCGTACTGTACCCTCTGGTAATTTAAGAGTTTGCTGTGGAAAACCACTAGTCTGATAGGTACATCATCTATAAATTGGCATTCTTCGTCAATATTCCAGAGTTGTTGATTCTTCTTGAATGCCTGTTTGGATGAATTGAATGGGTACTTTGGAGGGTTAGGGGATGCCGCGGTTTTGGCAGATGTTGTATCCAAACATGGATTTTGAATGATTTTGAGATGATTTGGTGTCCAAACAGATTCCAGTGAAACCCACAACCTGATAGTGAATTCAGGTTTGGCACAGCAGGGAATGTATCCAACCTGTCAGTTATAGAACAGGTTGGATTACACAGCCCAACACATGTATGCAGATTTATCAAAGCCGTCCGGATTGTTTGCTCGTTCTCTGACATGTTTAGGAAACCTCGGAGGAGTATCCCACTTGGTCCCATAGACTTTGGTCAGATTGCAAACAATCTCATTTTTGGGTAGTCCAAAGGGAAGCACAAACTTTTCAGGTGGTGCAATTGCCATGTGCCTCAACCAAGAAGAAAACAATGCTCTCGCCAACATCTTGTTTGCAAGAATGGTGATTGTGGATGATTAACGGTGATGAAGAAGCAGTGAACCTTGAGCCCATTTTGCTGGTGAACTTGCTTAGAGGATCTGGGGTGCAGCTAAGAATGGTAAACTGGTGAATGGGGGCTGTTTCCGCATGAGCGATTGTTCGGCTGCCATCAATGGAAGAAAACATCGAAGATTCTCGGATTCCCACATCTAGACATCATGTTGTAACCCAAAAAGATAGAATGCAAATTTGCCACTGTTTTGATCGTACTTTTCTATCTTTTTGGGAGCTGCCATATATAAATACTTTCAGTAGAGTATCTAAGGTGATCTCTTTTGTGGGACAAGCAATGGCGCACATCGCACAACAACTTGGAGGGCAGGGATCAGGACGCACCGAGAGCCCTGGGGAGTGGATCGCACTGAGTCTGCGCGACTGGCCAAACCGTTCTAGAAGGGTTGAAAGATTCATCCTCCAGTAATCAAACATGGCAATGGACAATTCCCCATTTACAGATGATTTTCCTGGCTATAAACCTACAATTCTAGCGGATTGTCCATTGCCAATCCATTGCCAATCCATTGCCAATCCATTGCCACTTTTGATTGCCGCAGGGTGATGTATCATTTTGACGAAATACACTGTTTTGAAACCAGGCGTGGAGTTGCCAATCGAAACTGGTGGAATCAGGATGGTCTCTGGAGTTGACTGTTGGAGATGTGATATACCAATGGCCCAGTTGTATACACTACTTACGCACCAAAAAAGACCATACACCAACTTCACCCTGGCCAAAAGACATCCGAAACCAATACGCAAAAAGGATCCTTGAAGTTCATTGATGATTTGAAATTGGCCCACAAGCAAGGATATCTATCCAGTCTGCAACAATATTCACAGAAGCTCTCAGTTACTTAAGCAGTTACAACATGTAGCACCAAAATGACGATAGTTTCCAGGGTCGATATGCAGTGCGCATCTCAGCATCGTTCTGCGCCATCCCCAGCTCCAAGCCATCGCTGAGTCACCGTCGCTTGGGTGCATAGCGCTTCCGCGCAGAAGTTCACCCATCGCGTCCGACGCGACCGTGGCTCGATCCGGTTTCTGGGTTGCTGGTTTGGAGCCATGGACATGATAAGATCCTGGTTGCTGATCACACATTTCTTCAGAAAATAGATGATTTCTCTAACAATGGCAGACATTCTTTATAAAGGAACATCCGCATTGCCCACCGTGTTTTTGGGGTTCTATGTTCGTTGTCGGGCTTGGTTTTGACACTTCTGAACCCAGCAGTTCGAAGTCAATAGAGGGAGTATTGTCATTATGTATAATGACCTTTGGTGAGATAATGGGATGTAATGGGATCTATAACAATGTACAGTATATATATATATAAATATGTGTGACTGTATATATACATATTCACCATTATATAACTAGATCAACCAAAACTCACACAACTGAAGGTTCTGCCATAAAACTAAGTATTTTGGAGAGAAAACCAGGTTTTATGTGGAGAAAGGAAAACCCGGTTTTGGGCGGTGGGTTTTATAGTTCTTAGACTTAGACGGGTTTTGATAGGTGTTCGACATTTTTGTTCCGGGTTGTTCCGGGCTTAGACGGGTTTGAAGCTGCTTGATCAAAAACCTGGTCTTGTTGACCAAAGCATGGTTTTTCGCAGAAACTGGCTGAAAACCAGGTTTTGATAGCTCGACCTGTTTTTCAGGGATTTGGTTGATGATACAACGGCAGTGATTGAATCAGGTAATGCCGGGTAAATTTTGGGCAGAGATGTCAGTATGGAATAGTGCAACATGTGTATGATAATGCATAATATATAAATATACACATGGAAATTCTTGGGACCCCCAATCCCCCATTCCGTACTAGTAGCATCTAGTAGCCTTTCTGAGGGTTTCTTAATGATATAAAGTAATTCACATTTGAGACTTCTTTGAATTTGATGGACATGACAAAAAACACCAGCTTGTGGCTGCGCTTTTGGGGATGGACCTGGTTACAAGGATCAAGTGCCCCAAGAAGGAAGCAACACTTAAATGGATTGGACTAGCAGAACGTCTCTAAGACGGTTGGCAACATTGGTGATACAGTCATTGTCTTGCCTATATTCCGCACTTTGGGGGCATAGATCCACAACAAGAGTAGAACAACAAACAAAACCAGAGGTAGAATCTAGCAGAAGGACATAGAATCTCTTGGCATGTATACGTGAGGTGGGTGTGGCTCAACCATCAACCCAATGACTATTTTGAAGATGTCGACCCCGTGTCGAACAACATCTGGCAGTGAGCAACGGAAACCAGCATGAGCTGACAACAAGGCTGCGTTTGGCATGCATGGTGACGCCACCCATTCACCCCAGTTGAACTGGGCAATTTTTTCATTTGCTGCCTAATTTCTATATCGTATTCAAACGCATTAAAGCCGTGTTAGGTATTTGATTTGTTGTGATGCTTGTTTGAAGCATTTGCAACGCATGCGATGCACTGAAAGATGATCCCCCGCGACATCACAACGTAAATCATGGGTAGGATCTGGTATTGGAATCATCCCCAAATGGTTGCGGTTGTCAGGTTGGGTGACTGATTATATATGACTTAAAGTTTGCCTAGAAAAATATCATTCTATCCAATCGTTATGTAATTATACAATGATTATATATATATATATGTCATATTGAAGATATAAATTGTGCAGATGTTCAGCCTGTGTGTTTTGGATATTTTTGGTCATCCTAGGTTTGTAAAGCTGGGCCTCCATGAGCCCTTTTCCAGGGAACGACCTGTGTCAGCCGGTCATGGGGATATGTTCCATTTAAATGGGATGTTTTCCTATGATCATTGGATTGGTTTGAGGGAAAGTCTACAGGAAACCATGGATTTTCCCATGAAATGTAGAGGTTTCCTGTAAATTTTCCCATTAACCAATCCATTGATATGAAGATCCTACTAAAATTAACTTAAATCATCCATTTTGTTGAGATTTTCCACGCAATTTGCCCCATCCAGCTAGCAGGGTGTCCCCACGACTTTGGACACCTCCTTCATCATCCACTTTCATGGCAGTGTCAGACATGAAACTATCACATGCTGTAACCAACTTTTGTATGTGTGGCTTTGTCTGAAAATAGGGGATACTCCCATGATGATAATCCGTTGGAATTAGGGGTACCTCGTTTTCAGACTTCAGACAAAACCATGTATTTAATTTGATGAGTTGGCTTCCAAGTCAGATATCTCCACCTCCAGTTGGCTCGAACAAAATCAAATGGGGAATGTGGGCGGGTCACCCGCGCGAGTCTTTTTTCAAGTCCCACCTCCCGCGGCTTTCACTCAACCGCCCAGACTTGCTGCAAATGGTTTGCTCTGATGGGATTGTGATGGGTATCAGTTGCATCAAATGCATGGTGTGTCCAAAAGCTAGGAATATGTATAACATGCAAAAACCGGCATGTCTTGCGAACAAGATCACATCTGGGAAGTCACGGTTGGCTGCCTTAAGGTTTAAGGAAACTATTGCACGGATATGAAAACCGATCTATGATTTGCTACAGACAACAGCAATTGGGTCAGGGTTTGAATATTCAGCCTTGTGACTGGCAATCTCATATCAGCACCATCATGTTTTTGCTTGGTGGGAAAAAGCAAGCAAGCAAGCCCTAGGTCACTAGGTCAAAGTAGATAAGCTTATGTACTTGCATGCTGTTGCGCAAAGCACAGTCGAACCCTCTGCATTTGGACATGGAAGCTGTAAAATGAGGTCCCCCCAAAGAGGATGTCCCTGCCTGATTTTGCCTGTACTGGGAGGTTCGATGATTGAGAAATCCCAGACAACCATCATCTAATATCCCACAATGGACAACTGTGGTTTTGTTTGATACATTTTTGGCTTGTGGTCACCATCATTTATAGCACTTACTTGAGACCTTTCCCAAGACTCACACCCATCAAGAGCATCCAACAGTGGTTTCAACTAAGCTGCAGAACCACTTGGAGCCGAGAAAACACATCAGCAGATCTCCTTGTTACGTCGCCAGTGCTAAGGTCACCATGAATTGCCCATGATGAGGTAAAGAGTTACGAATTGCTGTGGTTCCCAAAATTATATAGAATTATGAAGTATATTCTCTATAGTAAGTGGGGTATATGCATGTAGAATGTATATGATTGGAAAGGCACTGGCGTTTTCCTATTCGCTTCACGAACGAAAGGCCATAGATTGGAGCCGGCATTGTATTCTATGGTGGCTGCAGTAGCGTTGAATGGGTTTGATGCTGTTCGTGTAGGGAACCCTACTCCTGCATACATTTCCAAGCACGGTAATTAGGCACATCATATTATGTGGTAAACCCAAGGATATTCCTTCCAAGTTTGGAGGGCTTGTACTATAGCACCAACTTCTACTATAGCACCACATGATCATAGAATATTATAGAATCTTATAGATACATGATATAGGCCAATACTGGCGACCAAACCCTATTGATTGTTAAGAAGCATTGAGGGGATGGTTGTAGACAAACAATGACCACCAGAAATAGGTTTGCCATACCGGAGCCACCGAATTCCTGCAGGGAGCCATGTTCAGATGTGCAATGTCTTATCTTCCTTGTGTTTTTCCACTTATTTGAGATTGCCCACATCCTTTCAAGGCATAACGGTCACAGTTACCCATAGTTGCCCTGGCAGTTCGCCTGATATGACCCTGGTTCTCACTGCACCACGGGCCCCATGGGCGCCCCACTTGGCCCCACGCTGCAGTACGTGGCCAAAACACGCGCCACCAAAATGAGCAACGAGAAGACTCGCCAGAACGAGCGGGGACCCCCGGGCATCTCCGGTGAGCAGGGCTTCTGGAGATTTTTTCGACAGCAAACATGGGGATTTCGCTGGTAAAAGTGTGGAGTTCTTCAGCAACAACCGGGATTGATCATGATTTAACAAGTAAAAATGGCGATGCAACTGGTAGAAACCATTTGTTTGACTGGCCAAACACATGTATTTTACCAGCAAAGGCTTGGCATCTAACCAGAAAGCGATTAGGAGTTCAGCAGCAAAAGCTGTGGGGATTGTGGGGCCTCAAGTGACCACAGTGGGGATGTAGATCAGCTTGAAATGTTTTTTTTTAAATCATCGATCCAAGATGATCCCCGATGACCCATATTCAGTCCGGGGTTGACACAGCCACAGGATGATTAAGCACGAAGCTCATGGCAGACGCATCATGAGGGCACACCAAGTCCTCCAGCAGCGAAACAGAAGCCCCCCCAGTCGCTGCTGAGACATGGAGCCGGTGCGTTGCATCTCCTCTTTCCCAAAGACAATCTGACAGTGGATGCTTACAGAATGTAGGAGAGTTCCCCAGGGTGTTTTTGTTTCTGTGTGGATGTGCTTGACTCACAGAGGATGACCCCAAAATGGGATGCGACAACCAGGCATCCATCACACGGCAGTAGCAGAATCATGAGTCCATTATTAGCCCATTTCAGGCACCTTCCAAACATCGCCGGGCAGATATCTCGGAACTCATCGGAGATTGATATTGGGAATATTTGGGAATCATCAATGAATCCATCCCATATCCAAGAATACGTCTATACTGATACCCTCTGGTAAACTAACATCATAGCTATTGAAAATGGCCATAGAAATAGTGGATTTTCCCATGGAAAAATTGTGATTTTCCATAGTTATGTTAGTTTACCAGAGGGTACCGAATATCAATCCAATATGATCATGCTTCATGTCTCATGGATCCCCCAAGTCCAACCCAATGCCAAGGATGGCCTCAATCCTACAGGCCGTTTGCATCGGAGAAATGGGAAATGACAACGCGAAAGAAAGCTGGGAAACTGGGTTGATGATGAACAAATATCCTGAAATTGAGACATAGCGAAAATTACTTAACTTAATAACTTAATATGTATAGTTAACAATAGTTGGCTATAGGCTATAGCATGCTATAGGTATAGGCAATATTAGACACATAATGCTATGGCACACATCAATGACCAGGCCAAGAGGCGACCAGCCTACAGGAAGCCATGGTGTTGTCCCATCTTGTAGATGTTTCCTGAAGATTTTTTTCGCTTCAACCAGTGCTGGGATTCCATGATCTAGAATTTCACTCAGAGGCAGTTGAGTTTTTTTGCCTCAACGGTTGTAGTCTCTCCTTTTTTTCACCGGTTTGTTCGTCTCAGGCATACTGGCGTGGCATTCTCAAGCGCGAAGAGTGGGATGTCTCAGCCAGGGTGTTCAAGGCACATTCGTACAGCTTGGGGATATGAACCTACCTATAGTGGCCTGCTATCAGTTAGAATAATCCCCCATGCAGTTAGAATATTCCAAATCCTAATGCTGCCTCATTTAGACTATTCTGAAACACCATGCAGTTAGAATATTCCAAAATCTGATGAGTCCATTCGACACACATGGAAATGTTGCTCTTGTTCCCCATGTTGCTATACGTTCCAATTCATTTCGTCTTCAAATGCCACCCATGGCTGTTGGTTTCCATGTGCCATGCGAAAGTCGATTTATCATGATGTATCAAATGCACCTGGAAGTCACTTGACTACTGTGAATTTTATAATTTGCTTAGGTTGGTCTATGAGAGTGGTTTCTCCGAAATGTTCGGAAAAGGAAAGACAAAGAAAAACCTTGCACTTAGAATATTTGGAAGAGTCAGTGAATGTGATCACAGTTGCAATGTTTGTATCCAGAAACATGCTCAGTAGCAGCAGCGCTTCAACATTTCAAACAACGGGCCTTACAAGCTTGCCTCAAGACAATCAGTATATATATATATATATGTTCTACATACCTGGCACCCAGAATAGTTCAATGACCTTGTGAATTTGTTTGCAACACCAGTCCCGGTACTGGATATATGGTGATGCACAAGACTTTTTTGGAACCAGACATGCTCAAACATCTTCGATAAGTCGTTTCAGAACAACCAGGCAGCCCTAAAAACCTTGCACTTTGGATACTTCTTCAATTATTCCAATGTTGCAGGAATGAAGCGTTTTCTTGAAAGAACCTACATAACCCCGAATCGCATTATTCTAAGTTCAAGAAAGTCATGCAGATAATTAGAATATTGTGAAAAAAAACACCGGTGCTCCGAAATGAAGCCCAGCAGATTTCCGCGACTGAACCAACATATTCTATATAAGTGCTAGCAGGTTGCTATAGTTTATTGGGGAGTGTGAGCTGAGCCACAATAAGGATTCTTTGGTGAAAAAATAACAAGCCAGTGTATAAGGGATGAATTGTGGGCACAAACTTGGGGCATATATTAACCTAACCAGCTGAAACAGCGTATCTAGAAAGGGCAATGTTTCAGCCAACAAAAAATGGGATCAACAAAAATAGGATCCAGTCAACACAAAAACGAACATGAGATTTTGGCCTCCGCCAAAGATGCTGTTTTTCAGGGGTCGTTTCTTAGCTACTGCTCTCGTTTGTGTGCGAAGCCTCTTCGGATCTGGTCGGTGGATGCTAGTATTCCCATTCAAACGAAACCCGATCGATTTGTACCGATTTATTACTAGTTTTGGGACACAAATGCTGGTATTTGATATTGGGCGGATGAGTTTTGTTGCATCCCTACCCTGGGAACATTCTCAATAGTTGCACTGTGCCGTGCTGCTGGCATGCTGCCCTTTCTTGCAAGTGGCATTGCGCTCGAGGAAACCAAGAAAACAACTATTCTCAATTTACCAATGAATTTCGTTGATAGGCAGGTAAAAACAAACCAGCCTGCATTTGATCGCCTATTCATCAGCAGCACACCAGGGTCTAGGGAGCCCGCTTCTTCGTCTGGTAGACCAACAAGAAACGGTTCAAGGAACATATACTTGCTACCCTTCTTGGGAGGAGGAGCCTCAATGATTCATAAATATGTTTGCGCATGGTTTCAAGATTCAATTGATCCGAAAATCTGGGAAGCCCACAAGGAAATCGACTGCACAGGGGGTCTGCTGAAGGGGCCTATATGGGCCCTTCCTGAGGTACAAAGAGGAGAAGAAGAAGGCCAAGAAGAAGAAAGGTGGCAAGAAGAAGTGAACCCAGCTACCCAGCAGTACTGGCACCTGGTGCCCAGATTGCCAAGTTTCAGAGGTGTTGCATGCTGTTGCGATTGCCTGCTTGGTTCCTTCAGGATTTCCCAGTTCTCTATAGCTAGGGTGTTTGGAACCTGGGCTTAAGCCAGCATGTCCAACTCATGGTGACGCTTCATTATACACTAGAGTCTTCAAATTCCAGATGTTTCATGCGAAATTTCGCACATCTGCCAGCTACGGTCAAAGAACCACAGCATTCTGTGGAACATTGGTCTTAAGATCTCTGGTGATCTGGGTGCCCTGCAAGTGCCAAAAGGGGGATCGAAGCCCTTGAACTCAGTGGCGTTTCGGGTTTCCGAGAGTCACCAGAGATGGTGGGTCCGGGACATTACAAAATGTTGGCTTGCTGTAGGTATCTGTAGGTAAGGTGGAATGTGCTTGTCTTGTCTTTGTAAAGGATGAATACCAAATAGTTACCGATGCTTCCCAGGGCACTCATCTTTGACTCAGACGCACTTTTTGCGCGTTCCAAATGTATCCGGCGTGGCGTTCCGACATAGACTGACTGAGATGGGTTGAAGCCACCAGACAGAACTAGACCTATTTCATCCTATTTCATCCTATTTCATTATTTTAAGATATTTAAAGGTATCTCCAACACACCCAGAGAAACGGTTCGACCTGGCCGCCACGGTGTTCAAGCTTCGAGCCTTTCGGAAATCCGCTGCGCTCTGGGGTGAATTCCTGCAGGTTTCACCATATTCGTCTCACTGAAAGCCGTCCTTTGCATCTGCTGAAGGAAATCGATTGGTGACAGGACGGCTACCTGGGAATTGCTATGGTGATTTAAGAAGAAACCTATTTCTTAAAACATGTATACATCATGTACGTATTCCTTGTCGGGAAGTTCAGCCTTCCTTTATTTGTATTTTTCTGTTTGAAGAACAGCTCTCTTTCTTTTTCTGCAGCATTTCATGGTCAGGCTAGAGATATACAATGAAACAAGAGAAAATTGTTGTCGGTACCAATATGACCAATATTGCCAACTCAAAATCACTGCATACATTTGTAATTTGGTGTTTGCGGATGCACAACAAGCCTTTCTGTTGATATTCGGGGGTTGGGATTACGTACTGTAGGCAGGCATATTGACTATGAAAGTGGCATGCGTGTCTAATACCGCATTTTTTGAACATCCCACATAGATCCACATAGCTGATTGCGATACATACACGTTCATTCTATCTTGGTTCAAACATGTGGGACACCGCCAAAATACAATTTCACGGGGGCAAATGATCACCAAGCAAGACATTTTTGGGTACCCTGGGGTCTGACAAACACATTTCGGTTTGATTGTGCTTGGCATGCTCGGTCCACTTGGCACATTCGGAGATGGCTGGTTGAACCACTGGATTGAAGAAATCACAGTGTTTGACTCCATGTTTTGCCGCGTGATGCCACATATTGGTGGGAAAATCATCTGAACTTTGGGCCTTTCATAGACCAAGCAATGACCAAGTCCATTTTCTGGATGAACGTCACCTGAAACGATGCTTGGTAAGGGTAACTATCCCCAAATGGCCTAATTTTGGATTATTTGATTGGTGGTTTCAACTAATGATTAGCTCATGCTAATTTTCAACCGCCAAGCAGTTCGTTTTTTCCCGAATACCACCTTTTGTTGAGTATATTTGGCTATCCATTTGGGCATTGTTAAAGTGCTATGGAACCATATCAATTGGGCGATGTACATCCACTTGCCAGTCACGTGTGAACAGAAAAGTACCAGGGTGCCAAGACCCACGGCCCATTCTGAACCCCGTCTTACTACCTCGAAGTTTTCAGGTGGACCCATAGTTTTTCCGGACTTCGCTCTACCATTTTTCCATGTTTTTCCCGATCTCCACATGATGTAGCTGCGGCTATCCGCATGTGGATGCCAAATACCACCAAGCATATCCATGTCTGTGGCAGTGTCAACTCCACTAAGAAAGTGCCTTCAAAACACCTCGAAATGGGGTGCCGACCAAGTAAACTAGCTCAAAGTAAGTTTAGGCGGTTGACTATGCCGGGGTTTAAATTACACAATTGTCCCACTTTCACATATGGGTGTGGGTCAAAATTGGATAGCCTAATGACTGGATGGTTGATACTAAACATAATCTTAAATTTGTGGTCCCTCAGGTCTTTAATTTTGACCCATACCCATATGATGTTCACTTCTATATACATATGATGTTTATCATCCCTGGCTTCAAATCGAAACCTTTGAGACCAGTGGTACCTCTATTCTATTATATATATATATATAAATACATACATACATTATATATTACATATTTGATGCTAGTGTTTCATATATTATATATTATGTACGATATATTATATATTACATATTTCATATCACATATATATATATATATGTAGGTTATCATATAATCTGCATATATATATATATACACACTGTATATACCTATTATAATATCTATTGTATCTATTATAGATTGTTCCTCCGCAGCCACTGCAGCCCAGCGCCCATTTTCAACCCCGATTCAACGCGACGCCATGGCGATGCGTCCAGGATATACGTCATCGGAAGGTTAACTGGGCAGTGGTTGCTAAAGCGCTGTTGGATACCCAACATGGTTGGGTTTATGATGAAAAATCCTATTAAAATGGATGATTTGTGGGATTATACTTGTCAAATAGAGACTTTAACCATGACAAATATGGGAACATAAGTTGATATATATATATATATTATAAAACTGATGATAGTTGGTTGATGATTAGCTCGGGGTTTATACTATTTTATACTACTCAATAATATATTGGGGATTACCACTATCCATCAGGGGAATCCCTCTTGCTGCAACCAGTCGAATGAAAAGACAGGGAGGTTCTCAACACTGCTCAACTGGGGCTTGTGATAGATATGTATATACAGTCATCCCGGAGCTGATAGAATATGGACATGTCAAAAGAAAGTCCATGAAAATCCCAAGTTCTGTCTACTTCAGGAAAACTACAGATATAATTACTGTATTTAGGATTTCTCTAGCTTGAAACTTTATTTGACTGTAGATGGTGATCCATTCAATATGTATATGTATGTATATAATTGTATATATATATATAAACACATAAATGTTACATCTATATCTACAGTAACTGGGACAACCACTGGGACTTCTACCCAAAAGGGTGGAATCTGCACCCACTTGGGACGCTGGGACGCTCTAAAAAAATCCCAAAGTGAAGTGCCATGAAAGTCCCAGTCCCACGTGCTCCATGGTGCTGGAATATACATATATATATATATAATATAGTTGAATATATATAATATATTATATACACATATTTACCAAGATTTGTCACCAAAATGACTCAGTCATGTAGCTGGATATTCCAGCACCATGGAGCATATGGGAGTGATGTTTCAGATTCCTTTGGAAACGCTGCGCAGATTGGACACAACTCGCGTTTACGATTTTAGAAAGTTGTGGTGTAGAAGATTCCATTGATTGCAAGCAACAAAAACGATGTGGGCAAACCAAGAATAAACAACCACAATTTTGGGATGGTTCACAAACCTCCCCAAAAAATTGGATTTTGGGGGATGGTTTATGATATTGGGTTGACGACATGCATGACAAAACATGAGGCTGAATGAGTCTCCAGAACGGACACAGTATCATTTTCGTGCTGTCGGTTCCGTGCTGTCGCTGACATCGGCCCCTTTTGCTGATGGACTCCACATACTTGGAGTAAAACACGATGCAACAAATCAGTGAAACACTACGATCCCAACATTATAACCCATCATCATACATATACAATTATACTGTATCCGATGATATATATAATATTAAAAATTACTTAAATAATATCCCATCTTCTTTTTTGGACCCTATCATCTTGCTCAGTGCAAAATGAACATGAAAATGGATGACTACCTCAGCTCGACTCAATCTAATTTATCCGGTCTGCACTCTAACTTGGCGATGCAAAATCAGCATTTTGAACAGGAACATCGTCATTTTGAAGAGTCTATTGTTGAAAGTTGATTTCCAGAGGTTCATAAAGAGTTTATACCCCTCCAAATGGTAAACAATTGGTATGGTTCATGATTTCGGTTTCTCTGATTACAGGCTACACTGTTCGATCCAACCATTGAGAAAAGCATTTTCCGTTCAGCATTGCCAAGGAATACATCCATAATATCCATAGATTTGGCTCTAAATCTCCCAATTTTGGAAGAAACTCGTTTCATCGTCTTGATTTGGGTTCTATCTCCCATCACATCCCTATCTCCCGATGATATCTCCATTGAATGGTTTGTCTAAGAAAACAATATGAGCCTAATTCCCATCTAATTCCCATCATATATCCATAAGTCCATAAAGTTATTGGTTTATAAGTGTCCCCTTAAATCTTTTCTTTATCAGATTTCCGTAAGATTTTCTCAGATGTCCGTCCAGGACATCGCCGAAACCTGGCCCTGGCGATGGCTTTGATAGTGGCCGTCTTAGGAGGTTCACCACACCTCCGCGCGGGTGATCCTGGGATGTGGGCGACCTGAACATGTGGGATTTACATTGGATTTACCAGGACCCAGAAATTCAGCCATTTTTGAAAGGGGAACATGAGTTCATCATCCCTGGGATTTTTGGATATTTTTGGGGCATCCTATCTTCAGACCCACTTCAGCAAGAAATCAGATCAATCTGGATACAAATGAATTCGATTGGGAGAATCAAGTCATGGCCGACTTGGAACGGTTCTGAGTAAATTGTACCAACAGTGGCCGAGGACACCGTACATGATAGTCAACGGGAAGTCATCCCAAGAATGGACTCGAATATATTCGAATACTGATTCGAGAATTGGAATCATTTTCCTAGATTGATGGTTGGCTGGTGCTTTGTAAATTGATATCTTGTCCATTCTATTCGAAAATGATCTTGTTGTGTTTCAAAGGGGGAAACGCCCCAAAGATCCCCAAAATAAATATCCAGTTATCGAGCTTTCAAATCCCTCCAATGAGGAGATGATTCAATGCTTGACATGTATAGTCAAGCTTCAGAACTATTTTGAGTGTTCTGTGTGAGGCCTGCAAATTAAACATAGTAAACTTGGACCTGCAAGATGAAAAGGAAGGAGCACTGCAGCACTCTTCACCCTTCACCAAATGAATAATTTTGGAGGTTCGGATTGGCACGACGTTTGATTGTTTGGAGTTTTGGGGAGCATGGACGTCAAGACGATTTGACGAAACAATTACCATGTACAAAATGTATGAACAACATTATTATTCCCATTTCAATGTGTACCCAGACAATGTTTCAAATTTCACTCCTGTAGTCTACTGTGTTTCACCCTAAAAGCAAACATCTTGTGATTACGCGAAGACAGATAGGCACTTGGTACTTGAAGGTGAAAGTGTCTTCACTTCCGGAAAGTTCAGCGTGGATCATCTCGGCTCCATGAGTATAGAGAGTTCACCTGGTAGCGAGACAATCGCGCGCCCCGTCGCAGGCGGCGGCCATGGTGAAATGGATAAAATGGTGGTGGAGGGAGTTTCCTATGGTGTTTCCATGTGTTTCCTATTTCATAATTCTCATAGAAATTTATAGAAGACATGTGTGTTTTACAAAATATCACTGCCGTAATTGTATGTAAATTGTGGAATTTTCATCGCTATTCGGGTGCTCTCTGAGGGTAAATGAAACATACCGGCAGATCCTTTCCTCCAGAGACTTCCCCGCCCCAGGCTTGCCCAGGTACAGTATTGCTTCTATCTAAGATGATCTATGTGTAGATGTAGGTTTTTAAGATTTGATGGAATCCTTTGGTTGGTCTCCAAAAAATGCAGATCCCTCCAAGCCCTGTTCCCTATTGTGTTTCCATTCCAGTGGATTTGGCAGTGCGGGGAGCGCTGTGTTCTGCGCTGAAATTTCTCCAATTTCCAGATTTTATTCGTCTTCCAAGTGGTGATGTTCCAGTATTTCTGGACTAGAGGCTACATGTTCAGGATGAAGTTTTCGGGAGATTTTGGACCTGACCAACTGCTGTTTGGCCTATGGAAAACCGTTTCTGGGCCATGATGATATTGTGATGTACCGTTTCTTCTTGGTAGTCTGTTTTTAATCAGTCCTCCATGCTTGCTGATCATATCCCGCCCAGGACAAAACTTGTTTTGACCATAGTCAACCATCATTTCTGGTGGTAAATCCGCGCAGTTTTGAATGTTGATATCAGCATTAGCCAGGTGTAGCGGCATGCTGCTGACACAGGCGACGTTTTTCTGGGTTGCTGATTATCTGAGGATTGGAGGTGCTAATTTTCCCTGACAATTCCTGACGAAAACCCATCATTCCGTGATGTTTCCTGTAAACTATCTATGTTTTTGTCGAGGGAGTAGAGATTTTGCACATAGGCAGCAAGGCACAGATCTTTTCGAACGCCTCGAATGAAAAAATGAGTAGAGATTGGTTTATGGTTTACAGTACGTCCCAATAAAGTTAAACTATAGACTTGTAGCAGTGGAGAAACAAACTACCAAGCTTAAACAGGGATATAAACCCAGGAAAAACGGGGCAGTGAAATGAAATGATATGATAAACAAATGATTTGATATTTTATTTTGTGATCTACAGACATTTATGATCATATTATAATATCATAAATATGTATATATATATATATATATATATACAATGATATATAATGATACATAAAGTACAGTATAGTATATATATATATACTACACATATCTTCAATGGGCACATAATTGGGAAATTCTCCTGGAGGGCTGATTTTGAGCGTCCTTGAACATATTGGATGCCCACAATTGCCAAAGATCAGACAATTTGTCCACATAGATTAATATGATCCACACAGATTTGGGCGGAACTCGAATGCTACATTTGCCTGTTACAAAACTATAAAGCAACATAGATGTGGAGCAGGTATTATTTCCCAGTGGAACCATGGGTTTTCGATACAGTATCTATGTTAGTTCACCCCGGGGTGAATCATGTCTCCTCAAAAAACATCCCAGTGCAACCGACTGCTCCAGGATCCGCGCTTTGCCATGCAACGCGTGGGCCGGGGTCCCATGGGGACCCAACTGCGACTGCGGGCTTTGAAGAAAGGAGAAGCACCAAGTTTGTGTGAAAATCTGCTTGATTTGCTGCTTTGAATCTCTACTCTTACTATAATCCAAACTTTGCCCGTTCAATTTCCAGTTTTTGAAGCTTAACATGCGGACTCTTGCTGGCTAGAATTTAATTCATTGTTAGAAAAAATCTTAGACTTCTCAATGTTCCGCGCTGAAAACCCAAGTTTGCTGGCACAAGAACACAATTTTGCAGGTCAACATCATTTCATTCCCGTCAAAACCAAATGCGTGCAGGTGGAAAAAGTATGTGTTTGCTTGTTGACAGTTCAAGTTACAATAACATCTCATTCTTTCAGTTGAACCTCCCCATTTTTGTTGCATCAACTCCCAGCTCTTTCCAGCTACAATTCAATCTTTGCTTGGAAGCAAAGTTTGTGTTCGTCCATTTTTTCCAGCTGATCCAAAAATTGCAGGTGAAAGATCTGATACGATATCATTGTTATTCATCGTTCCCGTCTCAATGTTTGGTTTCCCCTATAGGGCAAGCATGGGCAAGCGTTTTCACAGTTCGCGGCATGGAAAAATCCATGGAAAATCACCATTATTCCCGGGTACTGTAAATCATCTATAAATGGGTCAAATCACAATTTTTCATGGGAAAATCCACTATTTCTATGGCCATTTTCAATAGCTATGTTAGTTTACCAGAGGGTACCCCTCCATCTTTGCTGAAACGCTCAGGTCCCCAACTGCGGGTCCTGCCGGGCCCTCCTGGTGCCATGGCTGCTGTGCCGCCCGCTGTGCTGCCGGGCGCCGTGGCATATCCGTGGCTCGGAGAGATCGCAATGGATTGGTGGGTTGCTCAATGGATAGGAAACATGGGGATTCCCCCATCAATGTTTTTTTTCCGCCAAAGATGGGGATTGGGGATTCTTCCATCAAACGTAGGGACTTAAACAACAACACTGGTGGTTTTTGGTGCGATGTAATGAATGTATCATGGGGATGTAATGGATTCCGAACTTTGAAGGTTGGTGATGATTTTTATAAATGGAGCCAGATTAGTTTGTTGAGTAGGTGAGTTGGCAACGATGTCTTAAAACAGGGTTAGCATTTTTGCCATACATTGGTGTATGCTACCCAAAGATCGAAGTTTCGCCCTCAGATCAGCCACGTATCACCGGGCTGTTGGAACTTGAACATTTTCTACTTTGCATCTTCCAGGATGATCCCTTAATCGGCGATATTTTGGGATGACATCCCAGCATTTTGGGTTGAACATCACTAGATGCGAACAGGGACTCCTGTGAACTGGTGAATGGTGAAACCTGAAGACCTCAGCGTTCCATTTTCATCAATGGGGGTTTCCTAATGACCTAAAATTAGGATACCTCCAAATCATCCAAAATTAGACCATTTTGGCATTGAAGCCTATGTTTTTGGGGTATCTCCGTTTTAGGAAGCCTGGTAAAGATGTTGCCGATGTTGCAACATATTCGAACATCTTTGGCTTTGGGAAGCCGTCATCATCCGTCATCAACACATGTGTGGCAGTTCACATGCCGCGAGAGATGTTTGTCAACCTGCTACCAGGGTATTTGGATACACCTGGGATTTGACCAAAACATTCGACTATCCATTGCTTGAGTGCAAAACTTGAACTTCTTTCTATCCTGATATACTATCCTGCAGACAATTCCATCCACATGTTATTTATTTCTTTTTTTGTAACATCTGAGTCGCCTGCAAAACATCTGAGTGAGGCCATTCTCCTATGTGGAGGCAAAGGCAAATAGATATTATATGTCATGTATAATTCGAATCTGAACATACTCTACGTTCTACGTATGTTATGTTGTTTGATTGCTCATTATTATGATATTGATATCCCACACATGTGTGAGCAGTGGCATCGCTTATCTCCCATTTTTCTACTACGGTTGGTGTTACATCTAGTCCGTTGTGCTCTCATTTGGGAGTTTCCTAAAATGGAGGTACCCAAAAATGGATGGTTTGTAATGGAAAATCCAATCAAAATGGATGATTTGGGGGTACCCCTATTTTAGGAAACCTCCATTTATGTTGGTTCGAATCTCTGAGGTATGCGCAGTGCCCTCAGATGGCAGCTCAGCAAGCGCAGCAAGCAGCCATGCGAGCCGCACAGCAAGCGATGGCACAGGACTCCCAGTTCGCTGAACCCACCAATTTGGGCGTAAGGGGTTATTAAGTATACCAACAACTACGTTTACACGGGCGTATCTCAATCATCTATTGATCAATCGGAATTCCCAGAGGCTGAAAATAGAGCTACTGTACATTACTGTACCATAGAAGGCCATATTCTATGTGGATGTGCCCTTGCATAGGCCTCGCATAGACCTTATAGTATACATGTGCTTGATGTCTGGGGAAACTTTGGGTGGGTAGTTCAGAACTTGAATCTGTTACTAGGTAAATTGGACTGTGTAATATACTACGCAGCCAAAAGAATGCCTGCAGAGTATTCAAGATTGGCCATGAATTGAATACTTCACCAATAAGATTCCTTACGGAGACTTCGGTTTGTCTGAAAATATAGGGTACCCCACCCAATTCCAATGGATTGTCATCATTCCCAATGCAAGGAACACTGCCATTCTTGGGGGATTAGAATATTGAACTATTTTTGGACACACCGACTTGCAAAGGAAGCATTTGATTTCCCCATGTGGATATGGCGAGTATCAACCATGGGATTTTTGGGGTCAGCTATGGCTTCGGAATTGGGGCACTAATGGACCCACAAAATTGAGATTGTTATTGTTACATATTGTTAAGTTGTTCTGTTTTGTTCCATTTTTTTGTATCATGAGAGGCAGCCACCTTGGCGCCCGGATCCCTTCCGATGCACAGGTTCCGTGCGCGATCTGGGGAGGTGGAAAAAACCTAGTGGTTGATTGATTTAGTCCTTATTTTAGAGCCAATGGTTATACCATGTTATTCCCATATATTCAAATATACATTCCTGGGGTATTTTCATGATATTCATGATATCTCCATTTGTGTTGGTCGGTAAAAAATCATCTCCCCATGATTTGAACGATCTTCTTGGGAAGATCAGGTTATCTTTGGTAAATCCGGAAAATGAATAGAAACTAAAGATTCAAATCATTCAAGATCTCCGGTTTAGGGTTGAACATGGACCAAGTCGACGTGATGCGAAGCGATGAGGATCCAATCCAGAAAACTGGCAATCCCTATGAGCGAACCAAAAAAAAGTATTTGCGAATTGGGTTTTGATGGTTGTGATTAGCATGTTACATCCATGAAACAGGGGCGATTGCATCACCAAATGTGAGAAATATGCGAATATTCACCGAGACCTAGCTGGAGTAAACGTGTGAATTTGGGAGATTGCCGGACCCAACCAGAGCAGCGGTCAATGATGCCATGTACCAGGGTTTTCTGAAATAAAGGTCATGCATATAGTCATATAGTCATACCCTATCTCGTCATATTCACAATCCAGTACGCACCATGAAAAAAGAGTTGCTGTACTCTGGATCTCCAAACAACAACTTTCCGGTCCTTTGGTCGCGAATGAACTTGATCCTCACTGTCTCCAACCTCACCATCATCATCATCATCATCATCATCATCCTCCTCATCCTCCTCATCCTCCTCATCCTCATCATCCTCATCATCCTCATCATCCTCATCATCCTCATCATCCTCATCATCCTCATCATCCTCATCATCCTCATCATCCTCATCATCCTCATCCTCATCCTCATCCTCATCCTCATCCTCATCCTCATCATCATCATCATCCTCATCATCCTCATCATCCTCATCATCCTCATCCTCATCCTCATCCTCATCATCATCATCATCATCATCATCATCATCATCATCATCATCATCATCATCATCGTCACCATCATCATCATCATCATCATCATCATCATCATCATCATCATCATCATCATCATCATCATCATCATCATCATCATCATCAGCATCATCATCATCATCATNATCATCATCATCATCATCATCATCATCATCATCATCATCAGCATCATCATCATCATCATCATCATCATCATCATCATCATCATCACCATCATCATCATCGTCATCGTCATCATCATCATCATCATCATCATCATCATCATCATCATTCTCATCATCATCATTCTCCTCATCCTCCTCCTCCTCCTCCTCATCATCATCATCATCATCATCATCATCATCACCACAAGGTCAATGTTCGAACGGTACCCAATCAAGCAGTCTTTCCTTTGCGGGCAGCTTCTTTTGGACTTCTGCAGTTGCAGGCAGTTTTTGTCGTGCTAAACCAAGCCAGGAGTGTCTGGGGGGCATGCAGCTTTGCCATGAGCGTGACAACAAGAAGCGTAAGATGTCATGAGTGTGAGAACAAGAAGCCGAACATGCCATCAGCGTGAGAATAAGAAGCGATGAAGGATGTCATGGCGAGAACAAGAATCGGACCATCTCATGAGCGTGAGAACAAGAAGTATAATAAGATTTCATGAGCGCGAGGACAAGAAGCGGAACCTTTCATGAGCGTACTATGTCTTTGCGTACTCAGACGTGCACGAACGTTATTGCCCGCTCCCACCCCACTCAGTGTCTCCCCATGACCACTGACCACTTCTAGTCACGAGATTAAACGAGGAAACTATCGCCATTCCTACGGGAAGAATGACGTTTCTCCTTCGTGGACTGTTGATGCTTTCAAATCCACATCGGGTACCCCAAAAATCGGATGTTGTACCCCTCAGGGCTCAAAGTCACCAGTTCATTTGTGGCTTCAGTGGGTCTTTCCATGTCTTTCCTGCGAAAACTACCATTATCATCCATAATCTTGAAAGACTTTTGAAAGATGATTTGCATTTTACCCTCCGATGTCATCAAACATGGCAATGGGAAATCCCCTATCCATGGACATGTGACTTCTGTTCATATATTAAAAAAAACATACATAAATGATAGATGTTCCGTTGTTATGTTTGATTACCGGAGGGTAAGATTTTGCACTTTGAAACTTGAAGATGAGGTTCATTTTGATGTTTCACTTCCGAAACTTTACTTCCTGATTTTCTTGGTTCCATCGCAGGCACCAGAGTCCACCCATGAGGCTGGATGGGTATGCTGCTGGATCCATGGGAGTGGGAATATTTGAAAAGTTATTTTGAAATTAAATGGTACTTTAAGACATGATTCTTATGAAATATATATGTTTATCTAGTGTAATGGTCATGTCTTAGAATGAACATTAAGTAATATGTGATATACAAATATATATATATATATACATACAGATGTACATAGATGGCGGTATCCTTGCCCTTGATGAATAGGAACTGGAGTATACATCTTTATGGAACTTCTAAGATGAATAGGAACTAAAGATATTAATCTGTCATGGCTTGGGGTTGAACATGAACCGAACATGTGTGCTTTCAACATTTCAGATTGAACCATTTTTGAATAATATCCAGGCAACAAAAATATGATTCCATACATGTGTGTAATTACATATATATATATATATACGTACATACATACTTAATGTATACATATTCATGACCACAGGAGATGGAGATATCAAGCAATATACTATCATGGGTCTTGGTCAAAATAGCATGGCCCTAAAGCATCTTTCAATGACCCAGCAATTGCGGTCCCCTGGGCCTTGGAATTGTCCATCCCACATCATTTTCAGGCGTGAAACCACCAACCAGCCCATCTCGTGAATCATAAACCGTGTGAATTCTTGGTACACTTGAATCATAGAAGACTGGGAATGTTGCAGTTTAAAGGCCATGTTCACCATCCAAACGAAATTGCGGTTTTTCTTTTTCTAATCGTTTAAAAGACATCCCTCCGAAGTTCTACTTTCATAGTGAAGAACACGGTTGCTCCATGTTGCTCCCAAGACCCCAGATTTTGAAGCTGGGGGAATGACCTACACAGAGAGGTCAAAGACCAGCAAAATCCGCCCCGGTGTGGTACTCATTGACCTGCAAAAAAGTTGGAGCACCCCTGAAAAAAGAAGCATGATATCATATTGTTGGTAGGTTCCATCTCCCATTAAAAACTCATCAACAGCTATTTAAAAACCATCAAAACGCATTACAAAGCCAATGATAAAAAACGTTTCATCTCCCATGTGTTCGAAATCCCAGGGCGGCAAATTCTCCGGCGCCGATGTCACCCAGCTTGTCGAGAAGGTCGCCACCCAGGTGCCTTTTTTTGAGGCTATATGGATTTTGAAGCATTAAATATAGATTAGTAAGCATTAAAATGCATTAAATATGTGGATTGTATATATATAATTCTCTGCTCAAAAAGTAACACTTAGTGAATGTCTTAGTTATTCAAAAAAAAACAAAAATATAAAAGTATATTCAATGATGCTTTAAGTATCCATTGTGTAGAATGTCATATGTACATATTTTTTGTTTGTTGATCGTTTGGGATTTTGATGGACCATCAAACATGAAGACCGTAGCATCAAACATCCAGGGATAATCCAGAAGTGATGGTGAATATCTAGCAACCAACCCCCAAATAGATCAATTGGAAACCTAAGATTTAAGGGGAAACTTCATCCACAACATCCTAGTATCGATCCAGGCAACTTCTGATGGAGTATTTGGGGTAGGATTTCTGGGGTTGAGTACCCTCTCAGGAAGTGTATGGATCCATGGGGAATGGATATGCGATATGTATGATGTGTGTATGTTTTTCTTTGGGATGGAACCACATATTTGCGAAAGGTAGCTCCTCAAGGGCTACCTTGACTTTTCACTGGCGAAAAGGAGAAATATTCACACCTCTGTTTGCGAACGGAAGGGCCAGCTTTGCACAACGGTCGGGTCGTAAACGCGCGCTGGCAGTCTTCCACAATGTGTCACAAAGATAATCCAGATGTTGATGACATAGTGATAGCACATAATGTAGCGAGGTTCTCTTCATGGTTGATGCAGATGTAGTTGTGAGAAGGTATGATTTCTTCTCAAGATGGAGATCAAGATACACATGAGAAGCATCTTAATTTTGGTTCTAATGGACAATTCCAGCACAAGGAGCAGGCTATGGTCTGATCTGCAGTATTTGTTTGGCATCAGGGCAGCCAGGAATGATCTTTGCCAAGGTCAAACATGAAAGCTGGCTGAAGACCCAACTGGCGTCAGAAGGGGTATATATCAAACCTGGCTTTTCCAAGAGCCGGTTTGCGGCAAATCTCCGTGACGTGCCAACCCATGTACAGATTGACATGACACACACTACCCCAAAACCCAAAGCGTAAGATAGAACATCTCTAAGAAAACATCTCAGTGACGTACCAACCCATGTACAGATTAACATGACACCCAATCACACAACATGACACACAATCACACTCACACACACACTATACCCCAAAACCAATACATAACAGAAACTCAACAACCTAGCATCAATGTAACATAGCATCACGTGAGTGCAAGTGCCAAAGACGAGGAAAAATGCACAAAAACACACCGACCGTGCCTATGTGATGGGTGGATTCTCTAGTGCATCAGATTGCCATGGCATTTCTCGAAAATTTAGACCCCAAAAAATCCTCAAAAATCCACTGGTTTATCCTCATTTTCCCACCATTTTCCCACCATTTTCCCTATGAACATTGCCAGGCATATTTTGGGGTCTCCCCCCCGGTCTCAGATCCCAGGACGCGAACGGCACACTCGCCGCCACCACAGGCCAGGTCGCATGGAACATGATATTGAGATGTTTGTAGTCTGCAAAAACTTATCAATTGATGATCAATTGATTTAAACCACAAAAGGAGGAAGTTTTTCGAGCTCCAGCAATCTGGGATGTATCTTGTAGACCCTGGTAAACAGCA
This sequence comes from Symbiodinium sp. clade C Y103, assembly GCA_003297045.1. Lineage (NCBI taxonomy): Eukaryota > Dinophyceae > Suessiales > Symbiodiniaceae > Cladocopium > Cladocopium sp. clade C. The sequence continues at coordinate 423,752 of BGPT01000563.1, read as the reverse complement.
AATGATGCAGACATGAGGGTCGACCGGTGTGTTCAACCTTCCCCAGTTTAATTGGAACTCCTAAATTTCGGATTCAGGGTTACTGTGGTGCCTCGCGGCTTCTGATCCAAACAAACTTACCCTAATCGATCTGGGTGTGTTTGAATGTGGGGTAATTACATAGTTATAGTTCTCCAATGTTCTCCAAATGGCCATTTGAATGGGGAAAATGAAGAGTAACACATTGATGAAGCAGTTGATTCATAATGTGGGTAAAACAATAATAAACCATCCATTTTGGAAGGGTTTATACCACCTATTTATGGTGAAATTGGGGATGGTTTATTATTGTTTTACCCACATTATTCAGGTTTCAGGAACCCTGCTTCGGTCTTTTCGGTCCCCTTGGGTGGTCCCAGCGAGCAACCTGAGATCGAAAAACGCATGGCAAAGAACAACCACCGTGGTTGCATGAGTTACACACGCACATGATACATGTATATTTATATACATATTACAATTATATTACAACTATATTACGTATAATCTGATAGTCTAGACAATAATATATGATATGTGATTCATATGCATGTACTACTCCATGTATTTGCGTATATGTGCAACATTCCTCCAGGTTTGGGTTGGTCATCTCACCATATGTCATGCTAGTTCTGGGCCCAGTCCGGCAAGTTGTTCAAAATGGGCAGGCGGCGTCGCAGCGAAAACTGCAGGCCGACGGTGGAGGATACCCGAAGTGATAGGAGATGAGAATATGTTCATTGGATTGGTTAATGGGAAAATTTACAGGAAACCCCTATATTTCATGGGAAAATCCATGGTTTCCTGTAAAAATTCCCATTAACCAATCCAATGATATGTGCGATTCCTTTACCATCCCATCAACCCAACCATGGGGGTCATAACAAGCATCTCATTTCTAGGGGTATGGCCAATTTCATAAACCTCAAACTTGGGGATGGTTATGGCATTGGGTTTACGACATTACTGATGAATAGCATCTATAATTAATAAATACTAGTAACCATACTTTACCAGATTAAACCATACTTTACCACATTAAACCATAGCTAGTCCATACTTGTGCCGTTTGTCTTGTCAGATAGCATCCAGATTCATCCGGCTGATGGATTTTCCATCTTTTTCGGACGGGAATCTGGATAGTTGATGATCGTTGTCCCAAGTCGTCGCAGATCATCTATATTTCATACCATGGCATGATTATATATATATATTGATATCTCCAAATGACATGCATGTATTCATCAGTTTCACATACTTAGACCTATGTTCGTTTCTCATCTAGAAATTCAGATGTTCCTTCTTTCTATCTGCTTTCTTACTCACTCACCTTGCCCATCCAACGACTGGAGGCCAGTTCCGTGACAGCACCACCTGGCAAGGCGCCTTCGTTTCTGGGAACCTGGATTGGATTATGGAGATGGATCATGGGGTCATCACCTGCACCAAGGCCTTGGATTGAAAATGGATCATATGGCATGCCTCAAGAGGTGTCGCTTCAAACAAGAACTGGAACTGGAAAATGCTAAAGGAATCCCATGGGAATGCCACAGGAAGCTGAAGGAATCCAAACGAAAACTACAAAATGCTAGACAAATCCAATGTTATTCTGAGTGAGAGTTGTTTTTTTTTTTAAAGCTAGAAAAAGCTAAAAAAAGGCTAAACAAATCACACTTTTGGCCCGCTGACGGGCCAGTCTCTCCAAGAGTTTTTCCTTAACATGCCTGAGTGTTATAGTATAATTAGTTTTTTTAAGCTTTATTTAGCTTTTTTTAGCTCCCAGCACCCTCGCCCAGTGAGTTGAAGAGGCAGGTCTTGAAGAGACATGTGACGCGTGAGATAGAAAAAAAAAACACATAAAAATCTGGAGTCTTGGGTCATGTTGAAATGTGGTCAAGGGACCATTTCTGGCAGCCAAATACAGGGATGGGCCCCATTGAATGGCAATATTGTATCGGAACAAGATGGAACAAGGAGGGTCAAGGGTTGTAGGCTACAAGATATTCAGACGAAGCCATGTCTGCCATGATTGTGCTGATGCAACAACCAAAGCAGCCTGATTCCTGACATGAAACCTGGATCCAAAAGGATTTTGGGGTCGGTCAACCGCCAACTTGGGTACTAGAATAAGCCAATGCTCAGAGAAGTGGGAGTGGAGCATTTGAAATTGAGGGTGGTCTGGAGGTGTACAAATGGCTACTTGACCGAATAAGAAGAAGGTTTATCCTCATTTATTTTAGATCATTGTGAATCATTGTGGTAGACTGTACATGGTTACGGGGGGAATTGTCAAGTCCAAACTCCATCCCATGTTTGAGTTCCCCTGATCAAAGACGACATAACTGGTTGGTGAATTGTTTCTACAAAGAATTACAGTAGGGGTCCTCCTCCTCCTCCTCATCATCATCATCATCATCACAATGACCAGTTCTATTATTGATGTTTAAATATAGATAATTATATATATATATATATGTATACACAATATATTACTAAAGGCTGCTGTTACCAGTATCCTAGTATTACCATCATCGCCACGGCAGGCCGCGTGGCAACGCCCCTCCATGGCGGCGCCCGCCGGACCACCGCAGGTGGCTACCCCAAACCCTTGGTTTTTCCTGGTGATACAACGCAATTTGGGATGATTTTAGGGTACCTCATTCTAGGACACCTCCATTTGAGTCACGGTTTCACGGGAATTCATGGGAATGCAAAATGATTCATGGGAAATTATGGGAATTATAGTGGAAATTCATGGAAATTTGTAGGAAGTCATGGGATTGATTGGAAATTCACCAGCCAAGTCCTTGGTTTCCACAGCGCTGCAGCCAGCAGATCCAATGGGCCAAGGCGGGGATGCCCTGTGGCCATCATAGCCCGTCTGGAAGCTCAACGACTAGGTAAGTTTTGGGCTGGGTTAAGGGGGTTTAAAGGGTTGATTGTCGAAAAAGTGGTGGTCTAAGGAACAGCAATTGGGATTTCATGATTTAGTATGATATAGTTATATATATGTATATATACAATTAATTGCATATTAAAAATAATTCTAGGCATGTAATTGCATATTGTTATATATATATATATAGTTATACACTTTATATGTCCAACCAGCCAGGGCTGGATCAGTGATCCTGGATCAGGAAACAGGAACTGTGGCTAGGATAATAAGTCTCATCTATGTTGACCTATTTGGATCTTAGAATGATTAGCCCTTTGATAATGATTTGGAATATGATTCAGCAATCAGTCTGAGAAATTCTGAGACCCTGGCCTTGGTGAAGACCAGAATTTGGCTGTTCTTGCAAACCGGATCTGAAAATCCCCCGGTCTGTGGAAAATCACTTCCCCCCAACCAGGTAAATCTCCATTTTTAGTGAATTCCAAATTTCTTTTGTTCGTGAAATTCTGTTCTTAGCCTCATACTAGTATTTTCTGGTGGATTCTATATTCTATGATTCTACAATGTGGTAAACCCAATATAAACCAACCCCAAATTCACAAGAAATGGACGTATAAACCCAAAATTGGAGGCTTCTGATGTGGCCACCGAGGCCTTCCCCTCAAGCTCCACAAGTTGTGCAGAGGCGCCCTCAGGATCCCCCTCTGCTGGGTATCACCAACTTACAAAGCGAGACGAATGGCTGTTTTTAGACCACCCAAAAGGTAAACATATCGAAACGACAAGTAGATAGAAGATTTTTCACGTGCCATTCATGTATGATTTTGTTGGTTGCAGATGTGGATTTTAAAATGTATATGTATATGTATATGTATATGTATATGTATATGTATATGTATATGTATATGTAATTATATGTATATGTATATGTATATGTATATGTATATGTATATGTATATGTATATGTATATGTATAGTAAGTAATTTAAAGCTATCCCCATTGAAGATAGACAAGTTAATTCCTCATGAATAGAGATAGAGATAGTTCACTGTTCTATTTTTTTTGGGATGACTATACACATATTTCTGTCCACATATGTCCAAATGGCTGAGCCAAGCCAATTTGATTCTGGATAAATGACATCATTTTTCTTTTCACCAACCAGGCCTGCTCGACCAGCCGAGTGCCTGGGCTTTTGATAAAAGGTGATGCAAATGGCGTTTTTGTTGGGAAACATAGGGAGAAGAGGGAAGAGATACTTCCGACATGAACGTGACAAAACATTATAAAGTCAGCAAAAGCCTCGAACACTTGGAGAGAAGCTAACAAGAGAGTTGCACCCATGGGAAGACAACATCATTACAGAAGAAGCTGCAACAAGCTGAGAGAAACCAACAAGAGTGCCAAGGAAACTTGAAGGATATTTCTCTACTATCCAATATTTCAGGTTACTTAACACCTGATACAGTCACTTACCTTGCCAAGTGTGGGATTTGTCAAGACACATGAGATACAACCAACAAAATAACCAGCCAAGATACTGGATTTGCGAAGCAAATACAATACTAATTTACTAATTACGGATGAACGAACACGCATGGGTGCATAAAGTAAACAAGGGGTATACACTAACAAAAAAATGGGGATAAGCAACACGATATGTGTGCAATACAAGTTGCAACATGTTATGTTGCAACCAACGAACATTGGCATGTGGCCAAAAACAAGAATTAAACCTACAGTATATAGAAGGTTTCACATATAACTTTACAACCTGAGGGGAGAAATGAATCGTAATTGTAATAATGATGGGTTTGCAAGCGCCGGTCCCGAACTGGATTCTTAGTGCAGCAATGGGCCTCCAAAGTGGGATGGTCACTTGTATCCTTGGGTTGATTAGGGAGGTACTCCCCAAATGGTACCCACAATTCAACAGCCTAGGGGTTTATTCATCCAGGGTTGATATTACCTGGACTGTAAGTGGACCAACAAAAAGATGCCACATTTCTACAGGTTAGTTTACAATAAGCAACTCTAGTCTCAGAATGAGTAATCAATTCATAACGTCGAAATTCCTTCAAATGGTTCCGAAGAGCTTCCATTCACCCCTACTTTAGCATTGGCATCTATAATACATACCCCTCGCTCGGGGTACCTAACTTTTTCAAGGACTTTTCTGAAAACCTTGTGTTTGCAATCATGATGTAGGCAAAACCAGGTTATTGCCTAAAATCCTTGTTATTTCCATTTGGTATGAAGTGGATATATTTTGATGACAAGATATCATATCAAACATGCTCATCTTCAGTTCGCCGTCCTTTTGATCGCTGAACAGTTCTGAACAAAGATTCAGACTCCATATGTTGATCTTTGTGGGAAAGCACAAGCCCTTTGTTGAATCATGGAGTATCAAGAATTTTGGTCATCCAGATTAACAAGAACTTAAGAAATCCTTAGTGGGATCGGTGTTGCCGAAGTCACCGGCTGCATTCTGTTGCCCCTTTATGGCACCTCCATTTGTGCCTCATGGGGATGCTTCTGTCAACCACCAGCAGGGACCCCCAGTTCTTTTGCAGCAGTCGCCACGAGATCAAACGCCCGGATCAGTTTGAAGACATCAAAGGTCCTGCGCAAGTGCGGATGCATGCATGGACCATGCGCAGATCTTTTGGCTCAGGAGTTTGAAGGAGGCTGGGTTACAGCAGCAATGCCCAGAGCTGTTGGAAATGCTCTGGATGGCCTAACCCATTTATGGGAAGGGAATCCTGTAGTTAGGAAATCGGTGAGGGAAAGCCAAGCCATCCTTGATTGTGGCAACAAGCCCACTTTCCATGCTACTGTGAACTCATGTGCTAAGAACTGGGAAGCTATCTTGCCAGTCCTCATGCAGACAAAGAGGTCCCTTGACTCTGGCTAAAATCTATAAAACCAGAATTGGAAAAGCAAGTCTGAATTTCCTTTTGTGTTCATTTGTTGATTGGTAATGCCATGCTGGTTTGCAATCATTATACCTTTTTGGCCCCATACCATAGAACATCTTTGGACGACGTGACTTAGCTTTGACAATCAAATTTCACAATCATGGTTCAACAAATCTACTACTCCCATGGGTTCATGACCAGCTGGGGTTTCTAAGACTCCTAAGGAACTTGAAGCTTCCTGAAGTGAAACCTTTGCTCAAGCGCCTCTCTGAGTTTTACCATATGAACAGGCTCACGATTCCTGAAGAGCACTTACTTCGTGAAGCTTGGGGCTTCAAACATGCATGTGGGTTTGTCAAGCGCAAGGGACGCCGTGGTGAAATTACCAAAGATCCACGGCTGCAATTGTTAGCCAGCCCTCTCTGTAATAGATCAACGCACCTATGATTTCAAAGACCAATCTTGTTGATCTGGAACTTGGGAACAAACAATCTTGGGACTGTTGAGTGTATTTAATGTAAACTACCCGAGCAGGAAGCACATATACCCTTCTTGATCTTTCTTGCCACCCTGCTTTAAGGATACCCGATTTCACAAGCTGCTCCTCGTGTACTTTCCAGAGTTGGAGGACTGTAGAATCTCAACCCTCACCCGTTGGTATTTGTACATATGTGTTCCCAACAATGTCCATCGATTCTCTCACAAATTCCTGTGCATCCTACTTCTTATATATGTTACATATGTTCCGTTGTTTTTTGACTGATGTTCTCAAGTAACTTGGCAGGCCAGGATCATGGAGGCCCAAGCCGAGAACATTGAAGACCCCGATGGTGAGGACCCAGTTATTTTTGCAAAGATCCTACAAAATCAACACTCCATAATTCTAAGTGGGACAACATTTCATTCCTGATTCCAGCTTAATTGGATATGCAACCTTTTTCTGAATGATTGATCCATTGACCCCAGAATAATTCCGAATCCAAGCCATCAGGAATCCACTTCTGAAAGTGGCGATCCGGAGGAAGACAGCGAGAGTGAAAGCAACACTGCACCAACCGAACACTATGAGGGTAGGGATGGCTTGGGTGAGGGTGAGGGTGATGGGGATCTCGATGAAGGTGAAGGTGAAGGTGAAGGTGAAGTCGAAGTTGAAGAACCTGCCTCAAGTCCACCCCATGCCTTTGCCACGGAAGACCCTGGTTTTGTGAATGAATACGTTCTGCCCGAGATTGGGGATTTGCCTTCTGACCATGTCCATGTTCCAGACACTGTTGTGACTGAGGGCGCTACTGAACACGCAGCACATGGGGAAGGGTTGGAGCCGGTGAGGGAGAATGAGGAAGTGGAAAAGGATGGATGTGGTGGGGTAGAGTGTGAAGCTGGGACGGTGGAAGAATATTTCCCTGACAACCAATTGGGTTTGGAGTTGGAGGATAGCCCTGTCCCAAAGCCTTCTTCACCCTCTGCTGTGGAGCCAGTTCATTCCTGTGCACGCCCTTTGCGCCGTGCAGTTCATGTTCCAAATCTTTGAGGCTAAGGTTTTCTTATTTGAGGTTCTCTTTAACATGTTTGGATCTGAGCACAGCTGTAAGGTGCGTTGGAACTTGAGCTGAACAGACTGCTGGACATCCTTCACAGGCCGTCCATCACCACAGTTTTGAATCCAATATTATATATTGAAGCATATACGGTACATGCAGTGTTTGTTGCCATGATTTGTTATCTCATTTGTCTGTAGTGATACCCCTTTTTGTGTCTCCCTTTGTGTCTCCCAGAGTTGAATGCTCAATATATATATTAATTCTTCCAGTCACTGTCTGCTTCAGGCGTCGGACTAAACGACAGCTGGCCCGACAAGCGTCGAGAGAAGGCCTCCGGTTTTGGGGGTACTTGCTATCGAAGTTCAGTGTTATATTATTGCGGTTCTTTGTGACCTAGATTTGCGGTTGGAAAAACACATATATGTAAGTATCAATTAGTGACCTCGCTCTTTCCTCCCAAACAAGCCTGACCCGGAATCAATCCCGACCTCCAAGCCTGCCTCGAACGTTTTCCAGGCACCTATGTGATCGAAGAGTCCCTCCCGCGCGTGGACTTAGTGGACATGGACAACCTTGAGACACAGCCGCTGATTGTGCAGTCTGACCCTTCAACAATGGTGCCAAGTGAGTCTGAATGCACCAGCCCTCCATTGCCCTCGCCTGATGCTGTCCCGCCTCCCTTGGGTGATGGACCATTGGCTGCTAGTTCTGATGCTGATTCAGGGGATGTGACGGGTGCCAAGTCCAAGAAGGTACAACCTCCTGCTCCTCCCGTTCCCACAGGTCCCAGGAAATCTCGGAAAGCCCTACCGCCAGTTCCTTTGATGTCAAAACCCGACAACTCTGATGTACCTAAGTTGCAATATGCTCGAGTGATCATGGTGTATGATGTGTCTTCAGAACTAAGATCGATATATGATAATATGATATAAACCCATGCACGTATATACAAAATCTATGGGGGGCCCAAGGGGTAATAAGTAGTCAGGTAATTTTCTTTGTTGTCCGTCATATGTCCATCTGAAGGTGTTCACTTTTTGATTGGAGCCTTCCCTGCCTTAAAAACGTGAGTTCAACCTTCCCTGCCCTGTGTTTGTTTAAGGTGCTTCTGAAGAGAGACCAGCTCAAGGTCAAAGCGAAGGCGAAGGGCAAGGATGCAGGTGAAGATGGGGATGGTTCTGGTGATGACCAAGACCATGGTGCCAGGAAGACACCAACTGTCAAGGGAAAGGGTCGTGGCAGGGGAAAGGGTAATGGCAAAGGAAAGGGACGTGGTAAGAGGGCAGCACCATGTGATGATGACAGTGAGGTACCCAGGCCGAGAAACAAGAAGGGAAAGGGTGGTGAGCCCCAGAATGGTGACGATGATGGTGATGAACCGGGGGCCTCTCCTGAAACACCTGAAACACCTGAGACTCAGCCTGATGTCCGTAAGTCCACACCTCGTGCCAAAGCGAAAGCAAAGTCAAAGGCCAAAGCCAAGGCCTCCCCGAAGTCGGCTCCCAAACCCAAGGCCTCCCCGAAACCCAAACCCAAGCGCAAGTCCCGTCGGGCCCCTGCTGGTCCTGCTGCTGCCAATGAGGTTCAGCAAGAAGCGAGCCCACCTGTTGCCGAGGTTCCATATCAACCCGCTGTCATGGCGTGCGAGCTGACGAGTTTGGAGAATGAGTTGATCTTCCAATTCAAACAGGGTAAGACCTTACTCAAAGGAGATGATTTCCCCGAAAAGAACTTTTCAAGGTCAAGTGTTTCGGCATACTATACCCGAGCCAGACCAACGGTTGGATTGAAGACAAAGCTCAAAACTACCCGGACCAACAAGGAGTTTTGTCACTTTTCCTTCAGCCTCAAAGATGTCTTAAACATCGGGTTGGCGATGCGCTGTGCACTGCTTACTGTTTCTTGATTTGATTTCAAATTCGATTGAGGTATAATTGCATGTATATATAGTGGTCTGAATTTATGGATTTACACTGGTTATGGGGCCAAACACTCAAATTGCCAATGAGGATTTATCTTTGCAATATCGCACTAATTCTAATTATGATTATTCAGGTTCAATTGTATATGCATCATGTCCCTTCTGTGTCATTCTGATCCTTTCCCAGGCTCATTGGCTTGATCAACTTGAAGATGATGTGGACCCATGGTCCCCTACGGTCCAGAACTATGTGGAGAACATGAAGATGACAGCCCGAGCTGCTGTTGCCTCCGTCAAGGAGAAGATTGAGGAGCATCCTGAGCTGACTGATCGGCAGCGGTCGTAAGGCTTTCAAACAAGAGAGAATATCGACCCTGCAAACTTTTGCCTATTTGAAGGCACTTGGGGAATGAGGTGCTTCGCTTGACTGCTGTGGCGTTTTCCAATCCAGATTATTGAGCCAGTGAGGTAACCCCCATGGTAGAATTGAATACATGCATCGGATTAAGCCTTTGGCGTGTTTCTTTAGTACCTGCTGACAACAAAAATCATTCATATGCACTTACTATTTTGATTTCCATTGCGGTCAAGAAGTACGACAGCTCGTACATGAGCGCCTGAAAATCTTAGAGTATCATCAGGGATTACCTTGATGCCTAATTAGCTTCTATGTGGGTCGGCTGCGAACCAGAATGGATCGCATCAATAGAAATGGACGATTATCATGAGATTGAGTTTGGGGTTGGCAAAGGTAAGTTGCTACAGACCAACAAGGTCATAGTCACGGATGATCGGTGCCAGCATCCTAAGCGGATCAAAAGGTGGTTCTTTCACATTTCAGTGTGAACAGTGAAACGAAAAAGGCCTCACTCTCCAATCTGTTGGCTATTCGCGCTTTGGTATGGGTTTTACTAATTATCAATACCCTAATGACATATCAACCAACTTGAGAAAAGGAACCAGCATCATAGGGGATATTTTGGATGAAGATTTTACTTGATCACAGTAACCCGAGATCAAACCCAGTAGCCAGTAACCCGTGATCATCCGTGATCAACCCAAAACTGGTCGTTTGCCGCTTCTGAGGCCAAGAAGCCCATGGTGAAGACTACGGGAAAGGCATGGGCCGTAAAACGTGGTCTCCTGAAATCAATTTCCCGTGCGCCCGGCTCACTTGGAATCACAATGGGGCATTGTTTATATTAATAAAATGTGAGTTCACTAGCTTAAATTATATACCATCAAATAACACATAGCTCTCGACATCGGGAATGCATGCCACAGAAAATATACCCACTGAATATTCGAGGCGTGCTTGCATGCATGTGTTGCGTGCGGTTCTGAATGTATGCTGGTTGCATAGCCCTTTTTTCCCCAAGCTCTTGCCCCTTTTTTCTGGGGGCTTGCGGAGTGTTGCAAAAACTTGGGTGACACTGAGCCTTACAGCCATGAAGACAATCCATCAAATCATATGTGGGCTGTGTGCCCTTCAGGCTCCTGCTGCTACTTGTTTGCATTTCTTAAACAAGTTGTTGTATCGATTGCTGATCATGATTCGGTTTTAACAACACTTGAATTCAAGAAAAGTTTGGGAAGGTTTCACAGTTTCCCCATTTCCTCACAGTGTAAACTCAGCTTTCTCCTTGCGCTTGAGGACTTTGTCTTGGCAGTGCTCTTGGTATGCTACATGCCAGGTGGTGGCATTTCGGAGGTCGGGATAGCTTGGTGATGTTGGGGCTGGAAGCAGTGGCCAGTGATGGGCTAGGAAAAGAGCATATATTCATTAATATACTGAAACACTTTTTGAATCTTGACACACCTCAAGAATTTCAGCCATGAACCCATACTCTTTTAGCATTCCTCAAGTTTGATTGAGCCTGCTGCCGCAGAACTACCAGTGGATTGAATTCTTCGCTGGACGTGCAAGAGCTACACTTTCTATGAAAGCAGCTGGCTTTCGATGCGCCCGGCTGGATGTGGCTTACTTTCCAAAGCAAGTGGACATGGGGATGAACACCAACTATTTCGACATTTTGTCACCAAGTGGATTCGCGTACAAAGCTTAGCATGAAATGGTTTATCACAAAAACGTATGCTGGCTGGATTTGCCATGTACCATGGACCATGGATGTTTTCAACCTCTTAAAATTAATGGGAACCGTTTTCCAAGGACATGCATTGGGGTCCTTCTATCGGGTAAGAGTGGAGACCTACTCGTACTGCTGGGCATGAAGTGCAGTTCATGGTCAAGGGTGAATGTTGGCACATCGCTTCGCTCAATTTGTTGTCCAGCTGGAGACCTTTCCAAGCTCAGTGTTTCTATGGCCAATTGCATGGCAGCAAGGACCGAAGCTTTTAAACATTAATTGTTGGTATATCCAGTTGAATTCTTCAATCCATTTGTTTCACAATTTGGTTTCAAGCTTTTGTGTGGTCCATCCATGGTTCATTGGTTCTTTCCCAGTCCCATGGTGGGGTCGTGCCAGAACAATATTGCTGATCCTCCTCGTGAGTGCTTTGAAAGCCACATGGCTTTTGGAGCAACCGTTCCAAACCATGTTGCGTTGCTATGGTCGCTTTCGCCACCTCACATACGTCATGAAGGTTTGTGGGTGTGTGTGTGTGTGCGTGTGAGGGATATGGGTATATGGATTGTGCGGGTTTGCTTTGATTCTGTCAAAGATCAGCTGGTTGATTTTTGAGTCTATGCATGTAAGACAGGTGTACATGCATATCAGCGTCGAAGCAAATACTCAAGTCATAATCCTGTCCAATTTATTCCCCGTAAACACCACTCCTTCTATGGATCAATGGGGCCTCTTTCCTCCCGTCTGTGGCAGGTGTATGAAGCAAGCTGGTACATGCTGCACTACGGCGGAAAGTCCCCGAAGCGCCATGTGATGTTTTCAAATAGCCCTCACATTCGAAAGTTGTGGGTGTCCCGCCTTTTGGGATGGAAGAAAAGCAACAATGCTGAGACTAAGCCATGCCGTACTTACATCGACCGATCTGGCAAGAAACGATTTGTTGGTATGAAGTACTTGAAGGGCACTGAGACTCTCGATATCTTTGTGATCTTTTTTGGGCCAACATGCTCAACTTTTCGTTGAATGGGACAGCTGTCTAAAATTAATAGGCCTGATGTTGATTCAACAACAAACAGGGGATACCATCTACTAAGGTCCAATTCAACCACCAAGAAATCCAACATGAATGAATTCATTCAACAACCTGTACGATTGAAAAGCATACCCAGGTCACCGCACTTTCTCAAAGATCAAACACAATCAAATACCATTGATGCAGGTATATTATAGTATTTACGTTATGAGATGTTGGTTCCCTCTTTGCCAATCTCAACACCGGTCAGGCTTCCAGTCCTTCAGAGTCCATTGACCAATGCATGCATGAATTGATATACCCAAGCATATAGTGCCAACCTAGGCAGCCAGTGATTTGCAAACGGTCAGAGGGAGTGGTCACCGGGGAGCTTGATTGGAGCCAGGGAAAGCTATAGGGGGTTTCATATTATGATAGGTGGCCCTTGATATGAATACAACAAAATCACCAAAAGATGAAGGGGAAGGGCATAGGATAAAGTTTTCCTAAGTCACAAACTTTGAGACTGAAAGGGGCCATGACATGTTGTTATTTGGCTTCCTTGTCCCATCGGTATGTCCAAGAGTTATACTCCAAAAAGTGCCATATAGGTGTTTCAAAAGCCAACATGCGTATAATTCAATTTACTTGGGGCTTTGGCAGGGTTCTGATGGCTAGGGACCACTTGAACGAATCTTAAAAAAAAATACTGTGCTAAACAGAATTGGAAAGACCAATGGGTTGCTTTACTTCAATGTTGCCCATACCCCAAAAGTAGACGACCGAACAGTTAAACATCCCACCATTTTGGTTCAAGCAAATGCTGGTTGCAATATATGATATGCAACCTATGAAATCCAACGCACAAATTGGTTTCTTTTGGATATAGTTTTGCGTGGCTTCTCCTGTGGGATAGTTTTCACCCCAAAAAATGAAACTAATAGTATAAATACAAGGGGTCGCGCTAAGGGACGTAGATAGCGTTCGCCACGCGCATCATATGGCTATGCCATCCAATAGCAGCACAGTTTGGAAGGATTGGAAGCTCCAGCGGCCCTTCTGGTTCTGACGGTGAACTGCCTCGCAAGCTCTTGTACGGGTTCCTTTAGCTCAGCAAACGCGTTCAGTTGTCCTCACTATCTCCCAAGGGATGCTGGCAGCTAAGCTCTTTGTTTTGGGACTTGACATCGCGATTCTTCTTCATGTGGGCCTCAAACAGCAACATCTTTCAGCAAGCCCCTTCTCGAAGTGCGTCTTTTGCATATATGCGCGCGCGTGTGCTCTGCTTGTGTTGCCTTTGCAAAAGAAAAAAACTAATGCAGTGAACTATTCTATACAGTCGTATATGATTGAAACTTGTTTGTAGTGGATTTTTTCTTCACTATGCAGTTGATCTATAATAGCTAATTGGGCAAAGCTATATGACATACCCGCACTAGCTTTAGTATCGCAGTGGAAACTGCATCACAATGATTTGCAATTTCCTGCTTCTCCTCTCCAGCGCTTCTTTCGTGGCCATAAACAAGTAAACAATTGGAAACCAGAATTGGTGATGCCTCTTTAGGTTTGATTTTGGTTACACGCACTCTTAAATCTGTAAGGAATTCAATAGAAGCGACCCCAATTTTAATATAGCTGTACAAGCATTACATTCCCTCATGGTAAGAAAGTGGTTGTCTGGTCTGTTGTTTATTTTCTGATTCAATGGTGTCGGTGGACCATAACACATATAGCATGTGCCCACATTATTTCATCATAATTATGACCAGTTGAACTTTTCATCCAGTGTTAGAAAAAATCAGTTCAAATATACAAGCGAACCATCCAGTAGTTTGTTATCTCTTTCAAGGGGGTAGGAACCAATTGGTCAAAACTATCATAGTGTGCCAACTTAAGTATACAGTGTGTAGCCCCTCCAATCTCGGGGAAAAATCAACGTGCCCGTTTCTAAGGAACTATCCAATTCGATTTGGATTGAAATTGGTACAGCTCCGGGAATCCTTGATCAGAGACCGTTTTGTGAGGGTGAAAAGCACAGAGCCCACCCAATGGGGACACATGACAGCCATGCTCTCAGCCATGGACTGGTCAAACCTTTGGGAAGATGCAGACCTGGGTCCGGTTTGCCAGTACTTGAGGGGGGCCCATGGTCTCCAGCTTCCGGATAAAATCCGGCGGCTGTTACCCAATCAAATTTAAAAGGTGGCTTTGCTGTCTCCACTCCATTTGGGAACTTAAAGGGCTAATAGCCATTGGCTTCCTTCTATGTGTCATCGAGCACCATATAGCAATCGTAGACCACAAGTGTCATATTTCAAATCTTTGTTGAACCCGGGTTAGATGTGACATATATGGTCTTTAGAGCCACCGGCTGATGCCAAATTGTGTATCCCCATGTTTATCTCCAAATATTGGGTGGTTTGAGGAAATTCTATTGACTGTAAGATACTGGGAACTGGGTGACCTCAGGGCTGGAAAGTCAAAACTTGGAATCGAGTTTGATGGCAACCTGGGGACCTGGTGTTTCCCTAGTACTTCAATCATTTTTGATGATTTTTGATGATTTTTGATGATTTTTTGGATTTTTTAATGACTTTTAGTACCCATTGATGGCACAACCCCGTAAATGACCCGTAAATCCCGTAAATCGACCTTTTTCATCCCGTAAATGTACCGGAAACCCCGTAAATTTTGATCCCGTAAATGTTGATCCCGTAAAAAACCGTAAAAAACCCGAAAAAAACCGTAAAAATGCGCGTTCTACGTGCGTATTCTGAGGTGCATTTTAGGGTTTTTTGACATTTCGTCATTTTGGAATTTTAGGCTGCCAAATGGTGATTTTTAGCAGTTTTTGCCCAAATTGAGTGGATTGCAAAACATCTTCATACATACGCTGCAAACATTGCAAGCATCCGCTTGAAAAGTGGAATTTGATGAGGAAACCTTGAGATCTTGATGCGATCCAAGGTGGCTAGCTGTGTGTTTTCCACGCAGAATGCCAAAAGATGTCGCCACGTTGGGGTAAAAGAAAATGTTTACGATGATTGCCGTCATGTTATGAGAAATCCAGCATTATGGTTGCACCATACAATTCGCAAATGACAAGAGATTGCCAGTTATTTATGAACTTTGGGGGTTAGATCGCTGGCTCAATTTTTTTCCAGTAGGGTGAGTCAATCCAGGGGCCACTGAGATGTCCCGTTCTACGTTGGCAAAGGCGCCTGCTGCTCCAACCAGCTTGGGATCCCGGCAATGGAGTGCCACCACCTTCACAGCTGGGGTGAATGCTGTGAAAATGGAATCAAAGCAAGAGCCCTGGTCAGATGATGAAGATGATCAAGCACTACTTGCGAAAATTCAGGTGGGAAATGTATATGGTTGTGATGGATCTAGCATCTATTTCCCGAATCTTGATGAATTTTGAATTAGGTTTTAAAACATAACATATCACTATTCCTCACCACCCATAAATTGAATGGGAATTTTGCCTGAACCAGGAAATTTGTCCCACCATTTGGTTTCCCATGTTCCTTCATTGGGGGGATTGTAAAGCAGAAGCCGTGGCCCCAGGAGTTACAGGTTGCCATTGCCACCAAAAAAGCTCCCAAGAAGCATGATCGTGTACCACCTAGAGTCCCAGAGGCTGGGTGTCATTCCCTTTGAATCAAACAAAGTGAGAACCATAGATGATCTTTTTCGATTTCTTGATGTCTGGGATGTGAACCTTGCATGGACTTACTATGTAGGAGCCTACTAGAGAAGAAAGTCAAGAACCTGGAGAGACCCAACCCGTGACTTGTTTCAAATCTATACATGAATACTCATGATCAAACCCTTGACCTGTTCGCTACTTGTCTCCATGTGACCGCGTTTTCCCAATCTATTTGAAAACGTATTTTGATGTATTATGTTTTTTGCCCAACCAAGGCTACAGAATCTCAACTTGCCCAATTTAGATTGGGCCCGCAGCGGACTCCAAGTGAAGTTTCTGAACCTACTCCTACGGTGGCCAGTGATCGTGAGGCCTTTGGGAGTTATTAGGGATTGTGTTTGAATCCAGATTCAAACAACTGTACCTCAATTCTTTCACATATTTGTTTGTCAGGACCATCTCCAAAAGGAATTGTTGGATGCCAAGAACTTGATTGAGAAGTTGACTGCGCAACTTTCAAGTCAGAAGTCCAAACCTGACTCCCATGCGGATAGAAGTGGTGCCTCCCAGTCAGTACATACTAATGGTGTCCCAGATGCAGACCAACCCAACCCGCCGGTTGCACCTCCAGCGGATGCTGTGGAAAAGCAGAAGCCGACCAAGCCTGCATCAGCTTCTGACAAGGCCCGGGCGAAAGAGTTCTGGGGAAGCCAGGGAACAAATTTCAAAACTTAAATCAGGAACATGCTATCCAGTACAAATTTAGTGATGCTATGAACTCTGCTTCTCAGGTTTCGGATGCTGCAGCCCAAGGCAGGTTGCGACGCATATGTGAGATGAAACCCAGCCAAAAACTCAATTGCCCTGAATGGATGCACCAGCAGTGGAAAACACCTAGCAACCGACCAGCGATGATTCAACAATTGGAGCGAGTCAATTGGAACAAGGACAGAATGGGGCTGTTTGTTTCAGCACATTGTTGGAATCTTTAGTCCCCAAGATCTGAATTACAACATCTGTCAGATCGATGCCTTCACACTGCCATGCAGGATGCGTTCATCAAAGAGATGACTGTCCTGAAGGAGCGCAGCAAGGAGAAGGAACTCAAAACAACACGGGGATGGTATTCAAGGAAAGAGATGGCTGAAGATCTGAACTGGGATGAGTCCTGCCCTCATCATGGATACAAAAAGCAAAACTTTCCAAACAAGTTTGTTGATGAACAAGTGGGGGGAATGTTCCATGTCCGTTTCGATCACAGAACATCACAGAACTATTCATATGGCCCTTCATTCCTGGTAGTTGAAAATTCCATCAACAATACTATATGTACTTGGTTGATACTTACGAACCTGTCAGTTGGTTTATTATTTTTATATGGCCTGATACGCCTACCGAGGCAGCGCATCAATGGTGCCGTGAAGAAGTGCCGTCGGAACCCGCAGTTGGTGAGGACATGGTGGTGTGATGATTTTTTTGGAGTACAGTAAGAGCTATCAAGATCATTCATGCGCCCAATAAGTCTACAACTTATCAACTCTGACACACAAAAATGAAACATTCGGATCATGGGTGGCTATATTGTTGCGACCTGTTCCATGCCATGTAGGACAAATCAATATGATGGAATTGATGAATTCTGGGTTGATGTGAGAACGACCGGTTGTGCCACTTACAACGAGAAAGAGCTCGAGCAAGAGAAGCACACTCGAACGATGGAATCCGGTGAATCTTCTTGGCACTAGAACTGAATCCATTGTTCGTGATATTTCTTCATTGTTTCATATGTGGAGCTCTACCCATGATCGCAATCTCAATTTATCTTTCCATCCTTCCATATCCGTCCAGCTTAAAACCCTTTACCTAGGAAGGCGAGCAGATGATGGTTGGGCCAGACGCTCCAGCTGGCTTGACTGACCTGTTCAATGACTCCGCTCGAGACGAGGAGGAGTTGAGGTCTGTGGCAGACCAGGCCTGCCCTCATTCTTCATTCGCTCATGTATACCATTGATCAATGGTTGCAGAAAAAAACAGGTACGGCAACACATGAACTGTAATGAACTTGTTGTCGCATGTTTTTCTAGATTGCCCCACTTCAACGTAACCAATCCCAACCATTCCTTTTAAGCATGCATGCACAGGAGAAGGAGCTGAAAGACTTCATTCAATCTATCTTGAGCAAGACCACGAAGCTTCACCAGCTCATCGGAGATCTTCAGTCCAAATATGATGATCCCAGGGCCACCAGGCCATGTCATTAAAGCTTTATTTTATTCAGCTGTGATATGTACTCTCTATAGCATATAATATAATACAATATAGTTTGATTTGCATCTATCATGAGTTGCCTTTTATCACCTATCCCTTCCAACCCATCCCCATGTCCTCCGTTGCTTTGCCAGGGCGGTGACCGATCTGGAGAATGCCTGCAAGAACATGGAGGGCGAGTATGACAAGTTGATCAAGCTAAAGACCCGGGGAGAACTACAGGGATTTGAGAAGATCCTCATCTAAATCCTCATATGTTCCAAATGAAAACAACAGCAGTTTATCAATCGGGATTTAGGGAAACCTGTGTTGTGAATGACGCTGTGGACCGAGGATCTCCCAGGAGCAAAAGGATTTGATCAGCAGCTCAACCTACGTGTGCCAAGTTCAGCACATTGCAATCAGATGTTCGTAGAACATTGCCCATGCATGAGTTGTATTCGTCATATCATTGCAAAGTGTTTGCTATATAGATTCAACACAAGCTTGGCAATTCCATATCCGCACAAGGTGCTCTGATGCTCTTGCTACGCAAGTCAAGGTTACGCCGTGACCTAAGATTCAATTCGTATACCCTATTGGTTTTTGCAACTCTGCTAGCCACAGCCCCACTCCATCAGTGCCTGTAACTTGCGTTCCACCAGTGACTGCATGGCTCCTCCGCGCAAGGTCGGCCAAAGTTGCTTTCAACAAGAAGGCTGGTTCCGTCCCTCCAAAGGAGGAGAAGGCGAAGACGAAGAAAAAGGTGGGGGACACCATATCATCATAACAGTAAAGAACTAGAACTGTTGAACTTTGGTTTAGTTTCATGTGACCAGCACCAATTGGTTTCTCACACATGCAATGATTCCTTTGTGTATATATGGAGGACAAAAAAAGCAAGAAAGGAGATGAAGAGCCTGAGACCAGAAGGACTAAGAGACCTCGAAAGGAACGTTCGTAGGAGATTTAGTTGCCAGTGTTTCCTCGAACATGGGATGCTGCAGGAGGCTTGAATGAAAAACATATTGTTCCATCTGGTCCCCTCTAATTCTCTGATGTGTAATTTTAAATGAAGCTATCACCACATGTGCTAAACCTGCATGGCTGGTCCCGTGCCGAAGATGTTGAACACGTTGTGAATTCCAACGTTTGTTTCCATGGTCAGGTCTTGTCTTCAAGATCGACAAATATAGCAATTAGCAATTAGATGTGTGTGTGTGTTGCAAATCGTCATGCCAGATCAGAACGGGTTCGGCTACACAATTTGCAGAAAAAAAAAGTGTTCGCTTCCGTGCTTGAGAGTCCTGTGGCCTGTTGACCCAACATTGGAAACTTATAGTGATCGATCTATATATCTGATGGTTCATACCCCAGCTCTTATAATAGAGTGACACTTTTTTATGATTATAGTATAATGATCGACACGTTTGATGGCAACAGAGGTATCCCTCCGTCAGCCAGGTCCTGGCAAAACATTGCGTCAGCTGGCCAAGAACGTGGGGCATGGTGTTCGGGCCTCATTTTCCAGGCAGCTGGGGTGTGCGAAAATTGGCCCATGGATGCCACTTCATCAACAGTGAATTGAAATAGAATGAAACCATATAGTCGACTATATATAGATCGTTCATTACACCGGGTCACCCCGAAACATATATTAGTATCTCCTATTTCAACAACTTTTTTTGAGGGATGCAAGATTCCACATCCATGTGCGATTCACCGTGGAATTCACTTTGCAGCCTTCACGCCGCAGCAAAACACATCTTGCAAAAAAAGGAAATAACCGGTTGTCCAAACTTGATCCAATTACTGTTGACCCAATCAACCATTGTGCACACTATTTGAACCCATGTCCATGGTGAAAGTAAGATCAATTTATTAACATATTCCATGTATCAAACATTTTTTCACCGCACATCAATCCCAATCCCATGGACTCTGATGACGAGTGGCTCACCGAGCTTTTGGATATGCCGCTATGTTCCAAGAAGGTGGTCTCTTGGTGTCAAATGGATATGCTTAAATTCAAAGGAGATATTTTGGGATATGTTGAGATTATCAATTTGAAAGTCAATGTTCTTTTGATCTAGCAACATTCCACCATGAGACCTCCTCCGCAACAGCCCTGTCAGCTGAGGACTCCAAAGCACATGAATCCGTACACACAAACCTCAGGGAGCGTCAGATTTCTCAAAACCCAGTCAGAGATCTTCAACAGTCGTGGGAGGCTTACATGCCGTCTGATGTTGTTGCTCTTCCTCGTCTAGCTGACTGCCTACGTTCTGTTAAAGATGATCCCGTGTTCTACCACTGTTTACCCCAAAAAAATGTCACAGCAGGAGTGATGCTGGGGCATTGCTTAACCCAGGTGTCCAAAATTCTCAAGAGAGAATACCCATGCGTGTTCAAAATTGGGTTCACACATTGTTTGAGTTGGCGCTGGAAGAACCAAACGTATGGATACCAGAGTGACAGGGACCGATACCAGCACATGGTTGCAGTCTTTGTTTCGTCTTCGGCTACAGCAGCCGCTCTCATGGAAGCAATGTTGATAAAGGAACACATGGGACACTTGATTGCCCTACTGCTGGTGTATGTATTTGTTGGCATATATGTTATTTACGAGAGATCATGGGAGATGGAAACAAAACAAAGCACATGCAGATCCAATCAGCCCAGGAAAGCCGGGATGTCGAAACATCAGACCTGGAGGTGATTCAGCTACGGACTCTGGAATGCAGGGAGGTCCATATTTCACTTACTTAGTGTACAGATGTTTGAAAACACCGCCGCAATAAGTTGAGACTTTGTGTCATGAAGGTGACACTTGATTGCTGTGTTTCATTTACTTGGCGGCATGTATTCTACCCATGCCGTTACCGGGGATGTGTATATGCATCAGAACAGATGCGGGGGGAAAATTGAGTCTCAGACTGTCTTTTTGGCTTGGCACTTCATCGCCATGATGTTGAACAACCTCCAGCAAGTGGCAGCAAGTGGCAGCCACAAACATTGCCCAATTTGGATGGGAAATCAGGGGAATCAGAGGCAATTATAAAACATCATTTGTGGTAATCATTTGGGCCCAAGGGTATTAGTCATGTCTCTTCGAGAGCAAACAGTCGAAAACGCACTGGAATCTTCAGTTGGTGATGGCCAAGTGAAGCAAGGTATGGGGTTACGAAAATTGTTTCACATATATATGTGCAATGTGGTTCCAATCCCCATAGTTGCTATTAGAATTGATATATGCTAAATAGTAATTTTGTTAATCATTTACCATATGATTGATGAAAGATGGTAATCATTCACTCTTACATATACCCCTCACAGGTGATCATTCCAGTTCAAGATCTATTCACCCTAAGCGACGTGCCCTGGAACCCCTTACACTTGATGAGATCGCAACGGACTACAGACCCTTGGCTTAACCATAATATGCATGGATCGATGTGGTGTTAGGGTTCAAGATTTACCCCTGAATTACTAAAGTAGCCCCAAAAGACAAATGGTAATTGGTGTATTTGTTTCGGGTTATGTTGTCCCCTCTGTTCGCACCATGCCCAGTCAAGCCCCATGAAACAAGCCCGGTCGATCAACCCTTCTGCTATAGGCTCCTTGCTGGACCATATCAATGATGTTCCATTGGCTGCGCCGAAAGATGGAAAGCCACGCTGGTGGGTTGATGTGGTAGATACCTTGGCTTTCTCTATATGCCTTTAACCATTTGCATTCATGCATGATGATGCATCAATTGTTCAAAGTGGCAATCATGAAGATCAGCGCAATTGTTTTTTGAAGTTTCTGGCCATCATGAAGCTGTGTTCAGTGAAATACCCTTAGGACAAAGAGAAACGCTACAAGGCTGCAAGGCTAAAGGAACCTGTGGTTAGAAGCTTGATTCGCACAAAGTTGGTTGTTGAGAATGCGCGCATAGTTTATGTTGTGGCAAAAGATGTGTTCAAGTCGAAAGCCTTTGTGTCATTGCGATTGTTAGTAAGCCTATACGTGTTTCTTATTTGGCCTCCCATTTGGCATCCTTTGGCTCGCTCTGGCAGGTACATCGCCTGACTCTGGCAATGGTGATGAATCGCCATCATCAATAGCTGTTGCTCCTAGTGAAGGCAAGGAGAAGTAAATACATGTGAGTGTCATGGCCTAAAGGGCTCCATGTTTTTGAAGGGCACCAGTCCCAAGCCTGGCAGTTGTTGACGGTAGGGTGATTTGATCGGTGAAAAATGTGGCTGATTGTGGCCGTGCTTTCACCAAAATAGTGCAATAGACTTGAGAGGCTTTTACTTGTCCTTTGCATTTTCTCATTTTTTCTTTCGCACTACTTTTCCCGCAGTTGCTCCCCCAACACCTCCTGCGTTAGTTGCCCCAAGAAGTGAACATATGTTTTTGACATCCATGCCCGGACCTGAGGCCTCTTGTGCGTCCACTATCAACACTGCGAAGGCAGTGGTTGAGGAAGCTGGGCCTGCTGTATCTCAGTCACTCCAGGACTTGGCTTCCAAAAACGTGGGGCATTCCGAAGAGTCTTTCCACAGGGTCATTGCAGAATATGGTTTATTGCTGAACATTCCTCTGACATATGTGGACGTCGCTGACTTTGGAACTTTTCCCATTCTCCGGATGACAGATTGGCTGAAGTTTGTCTTGATACTCAAACTTAATTAGATCTGTTTTTTTGGAAACTGTTTCACCCATTTAGATACAGTGTTCTTCGATTTCAGTGTTTGTCTTTGGTTTACTTGGACCAGGGGGCCACCTTTCCAATGTTTTGTGTATATAACTTAATTGTTGCTCATGATTGCATAGATGTCTACTTTCAATCTCAGGGGGTCTTCGCTCTGCTGCCTGTCAGGAAAACCAACAACTGGCACAACTTCGTTGGGTGTGAAGAGAGTGGCAACACTGCAGCCCAGCTGAGTCTCTTTTGGGACCGTTGGAAGTTTTTGAGGCCAAACCATCAGATCTTTCAATGCCGTGATGCGGCGTCGTTGCAGCGCACGCTGCCAGTGCTACTTCATGGGGATGAGGGAAGGGGTGCCAAGAGACAAGGATTGATGTGCTTTTCAGTGGCCCCAATCTTGGGCCGTGGAGTTGAAACTAGATCCAAGAAAGGGAAACCTAACCGAGTCGATAGCCAGCTGATGAACTATGTCGGCCACAGTTTTGCAACAAGGTTCTTACTTGGAGTTCTGCCGAAGAAGGCCTATGAACACAATCCCAATGTATTCCAATCGTTGGTTTCCATGTTGGCTTCTGACTTCAAGAAATTGGCGACGGATGGTGTCACATCTCCTATCTCTGGGGAGAAGTACTTTGTTGGGGTTCTTCACATCAAAGGAGATTGGCCGTTTTTGGCCAAGATCGGGGAACTGAATAGGACATGGTCAAATGCACCAAAGCGTGCAACATCGCGCAAGGAGTGCACAGGAGTTTGCCATTACTGTTTGGCAGGACGTGATGAATTTCCGTATGAAGACTTGGGGATGGATGCTGAATGGCAGTTTTCAGTTGGTATTGAGAAGCCATGGGTACGGGCCCCCGCTATTTTTGAAATTCCTCATGATGCTAGCTTTCCTGAATCGTTTCTTGCAGCAGACCCTTTTCACACTTGGCACCTTGGTGAAGGACGTCATTTCGTTGCTAACTGTGTGAAATTGATGATGAAAGAAGCGATGGGCACAAATGTGGATGCCAAACTGGATTGGTCATTCAATGACTACAAACAGTTTTGTCGATCGCGCGGTCGTCAATGTTATGCAGCTCGTTTCAATGCAAACCTTTTTAGGATTGGCAATGAGTTCCCAACTGGTTCGTGGACGAAAGGAAATTTCACCACAAGTCTGGTGAAGTGGGTGAGTCATTTCATGAACACCCGCCGGAACTCATACCCTGCCGGCTCTGACTTCCGCTCCGCGTGTACATACGATCCATTTCGCAAAAGTCGCGGCACGCGTCCGCGTGTACATACGATCCAAATTTCGCGTGTACAGACGATGACCTTACCCACCACACCCTCAAGTTTTTGCCGTTGAGATTTGATAAGATTTATGGATTGTTTCAGGGTTTTTGGTCCTGCAAATGCTGAAGCTACTGAGGGAGAGGCTGCTGAAAAGATCGATGCTGTTTGGAGCGAACTTTACAAACAGCCATTGTGGGTTCCATCCGGGAAAGCCAAACAAATCTCAATGAACGCATTTGGATACCTGAGCCTCTACATGAAACTTGCAAAGCTTGCTTTTCAGCAAAATGAAATGATGTGGCTATTCAACAGCAAGGCTCACATGCTGAGCCACATATTCAAAAATTTCAATTGGGAAGCTGAGATGGGACCGCTGGCACTCAACCCGCTAGCTTTGGGAGTTCAGATGGAAGAAGACATGGTGGGTAAATCTGCGCGCATCAATCGCCGTGTTGCCCCACCACTCCAAATACAGCGGACCATACAACGTTATTTAGCAGGATCATTTTCAGTATGGTGTGACGCAGGGATGATTGACCGGGTTGGTGACTAAATGCTGGGGTCACGGCGTGTTGGCTCACGGAACTCTTTGCAAACCCGGCCCAGAAAATGAGCCGAAGGGTTCAGGATGATGGGAATGTGAACATGTTCCCCAATAGATCCTACTTGATGCTATTCTATGTTATTCCCTTAATCTTACATCAGGACAAATCCTGGGTATTACCACTGCCCTTAAAAAACCTGGGTTTGACAGTGCAACTTGGTGTCCCTTGATTTTTGTGGGTTCCAGGTTCGGGGGGTATATATATATACTTGTCATATCTTTTCATACCTTGATAGCTCATGATGCAGCTACAAACCATGTAGCAGTCACCAACAAACTTGGCCGGTCGACCAAGGCCACCATCGATGCATTGTCCTCCATCGCTGCCCAGTTCGTGGCCGCAATTTGAGCTTGACATCCAGGCGCGAGAGGATTCTGCGGAAGCAGAAAGGTCGAAAGAAATGTGCGGATTGTAGATCCTATCTATAGTTTTATATGATTTTATATGATTTCCAGATATAAATTACAAAGCTTCGAAAAAAAAAACATAACTAGACAAAATTCAATATAGGGCCTCTTTAGGTGATTTATATGTATACAATGTCCCCCTAAGAATTCCGCTGTGCCAGAGTACTTGCGACTTTACCTGGAGGGTTTTCAACTCATCATCACAGGAGCCAACCCTGGGATTCCTTCCAGAAAAACAGGATGTTTGGTGGTGAAAAACGCAGGTCCCCAAGCTTTAGGAATTTCACAAAATGATAAAGCCATGTATTTAAACGTCATTTTTTAGAGTATTGCTTAGCCGCAAGCGTAGGAATATGGTGAACATACTCCATCCCATGATCTCCTCTTTTTGTTGGGTTGTCCCGGTTTAGATTTGAGAGAGGCTTCTGACCACATAATACCACATAGCTCCAGGTACCATGAAGTTGGTAGAAGTACCAAAACCTTAGGATAATGATACTGTCTACTGTGTTTTTCTTAAGGGGCTTCTTTTTAAAACCCAAATTTTATTGGTGGATCATTCATCCATGCAGCTTGGCCACTGCTCCGCAGCTGTTTTGGCTGGTTGAACTCAACTGACTCTCACGTGATCTGACAACCGTGATTTGGTGAAGAAACTTGCTGATAGAAGAGAGGTTGGGCTCCCAGAAAACGGTGATGTTGATGGAAGACATGATTTCCATATGTTGGTTCATTTCAGTTCGTTTTGGACCTTTTCTGGTGAGTAAACATTACCTGAAATGACAATGGTGATGTTCATGGAGGAAATATATCGAGGAAACCTCTGGACTTGGAAGACCCAGGTGGTAAGCAGATTTGCAAACTCCGCGCCACTGGATGGTAATTTCAAAACGGCTTAAGTCTTTTTGGTTGATCTATATCTCCGAAAAAAAATCATTGGAAAACCGCCATCCACGAGCTAAGAACAATCACCAAGGGGGTTCAAAGGAAAGCTACTGTAATAGCTAAGATGGCGATGCTTTTCCAAAATAGCTAAGGTCGCAAAAAACATATCACCAGTTGGCACCGGAGTTCACAACCGCATGTTCCTCACCCTTAAGGTTTCTTCAGACCCTGTGGACACTGTGGATCCCATTGAACAGCACTGTCGGGCAGGTCAAATAGCTGTGGGCAAACAACGGTTCCTTTGGAAGCTATCTTTGTCAACCGTCCACCAGTCGTCTTTGTTGTTTTTTATTTTGCAAACTGCATGTTTGTCTTGGTTGATATCCCCATGACATGTGTGTCATACAATATACATCATGTCTCATTATATATACAGAAACATTGATACATTGATACATTGATATATGTAAATGCATATAGTTATACAGTACTTGTTTCAAAGCGCCATTGCAATATCACTTGAATGCTTCATTTCCGCTGAGGAATTCGTATGTTGGCAATTCTGATTGCGCCCGTGCCGTGGATGCATGTGGATTGCGTGGATGGGGGTCAGGACACTACCGACATCAGAGTTTGGCCCGCAGATGACCAGATAGGTACCCTCTGGTTATTTAAGATAGCCATGGAAGCCATGGCTAATTCTGGATGATTTTTCCATTAAAACCTCCATATCCATTTATAGCGTATTTTCCATGGCTATGTTAAATAACCAGATAGGTAGCTCAATTGGTTTCATATGCAAAAGATGACTGGCTTGAGGTGGATGTATCTACTGAACCACTAAAGGTGGGAAGGTGAACGGTGAACATATTCAACTTGAAACAAGAAATGAATCTTTTTGTAGTACGAGAAACATTACATGCCCCTAGAAAATGCATACAAACATGCTTACTTTGGGGAAATCTCAAATGAAGTGGATCTCTCAAGAGAGAAAACGACAAATGGCACCTGTACCAACTTGTGCCTCTTGGCAAGAGTTATATAATTTGGGCAACTCTTGGTGAATCGTAAGTCAAGTGAATAGTGAACTATCACATCCTGATAAAAAGGAAACTTGTTCAACTTGCCGTCAAAGATATCTTAGGTTACATAAGGTTGGCCACGTCTGAATCTTCCGCGCAATCAAATGAAACATCCATTTCATATTGCTGCTCGTAGATTCCATCTCCCAGCATACTCCCATAAAATGGTTGGTCTTACATCTCCCGTTTTTTTTTAGATAACATGTTTGATTTAATACCATAATCATACCCATAAATTGACTATAATTAACCGCCAAGTCCAGAACTTCCATGGCAGCATTGCCAGGTCCTTTTTCCATGCCATGCCTTTCGCACGAACGATGCACACGGTGCCGAGCAATACGTCGAAGGCGTGCCGCCGCAATACGTCGCTCGGCGGATGCATTTTGGGTCCCCGAAGCCAGTTGTAAGCGCCCGATGCATTCGCTAGTCCTACTTTCAACCCATTTAGTAGTTGAAAACATTCCGCAACGATACTTATAAGCTAGCTGTCCGCGGAATATCCTTGTTATACATGGTTGAAGTATAGTTCGGCTATATATAACTATAATGCTGTATCATATGTATTATAATATAGAGGCTATCAAATATATGTGAAAACCGCTTACTAAGTGGGATGCACCTCCAAGTAAGATACCCCAACTAGATCCAACTAGGGCTTGAAGGCCAGTTTTACTCAGGGGTTTACCGTGTACAGTAACGCCTCCGTTTTTGAGGATTAGTGACTTATCTTTCAAAGCTTATCCTGGAAGTGCTAGGTATTTGTAATGCAGAACACTTTGGCAAACCTGATTCCTTGCGATTTGTGAATCATACCCATGCTTTGTGCCGTTGTCATTCAGCTCCTGGTCATAGAAGGAGATAAACGGGTAAACTCATGTAAACTCCCAAGCTGCGAATCCCTGGAGTACTTCGAAGCTTGGGATTTCAAAGCGCGAAACGTCGCATCTTGTTCGAATATGTTGGATGGAATCCCAATTCTGGGAAGATCTGCAGGAAACCCGCAGTGGCGCCGATATCTGCTATGTGTTGAGTGAAACCCTATCCCAGATGCTACATGGTGCTGGAATATTTACATACAGCTAGACCTTGTCCCCCCTTGTTTTCATACATTTGGCAATTATCTTCAAATCACATTTTGTTACCCAAGATATACCTAGTCCCCCCTTGGTTTCNTAGCTACCCCCCACATGTCATACATTGGTAGAATTGTATGATTCTGAGGGGGTGTAGGGTTCCCCCTATGGTTCCTCCTAAGCAGAAAAAAATGTATAAAAGTACTTGACACCTCGGTTTTTACCCCCCTTGACCACCTAGTCCCCCCTTGTTGCATACATTATCAAAAAATGTATTAGAGGGAGGGGGTGGTATAAACCCAGAAGCATGGGTGATGCTGGAATATTTACTAACATTTACTACCAACATGACCCTATTATCATGGAGCTAAACATTCCATACATGGAGCATATGGAAGATGTATAAAGCAACAGTTTCCTGTAGATATTCATATATTTGCCAACCTGCGATTCAAATCAGGTGGTGTCGAATTCCAAGTTAGTCGACATCACCGGTGACGCGGCTAAAGCTCTGAGGACGCGGGAGGGGTCCCTCTAGTCATTGGTTGGTAATTCTAGTACCATATTGAATATTAAATATAAAAGGGGTTAGATTATCTAGATGGGGTTAAATGGGTTTATAACTACCATCTAAAACGCCATCTAAGCCTATAGATTATAGATGATGTCTCCAGCATAAATCGAATCGTTGGCCTAGTTATCAACCAACTTACCTCATCTTACCTCATTTAGGGATATTTAGGGGGACTCTTCCTGTGGGAATATGTCTCTTTGCGGGGGGAAACAAATCCAAGAATCAGATATGATGGAAAGGATGTGCTTTTTCTCTTTGTGACTTCTGTCCAAAGACCAAAGATGTTTTTTTGTACGTGGATCAATATATAAGCATTTTGTCAGGCAATAACCATGGATTTGGCCAAAAATAGCTCATACAATTTCTCTCGATGAAGCATGAAAACTTCAGAGATGGCAGAGGTAAAACTGAATCCGCTTTCGACCTCAATTTTCGCTGCAGAGATCCATAAAAAGCACCGAAAGGTTCTATCTTTGCATACTCAATTAATTAAAGATTTTGATGCTGATTTACATTTTCCTATCCCATATGCTCCATGGTGCTGGAATATTTACCTGCATTTACCATCCAAACGACCCAGTCATGAAGCGAGATATTCCAGCACTATGGAGCATATGGCTATACTTGTCCATAATGTTTGTTGGGGGAATCCAAAAGTAATGTGCAGTCAACCCCTCTGAGATGATCCAACGCCTAGCCTGTGATCGTGAAATGATGATGGGGACACTCTCCGATCTTAGAAGATCCTGTGGTGTAGACAATCTTGAAACATTCTGCATGGGTTTCACCAAAACTCTGGCAGTGACTCAGGCTTCTTCAACAGCAAGGTGTTGATTGTGGGCCAGACCCGCTACAGATGTTGTCACTTGCCAAATGGGGTCCTCGGGTCCTCGGATGTCCTCGCGGAACTGCAGATCCCAGACTGGAGATCAGCCCGGTTGACCATGATTTTTTTCCGCATCTTCCATCCCTTTCCCATGCGACGGCCCGTGGCATGTCGTTTGGCCCCAAGGCAAAAGCGATGCAGATGGGCTTGGTGTCTTGAAGGTCGCTCAATGACGGCAATGGGTGAAGTATGGGAACATGATTTTCACTGGAGATTGAGGTGGGACAGCCATAATATACTTGGAAAATACCATATGGATAAGAATGGCTTCCAAATCTTGAGACAACTAAACTTGTGTGGGCTGAAGTACTGCAAGTAAATCGATAGAATCATCGTTGAGCATGTGACATCTCAGTGGCCAGAGGGGATCAAGCTCCCAACTTCGAGGACCGAGGACCTATGGAGGGTCCACTGATCCAGATCCATCCAGCAGAATAGCAACTTTGGATCTGCAAATCCACATATCAATGGATTGGTTTAAGTTTAAGGGAAAATCTACAGGAAAACCTGGATTTCCCTATGAAATATGGAGTTTCCTGCAAACTTTCCCTCAAACGAATCCATTGAACATAAGTTGATGGTTAGTTAAATCATGTTAAATCCCCTTTGTTGACCGTGAAATTCCTCAACAATCTCCATAGAGTTGATGGTTAATCTATTGGTACAACTCATATGTACTTGGATGGGCCATGGGATTAGCGATTCCTGACTAGTAATTGGGGTAAAAACAACGAATTATCTTTAAGTTCAATCCATTTACCATCTAGTTAACTACTTCCATGGCCCATCTAAGTAGGCTTACTACCAACTCCCAGTTGCTTTGAGTAGGCTGAGTCTGCTGATGATTTGATCAATTCCTGTGACTTGGTCCGAGTGGGGCAGGGCGCACGGTTGCTTTGAGCAAGAAAGTCTGGGGCTTCACTGAAAGGATACCCGACTTTGCTCGGTATTTCGGAAAAGTCCTGATGAGTTCTGTGGAATTCCTTAATGCCTTAAGGACTTCTCAAGGGTTTAACCAACAAAGTTCTGATTTTGATCAGCAAGACCTCGACCTGGGGTCAACCCTCTGGCCATGGGGGCGACCATTTTTGCCCGCAGGTTGATGCATCATCCTCCTTGTGATAAGAAACATATAGATTTCCAGCAAGCTTTGGATGATTCGCACTCAGAAAAATACCAGACAATTGGCTGGATGCTGGATGTATTGTGGTGTTTAGTCACACCACCTGGATGGATGGTTCATTCCAGGGTCTGACATCTAGTGAGTCGATGAGTGCATAATTCTGGGTGAATTAGACCGACCTCACAGCCACCTCACCGTACATTTCACTTTTTCTAGTCAAGGGATGTCAAGGGAATAGTCCGCAAAATTAACCAAAATGACCTTATGTCTGATTTGTCACTGACTTTGGAATTATGGTATGCAGAATATATATATATATATAATATAGTTTGATGGTTTGATGATTTGGGGCCAGAAAAGCTCCTGGATACATGATGTCACCTGAAGAACACCATGGAATCGTCGTAGTTTCAATGTTTGATCCATCGCCATTGACCTGGTGCTGATCAGAATGAACACACAAATCACAATGGCCATCATCAAACATGGCCATCAGATTCCATGAAATTCCCAGGATGTTAGATCTTTGACCCTTCAAAAATGTGGTTTCTATATCTCCAGATCCTCCGTCTCCAGGCTCTTCCCTTGTGGGCAGTGGTTTCAAATCCTTCATCCACTTTCCGACTCTCGGGACAAAAAATGTCGGCACAACTCCGACTTCGTCGGCACAACATCCAGTGACATCAAGTGACAGAAGGGTAGGTGAAACGAATCAATTCTGAGTTCATGTGGTAAACCATGGTAAACCCACTCATAAACCTCGATTTTGTAGATATTGTTTATCATTGGAGTTTATCACAGGTAGAAAAATAAGACCTGGTGGGTCCGACTGAGAGCATTTTGACCCAAAGAGACGGGTTTGGATTCTATCAACGGCACAATAAAGGTGGCCAGATCACGTAGGTACGGACCAAGATGCATTTATTCTGAATAATTTTCCTTTGAGTCATTTTGCTATAGGTTGATATCCTGGGGTTGCTCTTGACATCTTGACAATGAACCCCCCATTCCATCCCAGGGTTGATCATCATTCCCAGTTCTGGTCCAAGTACCTCCCAGCTGGTAGAACGGGCCCAACCGAAACTTGGAGGTGACTCATCCACTCGTGTTTTCTTCGCAATGGGAACTCCTGCTNAGTTCTGGTCCAAGTACCTCCCAGCTGGTAGAACGGGCCCAACCGAAACTTGGAGGTGACTCATCCACTCGTGTTTTCTTCGCAATGGGAACTCCTGCTTTTGATCTGGAAGCGAAGCTCAATCAAATTCCCAGTGGTCAGACCACTTCGATTTTGGCTGAATTGATTATCAGGTGCCCAGGACATCATGTTTGCCGATCAGCAGTGCATCAACAGCTTTTTGTAACAGACCTGCCCATTGAGTATGGCAAATCCACCATTTCGATTCTGCAAGGGGTTGTTTTTCATGGAGGACGCCATCCTTGGATTTCTGCCACGGAAAGTACACAGTTGATCCAACATGAGAAAGTTGACATGTGTCATTTGAACCAAGTCATTGAGGTGTGCTCAGGGATTGGTGCAGTCAGCACAGGCCTGTCATTTTGCAATGCAAAGCCAGTATGTTTCGTTGACTCAAACGAGAAATTTGCTGAATGGCTTGACCGTAAGTCGATTGCACCAGTGATTCATGGAGACATAGCTGACCCAAGGGTTGTCAAACAGATTGCCGACACCACCGGTAATTGTCCGATGCCTTTGAATGCCGGGGTGGCATGTCAGCCATTCAGTGCTTTGGGTGACCAACGGGAATCTGAGGAT